>NW_024102827.1:19274800-19781059 GCF_013122585.1 Styela clava | reverse complement strand
TTGATGAATTGAAATCATCATCTGCGTCAAACTTTGATCGTATAGTGGTTAGTACCTCATGTTATGGCCGCTATAACCCAAGTTCAATTCTGCTCACAGCATCGGAGCTTTCCTTTGAATTACCCGACTTTTAGTTTAAACTTTGAAGACGAATTCAAAATTTCGAAGTCATTTTCAAAACATCTATGAAAACAAAGCTGAAAACTGAAGTTCTGTAATAAAATCTTGTTTATTATTATTAGAAGAGGAAGTTGCATTATGCAAGCAGCAGAGTGGCGCAGCGGAAGCGTGCTGGGCTCATAACCCAGAGATCGACGGATCGAAACTATCGTCTGCTAAGACGCTGTGATCGTATAGTGGTTAGTACCCCACGTTGTGGCCGTGATAATCCAGGTTGAATCCTGGTCACAGCATCGGTAATTTAATTTTCATTGCTGTTTTTTTGAAACTCCACGTTTTGAAGAACAAATCCGTCTTCCGAGTAGCAGAGTGACGAAGCGGAAACGTTCTGGGCCCATGACCCAGAGTTTGATGAATTGAAATCATCGTCTGCGTCAAGATGCTTTGATCGTATAGTGTTTAGTACCTCATGTTATGGCCGTTAAATCCCAAGTTCGAATTCTGCTCACAGCATCGAAGCTTTCCTTTGAATTATCCGACTTTTTAGTTTAAACTTTGAAAGACGAAATTAAATTTTGAAGTCATTTTCAAAACACCTATGAAAACAAAGGTTGAAAACTGAAGTTCTGTAATAAAATCTTGTTTATTCATTATTAGAAGAGGAAGTTGCATTATGCAAGCAGCAGAGTGGCGCAGCGGAAGCGTGCTGGGCTCATAACCCAGAGGTCGATGGATCGAAACCATCCTCTGCTAAGCGTTGTAATCGTATAGTGGTTAGTACCTCACGTTGTGGCCGTGATAACCCAGGTTCGAATCCTGGTCACAGCAACGTATATTACCTTTAAAATGCTGTTTTTTTGAAACTACACGTTTTGAAGGACAACTCCGTATTCCGAGTAGCAGAGTGGCGAAGCGGAAACGTGCTGGTCTGATTACCCAGAGTTTGATTGATAATTAGAAGCCGAATTTGCATTGTGTAAGTAGCAGAGTGGCGAAACGGAAACGTGCTGGTCTGATAACCCAGAGTTTGATTGATAATTAGAAGCGGAATTTGCATTGTTCAAGTAGCAGAGTGGCGCAGCGGAAGCGTGCTGGTCTCATAACCCAGAGGTCGATGGATCGAAACCAACCTCTGCTAAAACGCTGTGATCTATAGTGGTTAGTACTCACGTTGTGGCCGTGATAACCCAGGTTCGAATCCTGGTCACAGCATCGGTAATTTAATTTTCATTGCTGTTTTTTGAAACTCCACGTTTTGAAGGACAACTCCGTATTCCGAGTAGCAGAGTGGCGAAGCGGAAACGTTCTGGGCCCATGACCCAGAGTTTGATGAATTGAAATCATCGTCTGCGTCAAGATGCTTTTATCGCATAGTGGTTAGTACCTCATGTTATGGCCGTTATAACCCAAGTTCGAATTCTGCTCACAGCATCGGAGCTTTCCTTTGAATAACCCGACTTTTCAGTTTAAATTTTGTAGGACGAATTTGTCAAACAATATTTCAGTCTGACAGAATTACCCGATTTTTTAGTTTAAACTTTGTAGGACGAATTTAAACTTCGAAGTCATTTTCAAAACACCTATGAAAACAAAGATGAAAAACTTAGGTTCTCTAATAAAATCTTGTTTATTTATTATTAGAAGAGGAAGTTGCATTATGCAAGCAGCAAAGTGGCGCAGCGGAAGCGTGCTGGGCTCATAACCCAGAGGTCGATGGATCGAAACCATCCTCTGCTAAGACGCTGTCATCGTATAGTAGTTAGTACCTCACGTTGTGGCCGTGATAACCCAGGTTCGAATCCTGGTCACAGCATCGGTAATTTAATTTTCATTGCTGTTTTTTTGAAACGTCACGTTTTGAAGGACAACTCCGTATTCCGAGTAGCAGAGTGGCGAAGCGGAAACGTTCTGGGCCCATGACCCAGAGTTTGATGAATTTAAAACATCAACTTGCGTCAAACTTTGAGCGTATAGTGGTTAGTACTCATGTTATGGCCGTTATAACCCAAGTTCAAATTCTGCTCACAGCATCGAGCTTTCCTTTGAATTACCCGACATTTTAGTTTAAACTTTGAAGGACGAATTTAAATTTCGAAGTCATTTTCAAAACACCTATGAAAACAAAGCTGAAAAACTGAAGTTCTGTAATAAAATGATGTTTATTTATTATTAGAAGAGGAAGTTGCATTATGCAAGCAGCAGAGTGCGCAGCGGAAGCGTGCTGGGCTCATAACCAGAGGTCGATGGATCGAAACCATCTCTGCTAAGACGCTGTGATCGTATAGTGGTTAGTACCTCACGTTGTGGCCGTGATAACCCAGGTTCGAATCCTGGTCACAGCATCGGTAATTTAATTTTCATTGCTGTTTTTTTTGAAACTCCACGTTTTGAAGGACAACTCCGTATTCTTCCGTAAACTTTGATCGTATAGCGGTTAGTACCTCATGTTATGGCCCTTATAACCCAAGTTCAAATTCTGCTCACAGCATCGGAGCTTTCCTTTGAATTACCCGACTTTTTAGTTTGAACTTTGAAGGACGAATTTAAATTTCGAAGTCATTTTCAAAACACCTATGAAAACAAAGATGAAAAACTGAAGTTCTGTAATAAAATCTTGTTTATTTATTATTTGAAGAGGAAGTTGCATTATGCAAGCAGCAGATTGGCGCAGCGGAAGCGTGCTGGGCTCATAACCCACAGATCGATGGATCGAAACCATCCTCTGCTAATACGCTGTGATCGTATAGTGTTTAGTACCTCACGTTGTGGCCGTGATAACCCAGGTTCGAATCCTGGTCACAGCATCGGTAATTTAATTTTCATTGCTGTTTTTTTGAAACTCCACGTTTTGAAGGACAGATACGTCTTCCGAGTAGCAGAGTGGCGAAGCGGAAACGTTCTGGGACCATGACCCAGAGTTTGATGAATTGAAATCATCGTCTGCGTCAAGATGCTTTTATCGCATAGTAGTTAGTACCTCATGTTATGGCCGTTATAACCCAAGTTCGAATTCTACTCACAGTATCGGAGCTTTCCTTTGAATAACCCGACTTTTCAGTTTAAATTTTGTAGGACGAATTTGTCAGACAATATTTCAGTCTGACAGAATTACCCGACTTTTTAGTTTAAACTTTGAAGGACAAATTTAAACTTTGAAGTCATTTTCAAAACACCTATGAAAACAAAGATGAAAAACTTTGGTTCTCTAATAAAATCTTGTTTATTTAATATTAGAAGAGGAAGTTGCATTATGCAAGCAGCAGAGTGGCGCAGCGGAAGCGTGCTGGGCTCATAACCCAGAGGTCGATGGATCGAAACCATCCTCTGCTAAGACGCTGTCATCGTATAGTGGTTAGTACCTCACGTTGTGGCTGTGATAACCCAGTTTCGAATCCTGGTCACGGCATCGGTAATTTAATTTTTATTGCTGTTTTTTTGAAACTCCACGTTTTGAAGGACAACTCCGTATTCCGAGTAGCAGAGTGGCGGGGAGGAAACGTTCTGGGCCCATGACCCAGAGTTTAATGAATTGAAATCATCATCTGCGTCAAACTTTGATCGTATAGTGGTTAGTACCTCATGTTATGGCCGTTATAACCCAAGTTCAAATTCTGCTCACAGCATCGGAGCTTTCCTTTGAATTACCCGACTTTTTAGTTTAAACTTTGAAGGACGAATTTAAATATCGAAGTCATTTTCAAAACATCTATGAAAACAAAGCTGAAAAACTGAAGTTCTGTAATAAAATCTTGTTTATTTATTATTAGAAGAGGAAGTTGCATTATGTAAGCAGCAGAGTGGCGCAGCGGAAGCGTGCTGGGCTCATAACCCAGAGATCGACGGATCGAAACCATCCTCTGCTAAGACGCTGTGATCGTATAGTGGTTAGTACACCACGTTGTGGCCGTGATAACCCAGGCTCGAATCCTGGTCACAGCATCGGTAATTTAATTTTCATTGCCGTTTTTTTGAAACTCCACGTTTTGAAGAACAGATCCGTCTTCCGAGTAGCAGAGTGACGAAGCGGAAACGTTCTGGGCCCATGACCCAGAGTTTGATGAATTGAAATCATCGTCTGCGTCAAGATGCTTTGATCGTATAGTGGTTAGTACCTCATGTTATGGCCGTTAATTCCCAAGTTCGAATTCTGCTCACAGCATCGGAGCTTTCCTTTGAATTATCCGACTTTTTAGTTTAAACTTTGAAAGACGAAATTAAATTTTGAAGTCATTTTCAAAACACCTATTAAAACAAAGGTTGAAAACTGAAGTTTTGTAATAAAATCTTGTTTATTCAGAGGAAGAGGAAGAGGAAGTTGCATTATGCAAGCAGCAGAGTGGCGCAGCGGAAGCGTGCTGGGCTCATAACCCAGAGGTCGATGGATCGAAACCATCCTCTGCTAAAACGCTGTGATCGTATAGTGGTTAGTACCTCACGTTGTGGCCGTGATAACCCAGGTTTGAATCCTGGTCACAGCAACGGATATTACCTTTTAAATGCTGTTTTTTTAAAACTCCACGTTTTGAAGGACAACTCCGTATTCCGAGTAGCAGAGTGGCGAAGCGGAAACGTGCTGGTCTGATTACCCCGAGTTTGATTGATAATTAGAAGCGGAATTTGCATTGTGTAAGTAGCAGAGTGGCGAAGCGGAAACATACTGGTCTGATAACCCAGAGTTTGATTGATAATTAGAAGCGGAATTTGCATTGTGTAAGTAGCAGAGTGGCGCAGCGGAAGCGTGCTGGTCTCATAACCCAGAGGTCGATGGATCGAAACCATCCTCTGCTAAGACGCTGTGATCGTATAGTGGTTAGTACACCACGTTGTGGCCGTGATAACCCAGGTTCGAATCCTGGTCACAGCATCGGTAATTTAATTTTCATTGCTGTTTTTTGAAACTCCACGTTTTGAAGGACAACTCCGTATTCCGAGTAGCAGAGTGGCGAAGCGGAAACGTTCTGGGCCCATGACCCAGAGTTTGATGAATTGAAATCATCATCTGCGTCAAACTTTGACCGTATAGTGGTTAGTACCTCATGTTATGGCCGTTATAACCCAAGTTCAAATTCTGCTCACAGCATCGGAGCTTTCCTTTGAATTACCCGACATTTTAGTTTAAACTTTGAAGAACGAATTTAAATTTCGAAGTCATTTTTCAAAACACCTATGAAAACAAAGCTGAAAAACTGAAGTTCTGTAATAAAATAATGTTTATTTATTATTAGAAGAGGAAGTTGCATTATGCAAGCAGCAGGGTGGCGCAGCGGAAGCGTGCTGGGCTCATAACCCAGAGGTCGATGGATCGAAACCATCCTCTGCTAAGACGCTGTGATCGTATAGTGGTTAGTACCTCACGTTGTGGCCGTGATAACCCAGGTTCTAGTCCTGGTCACAGCATCGGTAATTTAATTTTCATTGCAGTTTTTTTTAAACTCCACGTTTTGAAGGACAGATCCGTCTCCGAGTAGCAGAGTGACGAAGCGGAAACGTTCTGGGCCCATGACCCAGAGTTTGATGAATGGAAATCATCGTCTGCGTCAAGATGCTTTGATCGTATAGTGGTTAGTACCTCATGTTATGGCCGTTAAATCCCAAGTTCGAATTCTGCTCACAGCATCGGAGCTTTCATTTGAATTATCCGACTTTTTAGTTTAAACTTTGAAAGACGAAATTAAATTTTGAAGTCATTTTCAAAACACCTATGAAACCAAAGATGAAAAACTTAGGTTCTCTAATAAAATCTTGTTTATTTATTATTAGAAGAGGAAGTTGCATTATGCAAGCAGCAGAGTGGCGCAGCGGAAGCGTGCTGGGCTCATAACCCAGAGGTCGATGGATCGAAACCATCCTGTGCTAAAACGCTGTGATCGTATAGTGGTTAGTACCTCACGTTGTGGCCGTGATAACCCAGGTTCGAATCCTGGTCACGGCATCGGAAATTACCTTTTAAATGCTGTTTTTTTGAAACTCCACGTTTTGAAGGACAACTCCGTATTCCGAGTAGCAGAGTGGCGAAGCGGAAACGTGCTGGTCTGATAACCCAGAGTTTGATTGATAATTAGAAGCGGAATTTGCATTGTGTAAGTAGCAGAGTGGCGCAGCGGAAGCGTGCTGGGCTCATAACCCAGAGGTCGATTGATCGAAACCATCCTCTGCTAAGACGCTGTGATCGTATAGTGGTTAGTACCTCACGTTGTGGCCGTGTAACCCAGGTTCGAATCCTGGTCACAGCATCGGTAATTTAATTTTCATTGCATTTTTTTTGAAACTCCACGTTTTTGAAGACAACTCCGTATTCCGAGTAGCAGAGTGGCGAAGCGGAAACGCCCATGACCCAGAATTTGATGAATTGGAATCATCATCTGCGTCAAAATGCTTTGATCGTATAGTGGTTAGTACCTCACTTGTGGCCGTGATAACCCAGGTTCGAATCCTGGTCACAGCATCGGACATTACCTTTTAAATGCTGTTTTTTTGAAACTCCACATTTTGAAGGACAACTCCGTATTCCGAGTAGCAGAGTGGTGAAGCGGAAACGTGCTGGTCTGATAACCCAGAGTTTGATTGATAATTAGAAGCGGAATTTGCATTGTGTAAGTAGCAGAGTGGCGCAGCGGAAGCGTGCTGGTCTCATAACCCAGAGGGCGATGGATCTAAACCATCCTCTGCTAAAACGCTGTGATCGTATAGTGTTTAGTACCTCACGTTGTGGCCGTGATAAATCGAATCCTGGTCACAGCATCGGTAATTTAATTTTCATTGCTGTTTTTTTGAAACCCACGTTTTGAAGGACAACTCCGTATTCCGAGTAGCAGAGTGGCGAAGCGGAAACGTTCGGGCCCATGACCCAGAGTTTGATGAATTGAAATCATCATCTGCGTCAAACTTTGATCGTATAGTGGTTAGTACCTCATGTTATGGCCGTTATAACCCAAGTTCAAATTCTGCTCACAGCATCGGAGCTTTCCTTTGAATTACCCGACTTTTAGTTTAAACTTTGAAGGACGAATTTAAATTTCGAAGTCATTTTCAAAACACCTATGAAAACAAAGTGAAAACTGAAGTTCTAATAAAATCTTGTTTATTAGAAGAGAGAAGTTGCATTATGCAAGCAGCAGAGTGGCGCAGCGGAAGCGTGCTGGGCTCATAACCCAGAGGTCGATGGATCGAAACCATCCTCTGCTAAACGCTGTGATCGTATAGGTTAGTACCTCACGTTGTGGCCGTATAACCAGGTTGAATCCTGGTCACAGCAACGGAATTACCTTTTAAATGCTGTTTTTTTTGAAACTCCACGTTTTGAAGGACAACTCCGTATTCCGAGTAGCAGAGTGGCGAAGCGGAAACGTGCTGGTCTGATTACCCGAGTTTGATTGATAATTAGAAGCGGAATTTGCATTGTGTAAGTAGCAGAGTGGCGAAGCGGAAACATGCTGGTCTGATAACCCAGAGTTTGATTGATAATTAGAAGCGGAATTTGCATTGTGTAAGTAGCAGAGTGGCGCAGCGGAAGCGTGCTGGTCTCATAACACAGAGGTCGATGGATCGAAACCATCCTCTGCTAAAACGCTGTGATCGTATAGTGGTTAGTACCTCACGTTGTGGCCGTGATAACCCAGGTTCGAATCCTGGTCACAGCATCGGTAATTTAATTTTCATTGCTGTTTTTTTGAAACTCCACGTTTTGAAGGACAACTCCGTATTCCGAGTAGCAGAGTGGCGAAGCGGAAACGTTCTGGGCCCATGACCCAGAGTTTGATGAATTGAAATCATCATCTGCGTCAAACTTTGATCGTATAGTGGTTAGTACCTCATGTTATGGCCGTTATAACCCAAGTTCAAATTCTGCTCACAGCATCGGAGCTTTCCTTTGAATTACCCGACTTTTTAGTTTAAACTTTGAAGGACGAATTTAAATTTCGAAGTCATTTTCAAAACACCTATGAAAACAAAGCTGAAAAACTGAAGTTCTGTAATAAAATAATGTTTATTTATTATTAGAAGAGGAAGTTGCATTATGCAAGCAGCAGAGTGGCGCAGCGGAAGCGTGCTGGGCTCATAACCCAGAGGTCGATGGATCGAAACCATCCTCTGCTAAGACGCTGTGATCGTATAGTGGTTAGTACCTCACGTTGTGGCCGTGATAACCCAGGTTCGAATCCTGGTCACAGCATCGGTAATTTAATTTTCATTGCAGTTTTTTTTAAACTCCACGTTTTGAAGGACAGATCCGTCTTCCGAGTAGCAGAGTGGCGAAGCGGAAACGTTCTGGGACCATGACCCAGAGTTTGATGAATTGAAATCATCGTCTGCGTCAAGATGCTTTTATCGCATAGTGGTTAGTACCTCATGTTATGGCCGTTATAACCCAAGTTCGAATTCTGCTCACAGTATCGGAGCTTTCCTTTGAATAACCCGACTTTTCAGTTTAAATTTTGTAGGACGAATTTGTCAGACAATATTTCAGTCTGACAGAATTACCCGACTTTTTAGTTTAAACTTTGAAGGACAAATTTAAACTTCGAAGTCATTTTCAAAACACCTATGAAAACAAAGATGAAAAACTTAGGTTCTCTAATAAAATCTTGTTTATTTATTATTAGAAGAGGAAGTTGCATTATGCAAGCAGCAAAGTGGCGCAGCGGAAGCGTGCTGGGCTCATAACCCAGAGGTCGATGGATCGAAATGATCTGCTAAGACGCTGTCATCGTATAGTGGTTAGTACCTCACGTTGTGGCCGTGATAACCCAGGTTCTAGTCCTGGTCACAGCATCGGTAATTTAATTTTCATTGCTGTTTTTTTGAAACGCCACGTTTTGAAGGACAGATCCGTCTCCGAGTAGCAGAGTGACGAAGCGGAAACGTTCTGGGCCCATGACCCAGAGTTTGATGAATTGAAATCATCGTCTGCGTCAAGATGCTTTGATCGTATAGTGGTTAGTACCTCATGTTATGGCCGTTAAATCCCAAGTTCGAATTCTGCTCACAGCATCGGAGCTTTCATTTGAATTATCCGACTTTTTAGTTTAAACTTTGAAAGACGAAATTAAATTTTGAAGTCATTTTCAAAACACCTATGAAACCAAAGATGAAAAACTTAGGTTCTCTAATAAAATCTTGTTTATTTATTATTAGAAGAGGAAGTTGCATTATGCAAGCAGCAGAGTGGCGCAGCGGAAGCGTGCTGGGCTCATAACCCAGAGGTCGATGGATCGAAACCATCCTGCTAAAACGCTGTGATCGTATAGTGGTTAGTACCTCACGTTGTGGCCGTGATAACCCAGGTTCGAATCCTGGTCACAGCATCGGAAATTACCTTTTAAATGCTGTTTTTTTGAAACTCCACGTTTTGAAGGACAACTCCGTATTCCGAGTAGCAGAGTGGCGAAGCGGAAACGTGCTGGTCTGATAACCCAGAGTTTGATTGATAATTAGAATCGGAATTTGCATTGTGTAAGTAGCAGAGTGGCGCAGCGGAAGCGTGCTGGGCTCATAACCCAGAGGTCGATTGATCGAAACCATCCTCTGCTAAGACGCTGTGATCGTATAGTGGTTAGTACCTCACGTTGTGGCCGTGATAACCCAGGTTCGAATCCTGGTCACAGCATCGGTAATTTAATTTTCATTGCATTTTTTTTAAAACTCCACGTTTTGAAGAACAACTCCGTATTCCGAGTAGCAGAGTGGCGAAGCGGAAACGTTCTGGGCCCATGACCCAGAATTTGATGAATTGGAATCATCATCTGCGTCAAAATGCTTTGATCGTATAGTGGTTAGTACCTCACCTTGTGGCCGTGATAACCCAGGTTCGAATCCTGTCACAGCATCGGACATTACCTTTTAAATGCTGTTTTTTTGAAACTCCACATTTTGAAGGACAACTCCGTATTCCGAGTAGCAGAGTGGTGAAGCGGAAACGTGCTGGTCTGATAACCCAGAGTTTGATTGATAATTAGAAGCGGAATTTGCATTGTGTAAGTAGCAGAGTGGCGCAGCGGAAGCGTGCTGGTCTCATAACCCAGAGGGCGATGGATCTAAACCATCCTCTGCTAAAACGCTGTGATCGTATAGTGTTTAGTACCTCACGTTGTGGCCGTGATAACCCAGGTTCGAATCCTGGTCACAGCATCGGTAATTTAATTTTCATTGCTGTTTTTTTGAAACGCCACGTTTTGAAGGACAACTCCGTATTCCGAGTAGCAGAGTGGCGAAGCGGAAACGTTCTGGGCCCATGACCCAGAGTTTGATGAATTGAAATCATCATCTGCGTCAAACTTTGATCGTATAGTGGTTAGTACCTCATGTTATGGCCGTTATATAACCCAAGTTCAAATTCTGCTCACAGCATCGGAGCTTTCCTTTTGAATTACCCGACTTTTTTTAGTTTAAACTTTGAAGGACGAATTTAAATTTCGAAGTCATTTTCAAAACACCTATGAAAACAAAGTGAAAATGAAGTTCTGTAATAAAATCTTGTTTATTTATTATTTGAAGAGGAAGTTGCATTATATGCAAGCAGCAGAGTGGCGCAGCGGAAGCGTGCTGGCTCATACCCACAGATCGATGGATCGAAACCATCTGCTAATACGCTGTGATCGTATAGTGTTTAGTACCTCACGTTGTGGCCGTGATAACCCAGGTTCGAATCCTGGTCACAGCATCGGTAATTTAATTTTCATTGCTGTTTTTTTGAAACTCCACGTTTTGAAGGACAGATCCGTCTTCCGAGTAGCAGAGTGACGAAGCGGAAACGTTCTGGGCCCATGACCCAGAGTTTGATGAATTGAAATCATCGTCTGCGTCAAGATGCTTTGATCGTATAGTGGTTAGTACCTCATGTTATGGCCGTTAAATCCCAAGTTCGAATTCTGCTCACAGCATCGGAGCTTTCCTTTGAATTATCCGACTTTTTAGTTTAAACTTTGAAAGACGAAATTAAATTTTGAAGTCATTTTCAAAACACCTATGAAAACAAAGAGTTGAAAACTGAAGTTCTGTAATAAAATCTTGTTTATTTATTATTAGAAGAGGAAGTTGCATTATGCAAGCAGCAAGTGGCGCAGCGGAAGCGTGCTGGGCTCATAACCCAGAGGTCGATGGATCGAAACCATCCTCTGCTAAAACGCTGTGATCGTATAGTGGTTAGTACCTCACGTTGTGGCCGTGATAACCCAGGTTCGAATCCTGGTCACAGCATCGGAAATTACCTTTTAAATGCTGTTTTTTTGAAACTCCACGTTTTGAAGGACAACTCCGTATTCCGAGTAGCAGAGTGGCGAAGCGGAAACGTGCTGGTCTGATAACCCAGAGTTTGATTGATAATTAGAATCGGAATTTGCATTGTGTAAGTAGCAGAAGTGGCGCAGCGGAAGCGTGCTGGGCTCATAACCCAGAGGTCGATTGATCGAAACCATCCTCTGCTAAGACGCTGTGATCGTATAGTGGTTAGTACCTCACGTTGTGGCCGTGATAACCCAGGTTCGAATCCTGGTCACAGCATCGGTAATTTAATTTTCATTGCATTTTTTTTAAACTCCACGTTTTGAAGAAAACTCCGTATTCCGAGTAGCAGAGTGGCGAAGCGGAAACGTTCTGGGCCCATGACCCAGAATTTGATGAATTGGAATCATCATCTGCGTCAAAATGCTTTGATCGTATAGTGGTTAGTACCTCACCTTGTGGCCGTGATAACCCAGGTTCGAATCCTGGTCACAGCATCGGACATTACCTTTTAAATGCTGTTTTTTTGAAACTCCACATTTTGAAGGACAACTCCGTATTCCGAGTAGCAGAGTGGTGAAGCGGAAACGTGCTGGTCTGATAACCCAGAGTTTGATTGATAATTAGAAGCGGAATTTGCATTGTGTAAGTAGCAGAGTGGCGCAGCGGAAGCGTGCTGGTCTCATAACCCAGAGGGCGATGGATCTGAACCATCCTCTGCTAAAACGCTGTGAACGTATAGTGGTTAGTACCTCACGTTGTGGCCGTGATAACCCAGGTTCGAATCCTGGTCACAGCATCGGTAATTTAATTTTCATTGCGTTTTTTTGAAACTCCACGTTTTGAAGGACAACTCCGTATTCCGATTAGCAGAGTGGCGAAGCGGAAACGTGCTGGGCTCATAACCCAGAGTTTGATTGATTATTAGAAGCGGAATTTGCATTGTGTAAGTAGCAGAGTGGCGCAGCGGAAGCGTGCTGGTCTCATAACCCAGAGGTCGATGGATCGAAACCATCCTCTGCTAAAACGCTGTGATCGTATAGTGGTTAGTACCTCACGTTGTGGCCGTGATAACCCAGGTTCGAATCCTGGTCACAGCATCGGTAATTTAATTTTCATTGCGTTTTTTTTTGAAACTCCACGTTTTGAAGGACAACTCCGTATTCCGAGTAGCAGAGTGGCGAAGCGGAAACGTTCTGGGCCCATGACCCAGAGTTTGATGAATTGAAATCATCGTCTGCGTCAAGATGCTTTGATCGTATAGTGGTTAGTACCTCATGTTATGGCCGTTATAACCCAAGTTCGAATTCTGCTCACAGCATCGGAGCTTTCCTTTGAATTACCCGACTTTTTAGTTTAAACTTTGAAAGGACGAATTAAATTTGAAGTCATTTTCAAAACACCTATGAAAACAAAGTTGAAAAACTGAAGTTCTGTAATAAAATCTTGTTTATTATTATTAGAAGAGGAAGTTGCATTGTGCAAGTAGCAGAGTGGCGCAGCGGAAGCGTGCTGGGCTCATAACCCAGAGGTCGATGGATCGAAACCATCCTCTGCTAAGACGCTGTGATCGTATAGTTTAGTACCTCACGTTGTGGCCGTGATAACCCAGGTTCGAATCCTGGTCACAGCATCGGTAATTTAATTTTCATTGCTGTTTTTTTGAAACTCCACGTTTTGAAGGACAATCCGTCTTCCGAGTAGCAGAGTGGCGAAGCGGAAACGTTCTGGGCCCATGACCAGAGTTTGATGAATTGAAATCATCATCTGCGTCAAGATGCTTTGATCGTATAGTGGTTAGTACCTCATGTTATGGCCGTTATAACCCAAGTTCGAATTCTGCTCACAGCATCGGAGCTTTCCTTTGAATTACCCGACTTTTAGTTTAAACTTTGAAGGACGAATTTAAATTTCGAAGTCATTTTCAAAACACCTATGAAAACAAAGTGAAAAATTAAGTTCTCTGTAATAAAATCTTGTTTATTTATTGTTAGAAGAGGAAGTTGCGTTAGGCAAGCAGCAGAGTGGCGCAGCGGAAGCGTGCTGGGCTCATAACCCAGAGGTCGATGGATCGAAACCATCCTCTGCTAAGACGCTGTGATCGTATAGTGGTTAGTACCACACGTTGTGGTCACAGCATCGGTAATTTAATTTTCATTGCTGTTTTTTGGAAACCCCACGTTTTGAAGGACAGATCCGTCTTCCGAGTAGCGGAGGGCGAAGCGGAAACGTTCTGGGCCCATGACCCAGAGTTTGATGAATTGAAATCATCATCTGCGTCAAGATGCTTTGATCGTATAGTGGTTAGTACCTCATGTTATGGCCGTTATACCCAAGTACGAATTCTGCTCACAGCATCGGAACTTTCCTTTGAATTACCCGACTTTTTAGTTTAAACTTTGAAAGACGAAATTAAATTTCGAAGTCATTTTCAAAACACTTATGAAAAAAAGGTTGAAAACTGAAGTTCTGTAATAAAATCTTGTTTTTATTATTAGAAGAGGAAGTTGCATCTGCGAGTAGCAGAGTGGCGCAGCGGAAGCGTGCTGGCTCATAACCCAGAGTTTGATTGATTATTAGAAGCGGAATTTGCATGTGAGTAGCAGAGTGGCGCAGCGGAAGCGTGCTGGGCTCATAACCCAGAGGTCGATGAATCGAAACCATCCCTTGTTAGAACGCTGTGATCGTATAGTGGTTGGTACCTCACGTTGTGGCCGTGATAACCCAGGTTCGAATCCTGGTCACAGCATCGTAATTACCTTTTAAATGTTTTTTGAAACTCCACGTTTTGAAGGACAACTCCGTATTCCGAGTAGCAGAGTGGCGAAGCGGAAACGTTCTGGGCCCATGACCAAGAGTTTGATGAATTGAAATCATCGTCTGCATCAAGATGCTTATATCGTATAGTGGTTAGTACCTCATGTTATGGCCGTTAAATTCCAAGTTCGAATTCTGCTCACAGCATCGGAGCTTTCCTTTGAATTACCCGACTTTTCAGTTTAAATTTTGTAGGACGAATTGAAACTTCGAAGTCATTTTCAAAACACCTATGAAAACAAAGTGAAAAAATTAGGTTCTCTAATAAAATCTTGTTTATTTATTGTTAGAAGAGGAAGTTGCATTAGGCAAGCAGCAGAGTGGCGCAGCGGAAGCGTGCTGGGCTCGTAACCCAGAGGTCGATGGATCGAAACCATCCTCTGCTAAGACGCTGTGATCGTATAGTGGTTAGTACCTCACGTTGTGGCCGTGATAACCCAGGTTCGAATCCTGGTCACAGCATCGGTAATTTAATTTTCATTGCTGTATTTTTGAAACCCCACGTTTTGAAGGACAGATCCGTCTTCCGAGTAGCAGAGGGGCGAAGCGGAAACGTTCTGGGCCCATGACCCAGAGTTTGATGAAATGAAATCATCATCTGCGCCAAGATGCTTTGATCGTATAGTGGTTTGTACCTCATGTTATGGCCGTTATACCCCAAGTACGAATTCTGCTCACAGCATCGGAGCTTTCCTTTGAATTACCCGACTTTTTAGTTTAAACTTTGAAAGACGAAATTAAATTTCGAAGTCATTTTCAAAACACTTATGAAAAAAAGGTTGAAAACTGAAGTTCTGTAATAAAATCTTGTTTATTCATTATTAGAAGAGGAAGTTGCATTCTGCGAGTAGCAGAGTGCGCAGCGGAAGCGTGCTGGGCTCATAACCCAGAGTTTGATTGATTATTAGAAGCGGAATTTGCATTGTGTGAGTAGCAGAGTGGCGCAGCGGAAGCGTGCTGGGCTCATAACCCAGAGGTCGATGAATCGAAACCATCCCTTGTTAGAACGCTGTGATCGTATAGTGGTTGGTACCTCACGTTGTGGCCGTGATAACCCAGGTTCGAATCCTGGTCACAGCATCGGAAATTACCTTTTAAATGCTGTTTTTTTGAAACTCCACGTTTTGAAGGACAACTCCGTATTCCGAGAGCAGAGTGGCGAAGCGGAAACGTTCTGGGCCCATGACCAAGAGTTTGATGAATTGAAATCATCGTCTGCGTCAAGATGCTTTGATCGTATAGTGGTTAGTACCTCATGTTATGGCCGTTAAATTCCAAGTTCGAATTCTGCTCACAGCATCGGAGCTTTCCTTTGAATTACCCGACTTTTTAGTTTAAACTTTGAGGACGAATTTAAATTTCGAAGTCATTTTCAAAAACCTATGAAAACAAAGTGAAAAAATTAAGTTCTGTAAAATATTGTTTATTTATTATTAGAAGAGGAAGTTGCTTATGCAAGCAGCAGAGTGGCGCAGCGGAAGCGTGCTGGGCTCATAACCCAGAGGTCGATGGATCGAAACCATCCTCTGCTAAGACGCTGTGATCGTATAGTGGTTAGTGCCTCACGTTGTGGCCGTGATAACCCAGGTTCGAATCCTGGTCACAGCATCGGTAATTTAATTTTCCTTGCTGTTTTTTTGAAACTCCACGTTTTGAAGGACAGATCCGTCTTCCGAGTAGCAGAGGGGCGAAGCGGAAACGTTCTGGGCCATGACCCAGAGTTTGATGAAATGAAATGATCATCTGCGCCAAGATGCTTTGATCGTATAGTGGTTTGTACCTCATGTTATGGCCGTTATACCCCAAGTACGAATTCTGCTCACAGCATCGGAGCTTTCCTTTGAATTACCCGACTTTTTAGTTTAAACTTTGAAAGACGAAATTAAATTTCGAAGTCATTTTCAAAACACCTATGAAAAAAAGGTTGAAAACTGAAGTTCTGTAATAAAATCTTGTTTATTCATTATTAGAAGAGGAAGTTGCATTCTGCGAGTAGCAGAGTGGCGCAGCGGAAGCGTGCTGGGCTCATAACCCAGAGTTTGATTGATTATTAGAAGCGGAATTTGCATTGTGTGAGTAGCAGAGTGGCGCAGCGGAAGCGTGCTGGGCTCATAACCCAGAGGTCGATGAATCGAAACCATCCTTGTTAGAACGCTGTGATCGTATAATGGTTGGTACCTCACGTTGTGGCCGTGATAACCCAGGTTCGAATCCTGGTCACAGCATCGGAAATTACCTTTTAAATGCTGTTTTTTTGAAACTCCACGTTTTGAAGGACAACTCCGTATTCCGAGTAGCAGAGTGGCGAAGCGGAAACGTTCTGGGCCCATGACCAAGAGTTTGATGAATTGAAATCATCGTCTGCGTCAAGATGCTTTGATCGTATAGTGGTTAGTACCTCATGTTATGGCCGTTAAATTCCAAGTTCGAGTTCTGCTCACAGCATCGGAGCTTTCATTTGAATTACCCGACTTTTTAGTTTAAACTTTGAAGGTCGAATTTAAATTTCGAAGTCTTTTTCAAAACACCTATGAAAACAAAGATGAAAAACTTAAGTTCTGTAAGAAAATATTGTTTATTTATTATTAGAAGAGGAAGTTGCATTATGCAAGCAGCAGAGTGGCGCAGCGGAAGCGTGCTGGGCTCATAACCCAGAGGTCGATGGATCGAAACCATCCTCTGCTAAGACGCTGTGATCGTATAGTGGTTAGTGCCTCACGTTGTGGCCGTGATAACCCAGGTTCGAATCCTGGTCACAGCATCGGTAATTTAATTTTCCTTGCTGTTTTTTTGAAACTCCACGTTTTGAAGGACAGATCCGTCTTCCGAGTAGCAGAGGGGCGAAGCGGAAACGTTCTGGGCTCATGACCCAGAGTTTGATGAAATGAAATGATCATCTGCGCCAAGATGCTTTGATCGTATAGTGGTTTGTACCTCATGTTATGGCCGTTATACCCCAAGTACGAATTCTGCTCACAGCATCGGAGCTTTCCTTTGAATTACCCGACTTTTTGGTTTAAACTTTGAAAGACGAAATTAAATTTCGAAGTCATTTTCAAAACACCTATGAAAAAAAGGTTGAAAACTGAAGTTCTGTAATAAAATCTTGTTTATTCATTATTAGAAGAGGAAGTTGCATTATGCAAGCAGCAGAGTGGCGCAGCGGAAGCGTGCTGGGCTCGTAACCCAGAGGTCGATGAATCGAAACCATCCTCTGCTAAGACGCTGTGATTTATAGTGTTTAGTACCTCACGTTGTGGCCGTGATAACCCAGGTTCGAATCCTGGTCACAGCATCGTTAATTCAATCTTCATTGCAGTTTTTTTGAAACTCCACGTTTTGAAGGACAAATTCGTCTTCCGAGTAGCAGAGTGGCAAAGCGGAAACGTTCTGGGACCATGACCCAGAGTTTGATGAATTGAAATCATCGTCTGCGTCTAGATGCTTTTATCGCATAGTGGTTAGTATCTCATGTTATGGCCGTTATAACCCAAGTTCGAATTCTGCTCACAGCATCGGAGCTTTCCTTTGAATTACCCGACTTTTCAGTTTAAATTTTGTAGGACGAATTCAAACTTCGAAGTCATTTTCAAAACACCTATGAAAACAAAGTGAAAAAATTAAGTTCTCTAATAAAATCTTGTTTATTTATTATTAGAAGAGGAAGTTGCATTAGGCAAGCAGCAGAGTGGCGCAGCGGAAGCGTGCTGGGCTCATAACCCAGAGGTCGATGGATCGAAACCATCCTCTGCTAAGACGCTGTGATCGTATAGTGGTTAGTGCCTCACGTTGTGGCCGTGATAACCCAGGTTCGAATCCTGGTCACAGCATCGGTAATTTAATTTTCCTTGCTGTTTTTTTGAAACTCCACGTTTTGAAGGACAGATCCGTCTTCCGAGTAGCAGAGGGGCGAAGCGGAAATGTTCTGGGCTCATGACCCAGAGTTTGATGAAATGAAATGATCATCTGCGCCAAGATGCTTTGATCGTATAGTGGTTTGTACCTCATGATATGGCCGTTATACCCCAAGTACGAATTCTGCTCACAGCATCGGAGCTTTCCTTTGAATTACCCGACTTTTTGGTTTAAACTTTGAAAGACGAAATTAAATTTCGAAGTCATTTTCAAAACACCTATGAAAAAAAGGTTGAAAACTGAAGTTCTGTAATAAAATCTTGTTTATTCATTATTAGAAGAGGAAGTTGCATTCTGCGAGTAGCAGAGTGGCGCAGCGGAAGCGTGCTGGGCTCATAACCCAGAGTTTGATTGATTATTAGAAGCGGAATTTGCATTGTGTGAGTAGCAGAGTGGCGCAGCGGAAGCGTGCTGGGCTCATAACCCAGAGGTCGATGAATCGAAACCATCCCTTGTTAGAACGCTGTGATCGTATAATGGTTGGTACCTCACGTTGTGGCCGTGATAACCCAGGTTCGAATCCTGGTCACAGCATCGGAAATTACCTTTTAAATGCTGTTTTTTTGAAACTCCACGTTTTGAAGGACAACTCCGTATTCCGGGTAGCAGAGTGGCGAAGCGGAAACGTTCTGGGCCCATGACCAAGATTTGATGAATTGAAATCATCGTCTGCGTCAAGATGCTTTGATCGTATAGTGGTTAGTACCTCATGTTATGGCCGTTAAATTCCAAGTTCGAATTCTGCTCACAGCATCGGAGCTTTCCTTTGAATTACCCGACTTTTTAGTTTAAACTTTGAAGGTCGAATTTAAATTTCGAAGTCTTTTTCAAAACACCTATGAAAACAAAGTGAAAAAATTAAGTTCTGTAAGAAAATATTGTTTATTTATTATTAGAAGAGGAAGTTGCATCATGCAAGCAGCAGAGTGGCGCAGCGGAAGCGTGCTGGGCTCATAACCCAGAGGTCGATGGATCGAAACCATCCTCTGCTAAGACGCTGTGATCGTATAGTGGTTAGTGCCTCACGTTGTGGCCGTGATAACCCAGGTTCGAATCCTGGTCACAGCATCGGTAATTTAATTTTCCTTGCTGTTTTTTTGAAACTCCACGTTTTGAAGGACAGATCCGTCTTCCGAGTAGCAGAGGGGCAAAGCGGAAACGTTCTGGGCTCATGACCCAGAGTTTGATGAAATGAAATGATCATCTGCGCCAAGATGCTTTGATCGTATAGTGGTTTGTACCTCATGTTATGGCCGTTATAACCCAAGTTCGAATTCTGCTCACAGCATCGGAGCTTTCCTTTGAATAACCCGACTTTTCAGTTTAAATTTTGTAGGACGAATTTGTCAGACAATATTTCAGTCTGACAGAATTACACGACTTTTTAGTTTAAACTTTGAAGGACGAATTTAAACTTCGAAGTCATTTTCAAAACACTTATGAAAACAAAGATGAAAAACTTAAGTTCTCTAATAAAATCTTGTTTATTTAATATTAGAAGAGGAAGTTGCATTATGCAAGCAGCAGAGTGGCGCAGCGGAAGCGTGCTGGGCTCATAACCCAGAGGTCGATGGATCGAAACCATCCCCTCCATTATGCAAGCAGCAGAGTGGCGCAGCGGAAGCGTGCTGGGCTCATAATCCAGAGGTCGATGGATCGAAACCATCCTCTGCTAAGACGCTGTGATCGTATAGTGGTTAGTACCTCACGTTGTGGCCGTGGTAACCCAGGTTCGAATCCTGGTCACAGCATTGTTAATTTAATTTTCATTGCAGTTTTTTTGAAACTCCACGTTTTGAAGGACAGATTCGTCTTCCGAGTAGCAGAGTGGCGAAGCGGAAACGTTCTGGGACCATGACCCAGGGTTTGATGAATTGAAATCATCGTCTGCGTCAAGATGCTTTTATCGCATAGTGGTTAGTACCTCATGTTATGGCCGTTATAACCCAAGTTCGAATTCTGCTCACAGTTCGGAGCTTTCCTTTGAATAACCCGACTTTTCAGTTTAAATTTTGTAGGACGAATTTGTCAGACAATATTTCAGTCTGACAGAATTACACGACTTTTTAGTTTAAACTTTGAAGGACGAATTTAAACTTCGAAGTCATTTTCAAAACACCTATAAAAACAAAGATGAAAAACTTAAGTTGTCTAATAAAATTTTGTTTATTTATTATTAGAAGAGGAAGTTGAATTATGCAAGCAGCAGAGTGGCGCAGCGGAAGCGTTCTGGGCTCATAACCCAGAGGTCGATGGATCGAAACTATCCTCTGCTAAAACGCTGTCATCGTATAGTGGTTAGTACCTCACGTTGTGGCCGTGATAACCAAGGTTTTAATCCTGGTCACAGCATCGGTAATTTAATTTTCATTGCTGTTTTTTTGAAACGCCACGTTTTGAAGGACAACTCCGTATTCCGAGTAGCAGAGTGGCGAAGCGGAAACGTTCTGGGCCCATGACCCTGCGTTTGATGAATTGAAATCATCATCTGCGTCAAACTTTGATCGTATAGTGGTTAGTACCTCATGTTATGGCCGTTATAACCCAAGTTCAAATTCTGCTCACAGCATCGGAGCTTTCCTTTGAATTACCCGACTTTTTAGTTTAAACTTTGAAGGACGAATTTAAATTTCGAAGTCATTTTCAAAACACCTATGAAAACAAAGATGAAAAACTGAAGTTCTGTAATAAAATCTTGTTTATTTATTATTAGAAGAGGAAGTTGCATTATGCAAGCAGCAGAGTGGCGCAGCGGAAGCGTGCTGGGCTCATAACCCACAGATCGATGGATCGAAACCATCCTCTGCTAAGACGCTGTGATCGTATAGTGGTAATTACCTCACGTTGTGGCCGTTGTGGCCGTTATAACCCAAGTTCGAATTCTGCTCACAGTATCGGAGCTTTCCTTTGAATAACCCGACTTTTCAGTTTAAATTTTGTAGGACGAATTTGTCAGACAATATTTCAGTCTGACAGAATTACCCGACTTTTTAGTTTAAACTTTGAACGACGAATTTAAACTTCGAAGTCATTTTCAAAACACCTATGAAACCAAAGATGAAAAAATTAGGTTCTCTAATAAAATCTTGTTTATTTATTATTAGAAGAGGAAGTTGCATTATGCAAGCAGCAAAGTGGCGCAGCGGAAGCGTGCTGGGCTCATAACCCAGAGGTCGATGGATCGAAACCATCCTCTGCTAAGACGCTGTCATCGTATAGTGGTTAGTACCTCACGTTGTGGCCGTGATAACCAGGTTAATCCTGGTCACAGCATCGGTAATTTAATTTTCATTGCTGTTTTTTTGAAACTCCACGTTTTGAAGGACAACTCCGTATTCCGAGTAGCAGAGTGGCGAAGCGGAAACGTTCTGGGCCCATGACCCAGAGTTGATGAATTGAATCATCATCTGCGTCAAACTTTGATCGTATAGTGGTTAGTACCTTTTATGGCCGTTATAACCCAAGTTCAAATTCTGCTCACAGCATCGGAGCTTTCCTTTGAATTACCCGACTTTTTAGTTTAAACTTTGAAGGACGAATTTAAATTTCGAAGTCATTTTCAAAACACCTATGAAAACAAAGCTGAAAAACTGAAGTTCTGTAATAAAATCTTGTTTATTTATTATTAGAAGAGGAAGTTGCATTATGCAAGCAGCAGAGTGGCGCAGCGGAAGCGTGCTGGGCTCATAACCCAGAGGTCGATGGATCGAAACCATCCTCTGCTAAGACGCTGTGATCGTATAGTGTTTAGTACCTCACGTTGTGGCCGTGATAACCCAGGTTCGAATTCTGGTCACAGCATCGTTAATTTAATCTTCATTGCAGTTTTTTTGAAACTCCACGTTTTGAAGGACAGATTCGTCTTCCGAGTAGCAGAGGGGCGAAGCGGAAACGTTCTGGGCCCATGACCCAGAGTTTGATGAAATGAAATCATCATCTGCGCCAAGATGCTTTGATCGTATAGTGGTTAGTACCTCATGTTATGGCCGTTAACCCAAGTCGCTCACAGCATCAGCTTTCCTTTGAATTACCCGACTTTTTAGTTTAAACTTTGAAAGACGAAATTAAATTTCGAAGTCATTTTCAAAACACTTATGAAAAAAAGGTTGAAAACTGAAGTTCTGTAATAAAATCTTGTTTATTCATTATTAGAAGAGGAATTTGCATTGTGTGAGTAGCAGAGTGGCGCAGCGGAAGCGTGCTGGGCTCATAACCCAGAGGTCGATGGATCGAAACCATCCTTGCTAAACGCTGTGATCGTATAGTGGTTAGTACCTCACGTTGTGGCCGTGATAACCCAGGTTCGAATCCTGGTCACAGCATCGGTAATTAATTTTCATTGCTGTTTTTCTGAAACTCCACGTTTTGAAGGACAACTCCGTATTCCGAGTAGCAGAGTGGCGAAGCGGAAACGTTCTGGGCCCATGACCAAGAGTTTGATGAATTGAAATCATCGTCTGCGTCAAGATGCTTATATCGTATAGTGGTTAGTACCTCATGTTATGGCCGTTAAATTCCAAGTTCAAATTCTGCTCACAGCATCGGAGCTTTCCTTTGAATTACCCGACTTTTTAGTTTAAACTTTGAAGGACGAATTTAAATTTCGAAGTCATTTTCAAAACACCTATGAAAACAAAGATGAAAAACTTAAGTTCTGTAATAAAATCTTGTTTATTTATTATTAGAAGAGGAAGTTGCATTATGCAAGCAGCAGAGTGGCGCAGCGGAAGCGTGCTGGGCTCATAACCCAGAGGTCGATGGATCGAAACCATCCTCTGCTAAGACGCTGTGATCGTATAGTGGTTAGTACCTCACGTTGTGGCCGTGATAACCCAGGTTCGAATCCTGGTCACAGCATCGGTAATTTAATTTTCATTGCTGTTTTTTTGAAACTCCACGTTTTGAAGGACAGATCCGTCTTCCGAGTAGCAGAGTGGCGAAGCGGAAACGTTCTGGGCCCATGACCCAGAGTTTGATGAATTGAAATCATCGTCTGCGTCAAGATGCTTTGATCGTATAGTGGTTAGTACCTCATGTTATGGCCGTTATAACCCAAGTTCGAATTCTGCTCACAGCATCGGAGCTTTCCTTTGAATTACCCGACTTTTAGTTTAAACTTTGAAGGACGAATTTAAATTTCGAAGTCATTTTCAAAACACCTATGAAAACAAAGTGAAAAATTAAGTTCTGTAATAAAATCTTGTTTATTTATTATTAGAAGAGGAAGTTGCATTATGCAAGCAGCAGAGTGGCGCAGCGGAAGCGTGCTGGGCTCATAACCCAGAGGTCGATGGATCGAAACCATCCTCTGCTAAGACGCTGTGATCGTATAGTGGTTAGTACCTCACGTTGTGGCCGTGATAACCCAGGTTCGAATCCTGGTCACAGCATCGGTAATTTAATTTTCATTGCTTTTTTTGAAACTCCACGTTTTGAAGGACAGATCCGTCTTCCGAGTAGCAGAGTGGCGAAGCGGAAACGTTCTGGGCCCATGACCCAGAGTTTGATGAATTGAAATCATCGTCTGCGTCAAGATGCTTTTATCGCATAGTGGTTAGTACCTCATGTTATGGCCGTTATAACCCAAGTTCGAAATTCTGCTCACAGCATCGGAGCTTTCCTTTGAATTACCCGACTTTTCAGTTTAAATTTTGTAGGACGAATTTAAACTTCGAAGTCATTTTCAAAACACCTATGAAAACAAAGTGAAAAAATTAAGTTCTCTAATAAAATCTTGTTTATTTATTGTTAGAAGAGGAAGTTGCATTAGGCAAGCAGCAGAGTGGCGCAGCGGAAGCGTGCTGGGCTCATAACCCAGAGGTCGATGGATCGAAACCATCCTCTGCTAAGACGCTGTCATCGTATAGTGGTTAGTACCTCACGTTGTGGCCGTGATAACCAAGGTTTTAATCCTGGTCACAGCATCGGTAATTTAATCTTCATTGCAATTTTTTTGAAACTCCACGTTTTGAAGGACAGATCCGTCTTCCGAGTAGCAGAGGGGCGAAGCGGAAACGTTCTGGGCTCATGACCCAGAGTTTGATGAAATGAAATCATCGTCTGTGTCAAGATGCTTTTATCGTATAGTGGTTAGTACCTCATGGTATGGCCGTTATAACACAAGTTCGAATTTTGCTCACAGCATCGGTGCTTTCCTTTGAATTACCCGACTTTTCAGTTTAAATTTTGTAGGACGAATTTGACAGACAATATTTCAGTCTGACAGAATTACCCGACTTTTTAGTTTAAACTTTGAAGGACGAATTTAAATTTCGAAGTCATTTTCAAAAAACCTATGAAAACATAGATGAAAAACTTAAATTCTCTAATAAAATCTTGTTTATTTATTATTAGAAGAGGAAGTTGCATTTTGCAAGCAGCATAGTGGCGCAGCGGAAGCGTGCTGGGCTCATAACCCAGAGATCGATGGATCGAAACCATCCTCTGCTAAGACGCTGTGATCGTATAGTGGTTAGTACCTCACGTTGTGGCCGTGTTAAACCAGGTTCGAATCCTGGTCACAGCATCGGTAATTTAATTTTCATTGCTGTTTTTTTGAAACTCCACGTTTTGAAGGACAGATCCTTCTTCCGAGTAGCAGAGTGGCGAAGCGGAAACGTTCTGGGCACATGACCCAGAGTTTGATGAATTGAAATCATCGTCTGCGTCAAGATGCTTTGATCGTATAGTGGTTAGTACCTCATGTTATGGCCGTTAAATTCCAAGTTCGAATTCTGCTCACAGCATCGGAGCTTTCCTTTGAATTACCCGACTTTTTAGTTTAAACTTTGAAAGACGAAATTAAATTTCGAAGTCATTTTCAAAACACCTATGAAAGCAAAGGTTGAAAATTAAAGTTCTGTAATAAAATCTTGTTTATTCATTATTAAAAGAGGAAGTTGCATTCTGCGAGTAGCAGAGTGGCGCAGTGGAAGCGTGCTGGGCTCATAACCCAGAGTTTGATTGATTATTAGAAGCGGAATTTGCATTGTGTGAGTAGCAGAGTGGCCCAGCGGAAGCGTGCTGTGCTCATAACCCAGAGGTCGATGGATCGAAACCATCTTCTGCTAAGACGCTGTGATCGTATAGTGGTTAGTACCTCACGTTGTGGCCGAGTTAACCCAGGTTCGAATCCTGGTCACAGCATCGGTAATTTAATTTCCATTGCTGTTTTTTTGAAACTCCACGTTTTGAAGGACAGATCCGTCTTCCGAGCAGCAGAGTGGCGAAGCGGAAACGGTCTGGGCTCATGACCCAGAGTTTGATGAATTGAAATCAGCATCTGCGTCAAAATGCTTTGATCGTATAGTGGTTAGTACCTCACGTTATGGCCGTTATAACCCAAGTTCGAATTCTGCTCACAGCATCGGAGCTTTCCTTTTAATTACCCGACTTTTCAGTTTAAACTTTGAAGGACGAATTTAAATTTCGAAGTCATTTTCAAAACACCTATAAAAACAAAGATGAAAAATTTAAGTTCTCCAATAAAATCTTGTTTATTTAATATAAGAAGAGGAAGTTGCATAATACAAGCAGCAGAGTGGCGCAGCGGAAGCGTGCTGGGCTCATAACCCAGAGGTCGATGGATCGAAACCATCCTCTGCTAAGACGCTGTGATCGTATAGTGGTTAGTACCTCACGTTGTCCCGTGATAACCCAGGTTCGAATCCTGGTCACAGCATCGGTAATTTAATTTTCATTGCGTTTTTTTTAAAACTCCACGTTTTGAAGGACAACTCCGTATTCCGAGTAGCAGAGTGGCGAAGTGGAAACGTGCTGGGCTCATAACCCAGAGTTTGATTGATTATTAGAAGCGGAATTTGCATTGTGTAAGTAGCAGAGTGGCGCAGCGGAAACGTGCTGGTCTCATAACCCAGATGTCGATGGATCAAAACCATCCTCTGCTAAAACGCTGTGATCGTATAGTGGTTAGTACCTCACGTTGTGCCGTGATAACCCAGGTTCGAATCCTGGTCACAGCATCGGTAATTTATTTTCATTGCGTTTTTTTTAAAACTCCACGTTTTGAAGGACAACTCCGTATTCCGAGTAGCAGAGTAGCGAAGCGGAAACGTTCTGTGCCCATGACCCAGAGTTTGATGAATTGAAATTATCGTCTGCGTCAAGATGCTTTTATCGTATAGTGGTTAGTACCTCATGTTATGGCCGTTATAACCCAAGTTCGAATTCTGCTCACAGTCTCGGAGCTTTCCTTTGAATTACCCGACTTCTCAGTTTAAATTTTGTAGGATGTATTTGTCAGATAATATTTCAGTCTGACAGAATTACCCGACTTTTTAGTTTAAACTTTGACGGACGAATTTAAATTTCGAAGTCATTTTCGAAACACCTATGAAAACAAAGATGAAAAAGTTAAATTCTCTAATAAAATCTTGTTTATTTATTATTAGAAGAGGAAGTAGCACCATGCAAGCAGCAGAGTGGCGCAGCGGAAGCGTGCTGGGCTCATAACCCAGAGGTCGATGGATCGAAACCATCCTCTGCTAAGGCGCTGTGATCGTATAGTGGTTAGTACCTCACGTTGTGGCCGTGATAACCCAGGTTCGAATCCTGGTCACAGCATCGGTAATTTAATTTTCATTGCTGTTTTTTTGAAACTCCACGTTTTGAAGGACAACTCCGTATTCCGATTAGCAGAGTGGCGAAGCGGAAACGTGCTGGGCTCATAACCCAGAGTTTGATTGATTATTAGAAGCGGAATTTGCATTGTGTAAGTAGCAGAGTGGCGAAGCGGAAACGTTCTGGGCCCATGACCCAGAGTTTGATGAATTGAAATCATCATCTGCGCCAAGATGATTTGATCGTATAGTGGTTAGTACCTCATGTTATGGCCGTTATACCCCAAGTACGAATTCTGCTCACAGCATCGGGGCTTTCCTTTGAATCACCCGACTTTTTAGTTTAAACTTTGAAGGACGAATTTAAATTTCGAAGTCATGTTCAAAACACCTATGAAAACAAAGATGAAAAACTTAAGTTCTGTAATAAAATAATGTTTATTTATTATTAGAAGAGGAAGTTGCGTTATGCAAGCAGCAGAGTGGCGCAACGGAAGCGTGCTGGGCTCATAACCCAGAGGTCGATGGATCGGAACTATCCTTTGCTAATACGCTGTGATCGTATAGTGGTTAGTACCTCACGTTGTGGCCGCGTTAACACAGGTTCGAATCCTGGCCACAGCATCGGTAATTTAATTTTCATTGCTGTTTTTTTGAAACTCCACGTTTTGAAGGACAGATCCGTCTTCCGAGTATCGGTAATTTAATTTTCATTGCTGTTTTTTTTGAAAGTCCACGTTTTGAAGGACAGATCCGTCCTCCGAGTAGCAGAGTGGCGAAGCGGAAACGTTCTGGGACCATGACCCAGAGTTTGATGAATTGAAATCATCATCTGCGTCAAATGCTTTGATCGTATAGTGGTTAGTACCTCACGTTGTGGCCGTGATGACTAGGTTCGAATCCTGGTCACAGCATCGGTAATTTAATTTTCATTGCTGTTTTTTTGAAACTCCACGTTTTGAAGGACAGATCCGTCTTCCGAGTAGCAGAGTGGCGAAGCGGAAACGTTCTGGGCACATGACCCAGAGTTTGATGAATTGAAATCATCGTCTGCGTCAAGATGCTTTGATCGTATAGTGGTTAGTACCTCATGTTATGGCCTTTAAATTCCAAGTTCGAATTCTGCTCACAGCATCGGAGCTTTCCTTTTAATTACCCGACTTTTCAGTTTAAACTTTGAAGGACGAATTTAAATTTCGAAGTCATTTTCAAAACACCTATAAAAACAAAGATGAAAAATTTAAGTTCTCCAATAAAATCTTGTTTATTTAATATGAGAAGAGGAAGTTGCATAATGCAAGCAGCAGAGTGGCCCAGCGGAAGCGTGCTGGGCTCATAACCCAGAGGTCGATGGATCGAAACCATCCTCTGCTAAGACGCTGTGATCGTATAGTGGTTAGTACCTCACGTTGTGGCCGAGATAACCCAGGTTCGAATCCTGGTCACAGCATCGGTAATTTAATTTTCATTGCTGTTTTTTTGAAACTCCACGTTTTGAAGGACAGATCCGTCTTCCGAGCAGCAGAGTGGCGAAGCGGAAACGGCCTGGGCCCATGACCCAGAGTTTGATGAATTGAAATCATCATCTGCGTCAAATGCTTTGATCGTATAGTGGTTAGTACCTCATGTTATGGCCGTTATAACCCAAGTTTGAATTCTGCTCACAGCATCGGAGGTTTCCTTTGAATTACCCGACTTTTCAGTTTAAATTTTGTAGAACGAATTTGTCAGACAATATTTCAGTCATTTTAAAAATACATATGAAAACATAGGTGAAAAACTGAAGTTCTGAATTAAAATCTTGTTTATTTATTATTAGAAAAGGAAGGTGCATTCTGCGAGTAGCAGAGTGGCGCAGCCGAAGCGTGCTGGGCTCATAACCCAGAGTTTGATTGATTATTAGAAGCGGAATTTTCATCGTGTAAGTAGCAGAGTGGCGCAGCGGAAGCGTGCTGGGCTCATAACCCAGAGGTCGGTGGATCGAAACCATCCTCTGCTAAGACGCTGTGATCGTATAGTGGTTATTACCTCACGCTGTGGCCGTGATAACCCAAGTTCGAATCCTGGTCACAGCATCGGCAATTTAATTTTCATTGCTGTTTTTTTGAAACTTCACGTTTTGAAGGTCAACTCCGTATTCAGAGTAGCAGAGTGGCGAAGCGGAAGCGTTCTGGGCCCATGACCCAGAGTTTGATGAATTTGAATCATCATCTGCGTCAAGATGCTTTGATCGTTTAGTGGTTAGTACCTCATGTTATGTCCGTTATAACCCAAGTTCGAATTCTGCTCACAACATTGGACGTTCCTTTGAATTACCCGTTTTTCTAGTTTAAATTCTGAGGACAAATTTGTCAGACAATATTTCAGTCATTTTAAAAATACATATGAAAACAAAGGTGAAGGACTGAAGTTATGTAGTAAAATCTTGTTTATTTATTATTAGAAGAGGAAGATGCATTCTCCGAGTAGCAGAGTGGCGCAGCGGAAACGTGCTGGGCTCATAACCCAGAGGTCGATGGATCGAAACCATCCTCTGCTAGAACACTGTGATCGTATAGTGATTAGTACCTCATGTTGTGGCCGTTATAACCCAAGCTTGAATTCTGTTCACAGCGTCGAAGCTTTCCTTTGAATTACCCGACTTTTTAATTTTAACTTTAAAGGACGAATTTAAATTTCTATCATGTTGTGTGGTTGTTGTGGTTAGTACCTCATGTTATGTCCTTTATAACCCAAGTTCGAATTCTGCTCACAGCATTGGACTTTCCTTTGAATTACCCGTTTTTCTAGTTTAAATTTTGTAGGACAAATTTGTCAGACAATATTTCAGTCATTTTAAAAATACATATGAAAACAAAGGTGAAAAACTGAAGTTAAGTAGTAAAATCTTGTTCATTTATTATTAGAAGAGGAAGATGCATTCTCCGAGTAGCAGAGTGGCGCAGCGGAAACGTGCTGGGCTCATAACCCAGAGGTCGATGGATCGAAACCATCCTCTGCTAGAACACTGTGATCGTATAGTGATTAGTACCTCATGTTGTGGCCGTTATGACCCAGGTTCAAATTCTGCTCAAAGCATCGGAGCTTTCCTTTGAATTACTCAACTTTTTAGTTTAAACTTAGAAGGACGAAATTAAATTCCGAAGTCATTTCCAAAATACTTATGAAAACAAAGGTGATAAACTGAAGTTCTGTAATAAAATCTTGTTTATTTATTATTAGAAGAGGAAGTTCTGGGCCCATGACTCAGACTTTGATGAATTGAAATCATCATCTGGGTCAAGATTCTTTGATCGTATAGTGATTAGTACCTCACGTTGTGGCTGTGATAACCCAGGTTTGAATCCTGGTCACAGCATCGAAAATTTCCATTTAAATGGTGTTTTTTTTAAACTCCACAATTTGAATGACAACTCCGTATTTCGAATTGCAGAGTGGAGCAGGGGAATCGTTCTGGGCCCATGTCCCAGACTTTGATGAATTGAAATCATCATCTGGGTCAAGATGCTTTGATCGTATAGTGGTTAGTACCTCATGTTATGGCCGTTATAACCCAAGTTCGAATTCTGCTCACAGCATCGGTGCTTTCCCTTGAATCACCCGAATTTTGTAGGACGAATTTGTCAGACAATATTTTAGCCTTTTCCAAAATACTTATGAAAACAAAGGTGATAAACTGAAGTTCTGTAGTAAAATATTGTTTATTTATTATTAGAAGAGGAAGTTGCATTCTGCGAGTAGCAGAGTGGCGCAGCGGAAGCGGGCTGGGCGGAAGCGGGCGGAAGCGGGCTGGGCATTCTGCGAGTAGCAGAATGGCGCAACGAAAGCGTTCTGGGCTCATGGCCCCGAGTTTGATGGATTATTAGGAGAGGAATTTGCATTTTGCGAGTAGCAGAGTAGCGCAGCGGAAGCGGGCTGGGCTCATAACCCAGTGGTTGATTGATCGAAATCATCCTCTGTTAACACGTTGTGATCGTATAGTGGTTAGTACCTCACGTTGTGGCCGTGATAACCCAGGATCGGATCCTGGTCAAAGCTTTTTGAAGGTCAACTCCGTATTTCGAGTAGCAGAGTGGCGCAGCGGAAGGGTTCCGGGCCCATGACCCAGAGTTTGATGGAATGGAAATCACCATCTGGGTCAAGATGCTTTGATCGTATAATGGTTAGTACCTCATGTTGTGGCCGTTATAACCCAAGTTTGAATTCGGCTCACAGCATTGGAGCTTTCCTTTGAATTACCCGACTTTTTAGTGTAAACTTTGATGGACGAATTTGTCTGACAATATTTCAGTCATTCTCAAAATACCTAAGAAAACAAAGGTGAAAAACTGAAGTTCTGTAATAAAATCTTGTTTATTTATTATTAGAAGAGGAAGTTGCATTGTGGGAGCTGCAGAGTGGCGCAGCGGAAGCCTGTTGTGCTCATAGCCCAAAGGTCCGTGGATCGAAACCATCCTCTGCTAAGACACTGTGATCGTAGTTAGAAGTAGTTAGTTCATTGTATGTTTATTTACTTTTTTATATTTGTTTTCTTTTTTGAATTTTAAATTTTCTTTCCTTTTTCTTTATCCATGTGTTTTATTTATAAAAAGTTTGTATCACTTATATTTGGTGGTTTTCTTGTTTTTCAAAACCGTTATACACATATATTACTAAATTATTTTTGTGCCTTATTTTCTCAATTAACTTATTTTTCTTGATTTGCTGTTCTGATTGAGCGTGATAATCAATTAGTTTCTCGCGACGTGATTAAGTTTTTACCTTGCTACATTGCCTTGTGACACGTTTTGCTTCGGTCGGAAGAGAGACGGGTTGCGTTTTTATGTTGAGCACGGCTGTTTTTGTTGTTGTTGAGATGTGTTAAGTCGCTTTAAGTTGACTTTTGTTATATTATAACATTGTTATGGTCAGACATTGCGGACTTCTAGTTTTTACTCGCGGTTGAAATGTAAAACTAGGAAATATGTGACTTAATTAGTTGATAATTATTAGTCATGGTTAGTATTAACGTCGTCGGTATAGGAAATATAAAATTTAATCGCAGTATATAAGATAGTCGCAATCAGAATGTAGAACTCTGATTTTTAATGGTAGTAGATCGCGTTTGAAAGATATAAGGCAGGAGGCGACATAATTAGTTAGGAATGTGAAGGTTATTAGAATAGGGTGCATGTCAGGGCCGGATTATGAGTTTCAGGAGCCGCAAATTTTTGCAATGTAAAGTGAAAGAAGATTGTTTTGTTGTCATAGGTCGGAGAAACATCCATTCACTAATAATTAAGGCCAAGTTATAATTAACTGGGATTTTTTAAAAATAGTTTCAAGCCTGCAAACATTTATACTCGAATTCACCATTGAAGATTTGTCTGCGGAAGTTTTTGTGGAGCATGCTTTCCTTTGTTGCCCGTAACATGTGCTTATAGAGCCTAATGGTTAATCCAGCCCTGGTGCGCCCTTGTTACGTCAGCCCTTATTACGTCATTGTGGCGTTGTAGATGACGCAGTCAGGTGAGGGTTAAGATTGACATATGCAAAACTTGTTATGCTACCTATGCGGACTCAAGGTGCGTTTATTGCAACCGTACTCTTTGTGAAGAAGCAATAAAACCAAACACAACAAAATTTTACCGAATTTTTAAAATCGGACATTCGCCGCAAGCACGCGTTCATTAAAAGAGCTGATTTTTTAGTGTATAATGGCCTTTTCTGTAGCACAATATTCAATCCATTACAACGACGAGAATTTAAAATGCCTTTCTATTTTAATTTAATTGTGTTCATGGTAACTCGCGGTTGCGTCTACTTACGACAAGATGAAAGCATTACTTCTTTAAAATGCCACGGCAATCTGCGAACATGATAATGTGTGAATATATTGCCCGATTATATTTAGTTTCGATACATATTTTTTGCGATCTTGCGAATTTGTTATCGCCGTTAGAAAAATCATACTATCTGCTATAAAGTTCCAGAAAGTACAACTTGATATAGTACCTATTAAAAGTATATTAAAGTATATTAGTAAATCAAAAATACATATTCATCGCTTTACTTTATTACTTATTTAATTGTGACCAATTTAATCTGCGGTTGTGTTGAGGAAATAAAAGCAATACTACTCAGAAAATACTATGACAATCCGTGGACACAAAAATGCGTGGTAAAGTGCCCGATTTTATTTTGTTTTGATTCATATTTTTGTGAATTCGACAAATCTGAGCTGCTCCTACGACACTTACGGCGCTCCAGTACTGCACGTACCAATGTGGGCAGTAAAGCGAAGAATCCTAAAGAAAAATGCCCTGGTACGTATACTACGGTAGCACCCGAAATTTTGCGATTTGCAATGTCTAAAAAAGCGTTTTTAATCGGTCGCGGACAATCATAAAACAAAATTTATGGAGGGCTTCGTTTTATTTTTAATATTTTGTATTACCGCTCTTCAATTTAGAAAATTTGGGTCGCCACCATTGACACCTACTAGAAAAAAAAATTATTACTCGTTGTTCGAACTCGCGAGAAACACCAGTTAGGTATCTATCGAAGCGTGTACAGACTCGTGTTTTCGTAGGAAATCCGCAAGTGAGTTGTGAAATCCAATTGTTTGATTAAGCGACGCACAAGTGACCTGTCGCGTCAGGTGTTATTTTTGAATAGTAAATTGCTATTCTATTAGTTGAATATTCGAATATATGCCCAGCGCTACTCAGTAACCAGTAATTATTGACTCGATTAATGCTATGTAAGTAAACTTGCCTTTTTATGTTTTTATGTAAATTACAACGTCAATCGTAACTTGGCTGATAGTCAAGTTTAGCAAAAACGTTTGCGTCCCGCATTGAATTTCTTGCTCGTTGCGGACTCATTTGAGACCGCGGACTCGGGTTGGGAAACACACGCCAACTAGAAGTACTTGAGGTACGAAACTACACTAGACCCCGGTAGAATACGGAGAAAAACTGTATACGCCTATTACTCCGTGCTCATATATTCCAGCATCGCTCTCTTGTTTATTAGTGAAAAGGCCGTACCACCGACTCTTGATATGTTAATTCGGCTGGTTAGCATCAATGCACATTAATCAATGCCCCAAAACAAATATTGTTCATCATGTAACATGCATTGTTTAAAAAAAAAACGTAGGGTGGTTTACGTAACTGCTAGTCGGTTACGGCTTACTCCTCCACCACCAAGTCCATGCATCCGAAACAAATAACTTGCTAACTAATCCCATACCCGACATAGACTGGTAATCGAACGAGAACGCCGTGGTTCGCCATATGATTAAGCCGTATTTTCGACGTTACTCTCCTCCGGGATAATTATGTAAATCTTATCTTACAATTGGCATTACAATTACAATCAAACGGCATTCATCTATAGCCCAATTTCACGACGTGTAACGTATTTTTTTAAAGAGATTAAGCTCAGGAATTTATATTTTGAATAACGACCATACTGCATAGCCTTGTTTAAAGCGAATGGCGTGAATGATCGTCGTATGAAATAAAATGAGATAAAATTACGCCGCCATTCATCTTGGCGCTCCCGTAGTATGTGAAACAAGATGTCAGACACATGAACATAGTATGTGTACCAGGTTAGAGTTAGGCCATAATTTCATTACAACTTTCTTTAATTTTAGGTATATTACGAGTTCGGGGACTAGCCAAGTGACTCACGTAGTATTTGTACCTAATATTTTGTTCCGGTGTCCGCCATCTTGGCCACATACTACGGGAGTATCCTTCTTTTTATAGTAGAAAGAAGTAGTTTAAAAAGCAAATGATAAAGAGGTGAGTCTTTGCACGATTCTCGAGTATCGTTAAAACTATAAAAAACATGAGAGCGATACTCAAATATATGAACACGGAATATAAAACGCGGTATAACGGGTATTTAATCTGTCACGATTTCATAAAAACGTGGAAGTCAGCCTTGACGATGTCATAAAACGTGATCCCATAAGTAACAATAAAACAGCAAATTTTAAATGAAATATCAGATCCCACAGGAGATTTAGGAATAAATAAAAATAATAGCATTCTAATGAAAAATACAATTTTTAAACACTGAAAATTCAGTCCAGTAATTAAGAAGAAAAGCGATATTTTTCATAACATCAAGAAGAAACGTTCTAACAACAGCAACACCATAATATTAAAACGATCCATATATTTCCACTTTGTGTCCAAAAACATATTAAACAAAAGTCAAGCCTTTTTCAGTTTTCTTATGAACAATATTTGGAAAAAAAAACTTCAAATATTAATATATTACTGTATATATAAGAGAATGTATTTTCGACAACTTTAATTCAATTTGCGCTAATGATTTTTTTTCTACGAAACTAGCTCCTTATCCTTCTTCTATGCTTTTGTGCCGTTGGATCCGTTTGCATATAATGCGAGGATGCTGTAGCAAAAGTAAAGATAACCATCCTAAGTGATTCAAGGGTCGTGCTGCACACTAACAAGTTACACAAGTGATGCACAATGTTAGCGTGCAACAAGACTCCTGAATCACTTTAATGTAACTCGGGATTATCTTTGCAACCAGTTTTGTAGAATAAAACTAACGGTAAAATGCCAGTTTTTTGCTACTGTTGGAAAATTGTTATGCGCCAACCAGGGATATTACCGGGTCCAGACCTCGAAATGCAATGTAGGTATAATACAACACCGGATACTCCAGAAGTATGTCAACCAAGATGGCGGACACTGAACGTAGTATGTGTACCTGAAATTATGGCCTAACCCTAACCTGATACATATACTACGTTCGGTGTCCGCCATCTTGGTTCACATACTTCTGGAGGGCCTAATATTATAATCAAGCGTGAAAGGTGTATAAATCACTATATCGATCGTTAATATGTCATTGAGCAAGTATATTCGAAGGGTTTCTTTCGGACGAAATAATACGCTAATAGTTGCTAAATCCTGCTAATGTTTATTTAGATATTTGAACATTAGGTGTCGCTGCTTGATAACCAATTTTGGTTCTCCGCGGATTCCCCTCCCCAGTGAAATGTCTATTTAATATTTTTCTTCTGAACATTGCATGTTCATTTTTTTATCGGGTGGAAAAAATAAACTGACTCTGACTATAATATTTATCGTGAATAATCAAATCAGTGGCTTCCAATCTTTTCCGTTAAATTTCTCCTTTCGACTAATTCTTCCCTCGTTATACATAAAAAGTAATTTGATGTTTCATGGATCCTTGGCTCAATAGCAGTTGTTATGCGCAAGTCGCATCTTCGTCTTTGTACAGTTAAAGTACTTCACAATGTTTGTATAAATAATTATTAATAGTAATAAAAAGATCTGAAGATTATTATTAATTCCACAGCAAGTAAAATTCCTCCTCCTCCCAAGGGGGGATTCCTCCCTCCCCAATTGAGAAACGTAGATCTAAATCAGGGGTCATCAAACTACGGCCCGCGGGCCAGATCCGTCTCTTGGCGTCATTTCACCTGGCCGCAATAAAACGAAAAATTGGCGAATTTTTTTTCCAAGGGATGCTTCCTCGAGCCTCGACTTCCTTGTTTATTTTGTATCATTGGCCAATCAGCAAGATGCAAAAAGTGACGTAACAATAGGCGCTCAGGCACTTTTGTCTCTCAGACTGATTTTCAGGTAAACAATATCTCTTTTAGGTGATTTTGAATGCTATTCGTTAGTATATGGTTGCGTTTCGGAAATTTAAGTATGAACCAAACAAGTCAATCATCATTTCGCCTTCTTAGGAGTTGTAGTTCAACTGCAGTAATCATAAATTTGTCTAGAAATAGCTATTCTATATTCTGCGATATAGAATTTAATATTCGAGACCTCAGAAATACAGAATTTAGAATGTTGAATTAATTGAATGAATTTCCCAACTTTTGTGAATTTATTGTATTGACACAAATATTTGTCCGACCCATTTCAATACAGGTTGAGTCATACCTGACCCTCAGCTAAAAAAGTTTGGTGACCCCTGATCTAAATAGACAATTTGGATAAGAATCACTTTAAATTGTACGTCAATGCCTTGGACATAATTTAACTACAAAATGTGAGTTATTTTGTAGAAAAGCTGTAATTCCAAATTCTCGAAATACACTTTTCAAATAGCTTTAATTTATTCAGACATAAAATAGGTCTATATCCAACATTTAAGCAATTTTTTTAACAGACCAGGGGACACCGGCTTGTAAAAATCGCATGCAACTATTTATTTCTCTTTGTGATTAACATGGGTAATCCTGTAGTATGTGAACCAGGATGGCAGACAACGGAGGGTTGTATGTGTACCATCATATCAGGTACAGATACTACGGGAGTCACTTGGCTAGTCTCGAAACTCGTAATATAACTAAAATAAGGAAACTTGAAATAAATTATGGCCTAACCTTAACCTGATACACATACACACACGTTCCGGTGTCCGCCATCGTGGTTCACATATTTCCGGAACGCCCTGATATGCAATGGTATAAATACAAATATTGACATTTTTTGTGATTATATACATACAATCCGCTAAAGATGATTAATCGAATACACAGACTGAATCCTTGGCAACACTGATCCCAGAGAATCGGAGCAAATCAGAGGTGCACGGAGTCCGTATTTTTGAAAATTGATTCTTGCTGCTTGGATGGCAATGGCCATGTCGGTATATATACACTGTCTGAAACCGCTTATATATAAATTCGACGCACCAGAAGTATGTGCATCAAGATAGCGGACACTGGAAAGTAGTATGTGTACCTGGTTAGAGTCAGACCCTAATTTTATTGCAGTTTACCGTATTTTAGTTCTATTACAAGTTCGGGGACTAGCCAAGTGACTCCCGTAGTATTTGTACCTAAAACTATGGCTTTTCCCTAACCTCGTACACATACTACGTTCCGGTTACCGCCATCTTGATTGACATACTTCGGGAGCACCAAAAGTTGTACGTTCATTGTATGTTTATTTTCTCTTTTAAATTTTTAGCTTTCTTTCTCCTTTTTTATCCAAATGTTTTTTTTATAAAAAGTTTGTATTAGCTATTTGGTGGTTCTGTTGTTTTCAAAAATTGTTATATGCATATAATATTAAATTTGTGCCTCGTTATCTTATGTCTAGGAATAATTAATATTAATTAATATTTAGAACCATCTACTAGATTTATTCATTAATCTGAATCAGCGTTGTAGGTATCGCTTCATGAAGGCCTTTCGCGGTCCCTCGAGACTCCTGTCACGTGATTAAAGTTAAGTCTTTTTTTTTCTTAGGGGAACTTGGATATTGCGTATTCAAATGCAAGTCTTTTCTCCTTGTTTACTTTCTACTCCGGATCCGTATGTGGTACTTGCCACAAGGCTGTTCGAACGAGATAGTATTAAATTGATAAGTAAAAATAACATGATCTTTTTCAACAAAATAATAAGTATATTTGTGAGCTTTCGTTAGATCATTCTTCAAACAATACAAGATATAACTGCAAATATAAAGATCATAGGAATTTAAGTCTATAATTGATTTTCCTATAACTGGATTTAGATGCTATGGGGATGGGACAATTTGGTCTGTATAATTTTAGAACTGCCGGTGTAACTGATGTGGTTGGGTTGGAGTTCGTTTATTAGTGCAGTTTCCTTTGTTTGTTTTTAAACCTTATTACTCATCGATTTTGATCGGTAAGTATGTGGATAGGTATTTGTCTGTCTCTATGTCTGTCTGTCTGTGTGTTAGATGCACGCGATATCTCACGAAAGCGAGGTTCAATCTGCTCCAAATTTGCATTGCATGTGCATTCATCTTAGCTCAGATCAGAAGCCTATTGATTTTGGATGGATTATGTCGTATAATTAGCGAGTTATTAATTAATTAGTGATGGGACTCACGGTGTCACTATGGAGTAAGACCACTGTTTTGGGGGATCCCCTAACCTTCGATCTATAAGTCTTCGGTTTCCAACCGAACTCTAGTTTGTTTGTATTGTTGTTATTTTTTGATAGTACTGTTTGCCTTTTGGTTTTGTATTCGCGTTGCGTTTGTATTTTCCAACTCAACCAATCAGTTACACCGGCGGTTCTAAGATCATACGGACCAAATTATCCCATCCCAATAGCATATAAATCCAGTTATGATCAACAATTAGAGATCACAGATTCTTATGATGTTTATATTTACAGTTATATCTTGTATTGTTTGAAAAAGTTAGATCTTGATCTAACAAAAGTTCACAAATATACTCATTATTTCGTTGAAAGAGATCATATTATTTTTACCTATCTTTTTTTCTTGTTTCATATATTCCATATTTTTTCGTATTCCGTATTTTTGTTGATAAATAAATGAAGAAATATCGCAAAAGGTAAAGCTGTGATGTCGTCGGAAAACGAGTATTTCACAAGTTAGGAATGTGCTAATCAGACTCGCGGATGAATGCCAGTCTGTCATAGATAATTGTTATTGCTCAATTGACACAAATACCCTGAAAAGTATTTATTTATTACCTCACTGATAAACATCGATTTGCTCGCGGATTTAAAGGTTTGCAAATTACTGCACAATGAAGTGTTCCATTTGGCCAACGTGTGCTTGCAAAAATTACGAGTGTGATTTTTATGGATATAAATTTTCGTTTAAAATATCGATGAAAATAACGAAATTTCGGCCGAAATAAATGTCGCAATTTTTAAATGTTATTTGCTGCATCTCCTGCAGCAAATATCTACTTCACATCAGTGAAACGAAAAGGCAGGCAAATGTGATTGACTCTAGCTATTTGTAAACATACTGTTCATATTGAGGTTTGAACCCCCCCGACTCACTTGCCCGCCCTCAATATCTACATTTTTAATGAATGTTTATTTATCTTTCATGTATTTTTCACTTGTTCCATTTTGTCTTTAATTATGTTATTTTTTATTTTTTTGTATTCATAATTTTAACGCATGAACAAGTTTTTAACCAGTTTTGTAGAACAAAGGTCACTGTAAAATGCCAGTTGTTATTACTTGTTACTGTTGAACAAAGTTACCCACCATTCACAACCAGGGAAATAACCGAGTGCAGATTGCGGGATGTTATGTAAAAATAAAGCCATACCAAGCATGAAAGATGTATAAATCCCAAAAGTCGTATCTTTTTATGGCATTGAGCAATTATATTCAAAGTGTTTGTTCTGGACGAGATAATTAGCATGATGTGACGTACAGTTCGTACGTTTTACTTGTCATAGTATTTGGTTCAAAGAAATTCCTAAAACGATAGCCCATTGTAACTCATTGGCCTTGCTAAGCGAAGAACATTACAATACTACTATTTCAAAGTCTAATAACGTTATCCAAAATGAAAATTTGAACGTGAGAGATTTTAAGTTTTTCTTCCCTAACGAGTATCAGATGTCTCCATACATTTCTCTTAGCGATAAACACCTAATTTGTGCAGATTCATTTCATTCCAAGATCTAATTTAACTATCCAAAATGAAAAGTCGAACATTCAACGATTCAATTCCTCGAGTCCATATTAGTTTTACAATACCACCTTACCAAGGCTAATATCACCTTAGAAATGGGACAACGAAATCTTTTCTGATAAGTTTTAAAGCATCGTTTTAGGTTGCGTTTTACATCCCTGTTGAATATACCTTATTTTTTTTTTACATATGATTTAGTAATAAACACTCAATTTTCGAAAATAATAACTTAGCTAGGACAGGCGGTAGGACCTTGGTGATGTGACAATAGATCTAACCATATTATAGTGCCTTAAAAAATGTATTCCAAGTCTGTTGATACAGCTTCTAATAATAGATTCGTTCAAACGATCAAATGAGCTTGTTGAAGTTTGACCCAATGATAGCATAAAAATGAATAGAAACAAAATTGTACATTTAATGCCGTGATTAATTCAGCTAAATTTCTGACCGATTTCTGAGTCAATAGCGCACAAACAAGAAATAGCACAAAGGAATTGCAATTGAATATTTACATTTATTAACCTTCGACAACTATAACAGTCAATTCTATTCATATAAACTAACGACAAACTTGCCTTGAAACAGCGGTTTATGAATTTTCATAAAGCGATACCCCATCAAGGGACTCTCAACAGTTGCGACCCTTCTTATTTTTTATAAAAACACATAGTTCAACTTTTAACATGCCTGGTGCAGTGAATTAGTCCTACGCTCTTCCGAAGTTCTTATTTGCTTTTAAAAGAAAAGAAGTTATATTGAAACCCCGCCCATTTTTCAATTTTATTATAATGTGTAATTATTATAAGTATTCAGTACTTTCAGTACTTTCTAGAAAGCTATCTCGGGGACATTTCATATTTTCTAAATGTCGTTTCCCATTGTGTGCTGCTGATCATCAGAAAATCGGATTTTAGCTAAATTTGAAACTAAAAATGAAACATATTCAGTAATCGAAAAAGCCGTTGCTGTTGTAAATTTTTACTCGTCGATCTTGATCAGTATATGGACATATGACATTGAATTAATAATATTGCGGTTTCGCGAATAGGATTTACATATTTATGCCGGGAAAAAACAAAGCCGACTAGACGCTTAATCATATGGTGAGCCATGTCGGTCAGCACGTCAGTAAATCATCCGCGCAAATTTGCTCCAACAACGACAGTGAACCAAAATGGCGGACACCGGAACGTAATATGTATGCCGGTTTGGTTTAGGCCATAATTTTAGGTACAAATACTACGGGAGTCATTTGGCTAGTCCCCGAACTCGTAATAAAATTGAAATAAGAAAAATGGGAATAAAATTATGGTCTAACCTGGTACACATACTACGTTCCGGTGTCGGCCATCTTGGTTCACATACTTCGAGAGTACACTCTCGAGTGTGTTCTATTGTATTATTTTGTGTATTGACTGAAAGGAGAAGTGCCGCAGTAGGTCGCAGGCTGTATGTAAAAATGCGATGTTGAACGGCCCTAATAAACAGTTATTGCTCTAATATATCACAATCAAAACAAAAACTGACGGCAGCACTGTTGTTGACAAACTGCTTTAAACAAATGCTGTAATTAGTGAAATAACGTGGTTTATTGTGTGCAATTTTACTACAATAGAATAGTTTTTAGTGTTTTTTTAAATCACATTTGAGTGACATATTTTCTAAAGTTCAGTATGAAACGGTATTTTGCAAAGTGCTTCGTAATATAATATTAACAGAAAAACTGGACTACACAAGAAAAATACCAATTTAAAAATATGGTTAGGTAATAAACAGACGATTGTAGAACCATGAGTAGCCGACACGTCTATGCTGATGAATATGAATAGCAGTCATACAATCGTCAAATATTTACTCAGGCTATATCGAAGATGGAAAATATTGTTACAGGTGTGATTTTAAATGTACAGGGTGTCCATAAAGTCTCTTAACAATTTCATTTTTGTTCTTAGTATATCTTAAGTAAATTTGTTGTTTTTAATCAGTAATTGTTTAAGTATTTTCACATGGTATCGATAACGTTCTATTTGCAATTTACTAAAATTCAGGACACTATGGACACCCTATAGCCTATAGTAAGGCCTATACTAATGAAACAGTAATGCTATTTTGAAGCTACGTGCGCAAAGTTAAATAGAAATCAGAAAATATTTTAGGCTGGGGTACTTTAAAAACCAGAAAAATGGCTAGGTTAAGCATATGAAGGGGGATAATGATAATTATGTGGTTCGCACATGAGGTTTATTCGGTCAAAACACTAACCAATCCATCGCTGAGAAACGTGACATAGTGATCTGCCTATACTCGATCCATGTATGGATACGTGTCCGTGTTTCGCTGAATCAAGATGGCAGATTATATGACACTCGAAATTTTATTTATTATTGAAACAAGCAATTCAAAAACACAAAGAAACTGATTTTTGAAATTAAAAATACTTATATATAAACAATTACAAAACATAGAACTGTTAGGAGTACTGACAAAACTCAAATTTAACGGAATACTATAACTCACAAAAATGGGAAAATTATTCCAAAGATGGATTTTAATTTTAATAATGAAAATTTATTCAAATACCTTAGCTTAGAATACCTACCGTATTTCCCCGAATATAAGACAGGGTTTTATTATTTCAATTTTCTTGCATAAAATAACACTAGGGCTTTTTGGGGGGATGTCTTACAAACTTACAAAGTAGAAAATTATGAAATTTTTGAATATATATATAAAATTTGAAATCCGATAGCAATTTACTTATTAATAACACGATTTAATTAAAAAAAATGCTAGGTCCATATATCTATATATAAAAATCGGAAGATAAGTAAGGGAATTTTCATTACAACTATTTCATTGAAATACATATAATTTCATTATAGAAATAAAAATTGACACAAAATAAATGACAATAAATTAATTTCAAACATCGAAACTGAAGATTATTAATAAACTCAGTAACAGACACCATAATTCTAATTTAGGTATCGATTGACATTTAAATAGAAAGTATCTGCTGTTTTCTTTCGAATATATCAGTCAACATTTGATTTTCTTTGAAATACTAGTGAGCACTTAAAATTTAAAATAATGTCAATTGTGTTGGACATACCATAAATATATTTACATTTCGCTTGAGAGAATGTTGTCAGGTGTTGCTTGGAAATGAAGTTCGTGAATATGAAAACAACCCAATGAAAAGTTTTACTTTGCTGAAATCACATGCATATTAAATCGGATTTAATTTTTTTTAAAGAGTATTATTACTTTACAGGCTGGGCCGCAGGTGGCCGATACATTCACGTCATGCATAAAAAATCCAGTTCACCATTAAGTACAAAAATACTACTGTGTATTAAACAAAACTTAGGTCTAATGAAATGATTCAAAATTTATATTAAGAATGTATAATATATGGTCATGTGGCGAAAAAATAATCTGGCTTTGACTGTGTAGCATTCGGAATTGCATTTATATCAATGGTAACCAGCTAGGAATAGGGATGGATATATGGTCGTTATCGCTATTTAAATGCTTCCCTCACGAGAGGGATATTGAGCTGCGATATATAAAGCGGGTTAGGAATAGGGAAACATATAAGGCCAAAATCGTTATTTGAATGCCCTCATCAGTAAAGGGCTATTGGGATGTAATATTAATAGCAGGTTATGAAATAGAAATGGTAATCACTATTTGGGATTTGAATCGCTTTTTGCTGCTATATAAATAGTCAGTTATGGATATGGTTGGATATGAGGTCAATATAGATGGCCTCTTCCGTGGAGGGTCATTGAACGAGTTTGGTTCCTGAACATGTCAATCATGTGCAGTTGTGCCTTACTATGCAGAAAATGCGGCGCTCCAGAAGTATGTGTACCAATATGGAGGTAACTAATTTTGTTCGCATATTTTACATCAAGTTGTGTAAAGGGACTTGAACCTATTGGCAGATAAGGATGCCAAGTATGAGTACTTACAAGTATTCGAATCTTATCCGATTACTAAATTTTCGATTCCGATTCTCGATTCCGAATCTCGATTCCTCGACATATCTTACCGAAAACACATACCCACCTAAGCAATACCATATGAAATCAAACAAGAGCACGATGTTCAAATTTTGGATTGCCAAGAAGGCCGAAACTAAATAGTATGGGTATTCAATCTGTCACAGGAGACAAAATCGCACAAAAAAACGAATCCCTCAGAACCCACAGAAATTTATAAAATAAATAAACGTTAAAGCCTTCTATCGAAATATTATATATATATAGTGAAGTTTGCGTCGTCGTAGTAACTCAGCATAGCAGTGAAGCAGTTTATACATATATGTGAAGAAATTGCCACCAAACTTTACACATTCTTTTCAATCCAAGTTTTAACCTCGAGAATCGATTCCAATGCATCGGAATCGATTCTAGTCGATTCCGCAAAGAATCGATTCTGTACTCGAATCTGGACTGAATTCCGCCATCCCTATTGGCAGAGGGATATTCATTAAGCTGACACAGACAATCCCCGAACTCGTAATATAACTAAATTAAAGAAAATCGGAATAAACTTATGATCTAAGCCTAACATGGTACACATACAATGGGAGTACTGAAAATGCAGTACAAATCAAAAACCAGAAAGAAACATGATATATTCAGTTTTGTAAGATAAATGAGATCTTTTGTACCAAGCTGTTTTCTTAAAGAGTCAAACATACAAAATTTATCAACAAAGTGTAATTTAGTCCTGAAATGTTTCACGATTTTGTGTTATCAGGCCAGTGATGTTCATCGTATTGATTACCATCCAAGGTTTGGTGCGGGTTTACTTACACTAACTATGCGCACAATTGTTGAATAGTCGGATATTCTGATGGCAGTGACTGGTGAGGTGATATAAATTCGAAATAATGACAACATTTAAATCGGTGCTTTCATCACCAAATGTCATTATCATTTTGATGGCCATTATATTCAAATTGAAGAAAATCAGTAGTCTAGTATATTTTGTTCATAAATTGAAACTACATGTTTTCAAGATAAATAGGAGCCTGATTAAAACGAAAGGTTGAGGGAAAAAAACCTCTAACGCATTTTTATATCTTCGTGGTTTAATTATTTAATGATCTGTAACCAATTAATCGTTTATTTGTCATCGAAAAGTGTATTGAAAACTAATACATCGAATAAATATGCTAATTGTGTGACCGGGGTGGCGAGGGACTTAGAGGGGTCTTCAAGCAGCGATAGATACAACGCTGATACAGGTTAGTATAAAAAGAGTAACTGAATGAGGCACAACTATTGAATACAAGCAGTTGCGACAGTAAATCTATTTGGGCGCTCCCGAAGTATCTGTATCAAGATGGCGCGCAACCTGAAACCTAACCTGGTACGTATACTATGTACAGGTTGTGCACCATCTTGATACACATATTTCGGGAGCTCCCATATTTGAGCCTATTAGGCAGATCAACTAAAAATATGCAAGTGTCTTGGAGAAAGTTACTGAAAACCAAAAAACGGGACGAAAATGGAATCAAAATATCGAGGAAAAATTATGGAAAGATGTAAAACGAAGAAACAAGGAAATCAAACAAGAAACACAAAATATTTCTAACAATTAAAATTGCAAAGACTTATATATCAAACACAGTAAAATAAAAACAGACTTCAATAAGGATACCGCGAAGACTGTTGTATATTGCAAAAATGGTATGCCAATATATGTACATGATGTCCGCAGCCAAAAATTAAACGTATAAGAGTTTTTTGCTTCACGTTATATAATGATGTCCTTTATTGTTTATTTTTATATGCTTATATACACTGTAAAATTGGATGCAAAGAACCATGAGACTTATTGGTTAGCATCTGCATCGCTAAGTGATGAATACCCTGCTGAACTACCACCGCTGTGAACTGATGATGACATAGAATCAGACCAGGCATCGATCTCATTGTTATCATGATTTGACGAAATGTTGGAGCCTGAACTTGCTCCGCTGTCATCGGTTATTCGAGATTGAGAATTTGCACCCGAACTCGGTAAACTATTGTTTGATGACATATTGTCAGAGCGCATGGATGGAGTTGCAAAACTCGAGATCGTTTCGCTTGATCTTGGAGATTCCTGTTGACTGTTCAATGGCAAACCACACAAATTAGCATTCAGTGACCGAGACAAAATCGGACCTGGTATCAATATGCTAATAAGATTTTGGGCAGACCGAAGTTCGGGGACACTAAAGGAAAATGAAGATCCTAGTTGATGAAAAATAGCATTCTTGGTTTGTATATCTCTATTGGTGAACCCCTCGCTTGGAATTGAAATACTGCTGGGATTCCCTCCGGTAGACCAAACATCGAACCCAAAAGCATTATGATTTGTCGAATTGTTTGAGCCTGAGCTTGCTCCATTGTCACCGGGCGTTTGAAACAGAGAACTTGCACCTAAACTTGGTAAACTGTTGTTTAATGACATAAGGTCAGTGCGGAGTGATTGAGTTGAATAATTCGAGATCGTGGGAGATGACTGTTGACTATTAATTGGCAGACGACTCAATACCAGTGTCACAGACAAATTGTCATTGAGTATTGATGTGCTACTTCGGTTGCAGACAGACCGAAGATCGGGGACACTTGATGAATACGAATAAGGGATGCGGAGGTGTGAACATGCGGTTGAAATATTCGAGTCGTCCTTTGATTGTGGAGGTGTCTGCTGGCTAATTAATGACAAACCGCCTAATTCCAGCGATGCAGAGTAATTTGGAATCGATGTACGGTTGGTGCGGTGTTCGGTTGGTGCGGGCTTGCAATTCAACGACACTCAATCTTTCAGATTTTGAAAAAGAACCTTTTCTCAGGGTGAAAGAGTTTTTTTTTTCATTTTGAATATAGCGAGGTTTCCTTGTTGGTATGACACATCTGGACCGAAATGTATTACATGGTCACTGCAAGTTTTTTTTGTATCAATATTGGGAGTTGAAGTTTTGAGCAGTGACATTTCCATTTGATCTGCTTTAACGAACTCCTCTTTAGTTTTTTGTATCCTTTTTAATCAATCTGATTAGACTAATAGCAGCAATAAAAATCATACATAAAATAGCACCTAACCATGCAAGCACGACGGTTCGCCCTGATATTGAAAAGTCATCGATATCAAATGTGGAAATATTACTAATCATGATAGCCAAAAAAAAATATTCCAATTCCGAAAGAGAATATTAATAACGCATAGTGAAGTAATATGTGTATTACACTTTGGCGAGGAAATGCTATCTCTAGGAACGTCCATTCGGCGTTATTGCATAATGATGTTGAGAGTCTGAAACTAACTGTCCATGTCATAACAAAAGTTGTCATTGATGTGTAAATCCAACTAATCAATAGCTTGAATTCCACTGAGATGTTTGTATAAATCCAAGGCAGTGCGTCTTCTTCCGAAGTATTTTTCTCATTGTTAATTCTTAAGTCAAATATGGTGAAAACAGTTGTCCCAAACATTGAAAGTAATTGACCGAAGATTATTATTCTGAGATTCCAATGAAACAAAGAGATGACAAAAACAAGCAGAGAAATTTCCAGAAGTACAACTGCAGCTACAAGCAGACGTATTTCACCTATAAGATATGAAATATAAAATATACTGATATGAGTTCTTTTTTTCTTAACTTTCTATATAAGATCATAATGTCTATCATTCATTGAAAATAAAGCTTTAAATCATAGAATTGTTGCTAATTCATGTACGCTGCCTAAAATGTGATTCCCCATTCTAAAGATTCAACATAAAATGATGTTTATGAAATCTGCCTTTAGAGCATACTGGTAAAATAACTCATCCAATTGTAAAATTCTAGTACAGGGGTATATGTGACATATCTGTGTCATAGGTCAGTAAGGTGTTGAACATGCATCCTGTCTCTGTTATACTGTTTAACTATTATGCATTTACTGTTACATTTTTAAAGCGAATAAATATACATATATTTAATTCTAGTTGTCATTGACATAAATATATGTTTTATGAAATAATAGCTAAAAATATTTATTGGCCAATTTCAAACTAGACCAGGCCAAATTTTTGTTATACGACGCTTTTCGCTTTGAACAAGGTCCTTTATAAGAAGCCTATGACATTCACTGATACATAAGGCGCTGCATTTTATTGGAAAAACCGGAAGCTTACCGGAATCTTACCCAATTCATTACACTTCGGACATGAGCTTTGAACCCAAGATGTGTAACCTGTGATGCCAACGCTGGTTAACTTCAGCGCTTTATCCGCAAGCTAGGCCATCGAATGCGCAGTTCTCGCGTCATAAAATTAGTGGTTAACCTTTTTTAGAACAAATGAAGTTTGTTCAATGATAATAAAATTGTATGATATTAGTTGTTGATTGGAAGCTTACGATAAACATATAAGAGAAAAGGCAATACTCAAATAATGTCAGATATTCCCGCGGCATATCTGACATGAGTTAGGGTCCGTACTTGTTAAATTATACAAAAAATATTTAAATTCGAATCAAACTCAAATGTTATATACAAGAAAAAATCTCTAGCCGATTCATCGTGAAAATTGCAGATGTATTCATCTTCCAGTATCAAGCAATTTAATCATTCAATAAAAATTCCTCTCATTAACATTCGTTCTCAAGTGAAAAAGTGAAAAAACAACGGTTTCAAAGATAGTAATTACTCAATTGGCTTAGATGTAACACATTTATTAATGACGAAATTTATTAATTTATTTTTATATCTATTAAGGTCTATTCTTCTAGCATACAATACAATCTAAAATTGTTTATATCTGACATGGGCAAATTACGGCAAATATTGTTCATAAAATGTAACATTCTACTCACATACATGGCCCGCCATTCCAGGTGGCAAAATTTTTGGCCCCTGGCCCAAAATCCTTGCCCACCTCTGGATAAACGTTCCCTTCAAGAACTTTGAAGGTGAGTAATTTTCCAGTCACTGGATCATAAATTCAGGTCACAAATTTTGTTTGTGCGAATCACCATTTTTCTGCCGCGCGATGCTACTGCTATTTGAAATTTTAGAATCCTCTCGGTTATGGAATTTCTGACGATTGATTTTTAAACTACGATTTCAGTTAATACAATTCAGTTAGCCGAAATGACGATCAAATAAAGTTATCTTTAATGAATATGTAATAAATGTCGTTCGTAAATCGTAAAATATAAACTTGTATCTCGTTCAATATAAATTGCATGTTGTGTAGTACGGATACATTGGAAATGGTGTCTAAGTACATTTATGGGTAATTGCAATTCGATTCTAAAAATAGTTACACCGTAGCCCGACTATTTGACAAATTTCTTGACTTTTACCATGACTGAAATATATAAACTGCTGATACAGTGCCCCAGCAAAGGTAAACACGTCGCAGAGGTTATAGGCCAGCATATTGCTCGTTATTTGATTCTATTCTTTTAAAACTATTGTACAAAATCGAGGTACAAATAGTAACTATTTTTCGTCCCATTTTTAGTTGTTTTAGAATTATGTGCGAGGTTGATATTTTTACGTCAGAGTTGTAAGGCGAGTTCCTACTCTGCTCGTGAACTAACACTGCACATAACCTGAAAGGTAGGCTTAAATGCCCAAAATAATATATATATTTTATTTTCAATAAAGTTAATACAAATAACAGGCGCTGCATGCAACTGGTTCAGGGCAGTTTTTGGTTTTGTTATTAAATTCACTAAACATCTGACGCGATCGACAACTCCAGACTTGGCGATCGACGTGTTGGCCACCCCTGTTCTATGCGATTGAGAATATACTGAAATATCAATCATAATGTAACAAGCTTTTCCGCAACAATCCGAAATTAATAAAAGCATTAAGTTGACGACTCAAAATTTTGATAGGTCTCTCTTCGTTACGTGACCAAAATCCAGTACAATTGCAAACTAAATGATATTAAAGCCCAAACATTCTCATTGGATTATAAACTTTAAAATATATGCGTCGCATGATTTTATATTCAATCTACATGTGGCGACTGATCTACACCTGGTAAACTCATTTGACAAACTTGCAATTAGCTATTTTTTTAAACTCGTCAACTCTGAAAAGGTCAAGTGCGATACTAGATTTCACATTGAATTTGAAAAAGTTCATTTGTTTTGTGCCCACTCGCAATTTTCTCTTTCTTCAATTTGAAATATTTGCTACTGCTTATCACCGATTTATATAAAATCTAGTTTTAGAACCAACCCTGGGTATTTACAGGGTATACCAAAGTTGCTCGTCAAGGAAAAGCGACTTCCTGCCTTTCGAGTTTTGAATTTCAGAAAACTATTGAGTCTGTTCATGCATAGTTAGGCCAGCATTAATAAATAAATGTTGCATGTTCTAATAGGAATACAATCATTCGAAAAGTTTGACCAACCTAAATAATACAAGCAAATGCTCAAAACTTACGTCACAAGAAAATGAAAAAATATAGGAAAACGAACAGTTGTTTTAACAACAAGATGCAATAAGAATCGATTTTCGCATGCAATATATCTTAACATCGTATTGCATACGAATAGAAAATGTTTTGGACTTAGTGATAAAAACATTGAAAGTTTTTTCAATGTGGCAACTGTACTTTCATCTTACATAGTATTCTCGCTTCATAGTTGTACACAATTGATTTGATTCGGATTACAGTATTTCCTTGTCAGGGGATTGGGAAAGTTATAAAAAATGATACTAAAATGGGGGGAAATAAGTCTACAAATTTTCAAAAAGCAAAATAGTATTGGATTGATCCACTTTCCTATATATGATAAATTCTGACAACTCATAAATTAACATTCAGGGCCATCGCGATTACTTAGTTTAGCAGTCGACCATATATTCCATTGGGCGAAGTAACCGTAGTTGTTGATCTTGTGAAATAGAATTATTTTTAAATATATTTAGAAATAGGAGGATTTGAGCAGATGGAAATATTCAGTAAGTACGTAGGATTTTAAGAAATAACTTATAATCTCGAACAATCTTATCTTTAACACCGGTACTATGATTTTACATTTTTTGATATATCACTCGAATATAGGCCAAAATCACTCGCGTAGAATTGAAGTAAAAGCTCGACGTCGAAGTTAATAGACCAAAACATCACGTGATATTACGTTCTCGCTCTGCGAGGTATTCATGTTGTGCTCAATAAAATTGAATCTGAAAAATGGCTTATCGACAGCGCTTTCCCAACTGTAGACCATGTTTAAGACGATCTGGATGCCTGGTTTCTAATTTTATAAGGAGAGAAAGAAACATATTATGTTTTGATTTATTTACATTATTTGAAATTTACTTTATAGATAAAATAAAATTGAAATTTGATAATGGACAAACCTAGATCTCAAAACTTCAAAACATTAGCTAAAACTGTTCGCCTTTGATATAGGTTTGGTGTAGTTGGAATGAATATTGGAATTTTGCTTTGTAAATTACTTCCAATATAAAGTAATGCAATATAAAACATTTTGCAGTAAAAACATGATGCATGCTGAATTCTACTATGCATTTTCATACATGAATTTCACAGAAATTAATAAATCTGGAAAGTATAATTAAAGTTCAAGGGCATCATATAAATATGTGGAACTATATAGTTGAGCAACATAATGTGTATGAGATGAGACATCTAATCGAGTCATAGCAATAACAAATTTATGAGCCATTCTGCGAAAAAGTAAGACATGAAAACAGTTTCACAGGACTGATTAAATTAGAAAATAATTTTGAAGTACAATGCTGTCATAAGCATTTGTTGAGAACCTTGAAGTTAAGCAATATAATATGTGCGAGGAATAAGAATCGGGAATCAAACGACAGAAATAAATGAAACAAATATATAGACTATCACTACAATAATATGAAATAATTAGTAAAAATCGTTGCATACCAAATGTTGCTCGTTTAAAACGACTCGGAAATGACTCTGCGTATCTTATCGCGTGACACGTACACAAATGTGGGTCATGATCAAGAAAAGTCAGTTACATAATGAAACGCTGAGTCAACGTTTCCAACTAGAAACAATTTTGCAGTTCTTAGAAAGAAATTTTGCTTTAAATTTGCCGTAATAAGATTCTTTAGATTTTCTTATCATTATAATACTTATTCATGAACATATAACAAACTACTTAAATCATACAAAAACGGGAATGCAACTGGCACATACCACTTGCAAAGATCCAGTTGTTATAGGTATAGGGACGGAGTAATAAAAGATTCCGAAATAGGGAGATTGAGAAATATCAGAAAAAAGTTGGGATCTACCACTGCTCTAAACTAAAGGATTCGTCACAATGTTAGCACAATGTTATTGTTTTGAGATAGTCAGTAAAATAAGTTTCGAAAACTAAGGGGAATCTGATTCTTGGAAAACACAATCACAAAGTGAGAGGCAGTACCCGCTTCAATCAATAGTTTTTGAATCGTTATAAAAGAGCATAATCTGATATACGACTCAGAACTACTTGCAGGCTACCAAACTTATAAAATGAAATGCAGTAATCCAAATAAACCATTCAAATCAAAAAAGATGTAACAAGTAAAATCATAGTATTCTGCGAGTTCGGATTTTCTAAACAGTTTCAGATAATTCCACGATATCAAGCTATGTAGAATATTTTATTTGATATTCATAATTATAATCAATGTTTACAATCATGTCAAAATCAGAGCAATCGATGGTATAAGATTGATGTAAGTACTTGAACTAAGTAAAAAAGCAAATCTACTATAATTAGTTAAAATGATAGAAATAAGGAAATAAGGATACGTGCCTTATTCACTTAAATCTTCACTAAACGACGAATAACCGACTGAACCATCTCCGCTGTTTTGCGAAAATGATTCGGAACCAGACCAAGCTTCAACTTCAAAGTTTTCTGGACAAAACGAACCGTTGGAATCGGAATCAGCACCGCTATCATTATTAGAGTTATTTAAAAATAAATCCGGGTCTGATAAGCTGGAGTTCGACGATGAAAAGTCACTGCGTAACGAAGCAGAGGAGAAGTTGGATATTATGTCATCTGACGCTATAGTTGATTGAGGAACTATGCAGAGAATATCGGCCTTCTTTCCAATTAATATTTCTGGTAGGTGTATCTTGAACAGGGTCAAAAAGATAAATTTCGCGAGCCGAGAAAACCAATTAGTTGACGGATACTGTTGTATTGAGACATACAACACAATATTATCAGTCAGGCATTGTGTACTGGAATGAATTAGTAATGGAAGATTTAGGATGGGTTCGCCATATTCTAATAATTCCGTTTCTGCGGTTTTATCGGAATGACATCGAATATTTACGCAATGTATTGCGTAAAAACTTTTATGTCTACATTCTGTACTGCTCTTCGTATTTTTGTCTGATACAGGAATAAAATGTACTTTTATATATTTCAATTGTTTCATACCTATGTATGTGCCTAGACTGATAATTGAAAGAACTATATAGCACAGGATTCCCATATTCTGAAGAGTCGTCATGTGGAAATTAAATGCTACTGAGAAAACCAATCTGTCATGTAAATGATAAGGTACTTGCATAACTTGTCGTATTTGCAGACAACTCGAAACAACATTCCCAGCCATCACAACAATTTGGTGGACCAGTAGTGATGCACGAAATATTGTAAGAATTGGGAGATTTCCATATCCGGTTGGGAAAATGGTAGAAAGAAACCAGTCAATGACACGTAAAAACAGCAAGCTAAATGCTATTTGTGCTGTTAATAAAATGGCTATTTGTGATGAAAGTTGTCGGAGTAAATATAGCTGAAACTTCGACAACAATGGTTGTACGCAAGGTATTACGAAGGGCCAAAAAAGGCAAAAAAGATTAACGATTAATTTCCACAGATAATATGTAATTTCCCATTTACGAATACAAAAATTTTCGATTTTTCTACTGGCTATTTTATAATAATACCCTCTTAGCGTATGTTTGCATTCAAGAACGGTCGATACTATCAATACACCAACGGTGAGGATTAGTCCAAAGTATATTTTATTTTCATTAAACTGCAACGATGATAATGATAATGATGACAAGGGAGCAGGACATTCATCTAAATTTTTTCTGGTACATTTCTTTGTTGATTCATTCTCAATCTTGATATCGACAGTTGTTTCAGGCTTATTGCAGGCTGAATTGAGTACAGTTAAGCCAGATACCAGTACCAGTAACGTGGTAAATGACAGGATTACTTCACCTAAAAATTACATAATAAAGATCAATTTAGTACCAATTTTACAGTACCCTCGTGGCACTTTTTTATTCCAATTAAATTGATATGTTTAGCAAGATTTTGAGTACTCTCGTAGTATGTGAACCAAGATGGCGGATACCGGAACATGGTATGCGTACCAGGTTAGGATCAGGCCATAATTCCAGATAAAAATACTACGTGAGTCACTTGGCTAGTCCCCGAACTCGTAATAGAACGAAAATACGGAAAATTGGAATAAAATTACACATCATGTGTCCGCCATCTTGGTTCACATACTTCCGGAGCGCCGAAAGTGTCATAGAATTTATTGATGTAGTTTTTTATTTCAATATTTAGCTACAAGAATTTATTAACAAACCTTTTATTAATTCCATCAGTTCATTCAATAATTCCTTAATCAACAAAGCAAAATTTCAAATTTACTATTGTAAATCATTACCTCTAAAAGAAGTTTGAATATGCGGATTACCTAAATTAGAGATACGGTTTTTACGCCAACCTGGGACGTAATCGTTAACAAAGCTTATTGAGAAAAAGAGTACCCCTTACATCCATTTCGAGTCACAAATATTGACTCTAATTTCCGTATTTTTCTGGTTTAAATCTGCGATTGCAATTTTAGTCAAAACCTGGTTGCCAAATCTCCCTACATTGTTTTTTAAACATTTTCTAGAAAAAATGTTACAATTCACTCAGAAATGTAATCACGTGATAACAGATTGAATCTGATTTCAAAGTTTGAAGTTTGAACGCAACAGTTCGCGCATTCTCTATCCACCTAATTAGTCAGGGAATGAAATGCAGTCTGCTTTACCCTGAATTTTACAACTCGATTGTTATAAATCTGTTGACTTAATATTTATCTAATGACTTACTAAAATTTAATAGAATTAGAGGGGCTCCCGAAGTATGCGAACCAAGATGGCGGACATCGGAATGTAATATGTGTACTAGGTTAGGGTTAGGCCATAATTTTAGATATAAATACTACGGAAGGCTCTTGGCTAGTCTTCGAACTGATAATAGGACTAAAATAAGGAAAATTGGAAAAAAATTATGGCCTCACCCTAACCTGTTACCCATGTTACGTTCCGATGTCCGCCATCTTGGTTCGCATACTTCGGGAGCACCGAATTAGATTATTTATAAAGTAAACAATGTCGCTAAACTTAAACGTAAAATGCCTTTGCAATTTGATTTCTCTGTTTTAATTGTACAAGCTAGGATAAAAGTGATTCTGCTGTTGTCATGCCACAATTCCTAATTAATAGGCTTACCTTTTGGGAACCGAAATCTGGAAAGATTATTCACTAACTAGTTGACTTCTTGATCCATACCAAAATCAATTAAATAGCATTCTTCATATATGAAAGACTACTTCATACTTAGAACGATTGTGGGGTACTCTCGAAGTATGTGGACCACGATGGCGGACACCGGAACGTAGTATGCGTACCAGGTTAGAGTTAGGCCATAATTTCAGGTACAAATACTATGGGAGTCACCTGGCTGGTCCAGAACTCGTAATAGAACTAAAATAGGGAATATTGGAATAAAATTATTGCCTAACCCTAGGTTTAACATATTTTTGTGACCCCAAAGCGGGACCCCTCCAAAGACCATAGCCATGAATTTTTCATCTTCAAATTCACCGATTTCATCTTAGGGATCTACATTTAAAACCATCCCGACTGTCTTCATTGACCACATTGTCATCGAGAGTATGCGCTGTCTGTTTAAATATCGGTTTCAGTTGGAAAAATAGAAAAGAATTTTAAGCACTCGTTTGGCGTACGGGGATACGTCACAAATTGTAGCAATTATTCCCTAAAACTGTTAGCGGAAAACAGCGAAACAAACAAAACCATGCATCCCCCTTCAGTAAGTAGGCAAGCGGTACGTTATACAGCAACAACAGTATCGAGAACATGCTAATTAAAAAAGGTCGTGTAATATGCTGACTGGCTGAACGCCAAAGAGGGACTTTTGGCTGACCAGTCGGGACGTTAGGACGAGACGTTGAAAAGTGGGACTGTCCCGCCTAGAACGGGATAAATGGTAAGCATACCTAATAGGGATGGACGAGTCCAGCATTACAGAGATTCGACGAATCCGAGTAATAGGTCAAGGACTCGAATCGAATCCTCCGATTCCGTGGCGTTACAATGTAAGAGTGGGAAAACACGTTTTTGTCCATACTACAGCATCGCGCGCTCACAAACATACGACGTAGCTCATATTTTTTGCCTAATGGTTCTGCAGATAGCTGTTGAATCAATTTAAAAATATATTTTTCGTTTTTTTTTTGGTGCCATAATACAAACGTAAACGTGGGTCAATGTGCGCCTTGGCTGTGAACTGGATTTTCAGCCCACCACCTTGCGTCAATTCTGGGCGGCTATTTAGAAATTCTAACATGTCAAATAGAAAAATAAAAGGCATTTGACTACAATGCTTTCCCATAATTCCAGATATTTCTAACCTTAAATTTACTATGCCGCGTGTGCAAATGGTAAAGAGATGCCACTTGTCGTTAATACAATGCTTGCAATTTGGTAGTTCATGTAAACGTTCTAAAACGCTTCGTGCTTTTCATTGCTCCTTTTTAGAGAAAGGATTGCACGTAATAAACTCGATTTAAAAGAGGTATTGATGAAATTCCCCCTTGGGTTGAAACTGCGCATGTTTCATATTTATTTACGCGAATCGAAAACTAAAAAATATTGCGCTAACACATATTTTATTGTGTACCACATGTATACCAAAATGGATAGATAGTTTGAAGGCGACTGGCGCATCATTGTTATAAGCGATAAATAGTTTTTACCTTGCGTTATATTATCTGGATATCTGTCGTCGTTTTTATTAGGAGTGTTTATAATACAGACGAGTGATATTGTTAAATATCTAACCTTGAATTTCAACTAGTTAAGGTAGATAGTGAGATTTATAGGGGTAAAAGTACAAACATAGGCGTGAATTAGTAAAAACAGAATTGATTATAGATTCGGTAAAAACGACGTGGACTCGAAATCGAATCCGAGTCCAAAAAAATGCCTGAATTCGACTCGAATCCGAGTCCGGATCCGACTCGAATCCAAGTCCGGATCCGAATCCCGGCCCATCTTTAATACCTAACCCTAACCTGCTGCACATACTATGTTTAGGAGTCCGCCATCTTGGTGCACATACTACGGGAGCGCCGATTGTGAAATAAAATAAAATTTTGAGAAAATGTATTTCATGTGTTTTATACTCAATTGTTGACCAGCCCACAAAAAAAAAAACAATAGGCATTTTGTGAATAAATATCGCTACCGCACAAATGCTAACTAAATTGTAACAAAACCTAAACATTTCAATGACTTTTAAAACCTTGAAATATATGCGTCTCATGATTTTTGGACTCAATCTACATCTTTCGGCTAATCCACACAAAGTAAGGATAAAAATTCTTCAGTTGAGCACAATTTTGATACATTTTGCCACTGAACCTCGTTAAACCAGTTTTTACAAAAGTCGACTTGAATTTAAACAAACTTTTACTTTTTATCTTTTGCAATAGGCTCTCCCTTCAATTTTATCAACTTGCTTCTGCTTATCACAAGCTTATTCAAAAAATAATTTCAGATACCAATCCCGGGTATTTACCAGGTATGAGGGTTTGGCTAACATTGAAAAGAGACGTCCCGCATTGCTCGTTTCGAATTGGAGGAAATTGTTATGTTTGCTCATGCATGGTTGAGCCAGCTCTAATAATGGATGTTGCATGTTTCTAAATAAAGACGAGCATTGGCGACTGCTTTATTTTATCTTTCTTGGGGCGTTAAAAACTTATTGGGTAACAACATCAAGTCAATTTTAATAAACGCAAAATATACAGATTCAGTCCTGTTGTGAGAAAATTTTACCAAAACAAAAAAAAAATTAAATTGTGTTCTGAGTAACATGTTACTGAAATGGTAAAAACTAAATCTTGCAAGTTTACAAAAGACGAATAGTCCAAGATCGATGACAAATTTTGGCAACTCACAAATTGACATTTAGCGTCATCGCGATTACCTAGTTTAACAGTCGACTATATATTCCATTGGCCGATGTAACAATAGTCGTTAATCTCACGAAATAGAATCATGTTTTAGAAATAAGCGGGATTTAAGCAGTTAAAAATATTCGGTAACTGCATAGGATTTTAAGACACAGTCTATAATATGGAACAATCTCATGGTCATGTTTAACACTGGTACGTACAATGATTTGACAGTCTTGGAAGAGTAATTGTGGGCCACAATCCGAAATATTCTAACAATAGACGCCAGGATCCACAATTCACATGCAGTGTAAATAAACATTTATTATTAAATATCGCTCTGTAATTTTTTTTAAATGGAAAATTAGCTGCTAATTCGGTCTGCAGTAAACAAAGTAATTTCTGTAGCTTTGGACTTATGTTTAATATACTTCAATATCGGTACAAGCTAAATATAGCAGCCTCTAAGGTAAAACCTCTGTGTTTGAGGTAATTCGATTCTCTTTGGACAAACTGAAATAACAATAAAACACCAAATTGAACAAAACTATAAAAATTGAACAATACACGGGATGTGCGCAGGTGAAGAAAGAACACGCACATGATGAAGGGTAATAAATCAGGCCATCTATGACAAAACATGATTTATTGCCTACGGAAGGGATCCGTATTCGCTACTGAACTAAGGATTGTTAATCAAACAAAGAAGAAATCCAACAACACACGTGAATTCATTATCGCGAATATTATTTGACTACGTACACCCTATATTTTTTTTCCATTGTTCAAGCTTTTGTGTCCGTCTATGTATGTCTACACTATTACAATGGATCATTTCGTAGTGTACCAGATTCTACTCGGGTTGAGTCGACTCGATTTCCCTAATTTTCATTCAGGCTTGAAACGCGTAAATATTATCAGATGAACAAATATTTTTCATGCATGTCCAATTTATAAGCAGTAGGCACTTTGGGCGATTGCCTTATGTATACATACATGGCTGTTCAGGTTGCCCAAAAATTGCGATTCAGTGCGAAATCATTTTCGTTTCATGTATATCACGACGAGGAATATATCACTCACAGGCAACTTTGACAATCGACGACGCTAGCTGCCACGTATGGCCGCGCATGAAAAAGCATATGTGACACCATTGCCACTGCGAAACAAACGCATATGAATTAGTGATTTTCACAATCTTTCACAATTCCTCAAAACTCAAACTTGAATCTCAAATTCAGTATTTTTCATTAAAATTGGGTTTAGTATACAAGAAACTTATATATAAGATCCAATTCCTCGATAAACAGGGAAAGAAATCGCATAAATATATACAAAAATATGAATAGTCCAAATCGCACAATAAAAACAAATCAAATTTAAATTAAATGTAGGTATTTAAACCTCGATTACCATTTATTTCCAGATATTTTACCTATCACTTCGATTTAACCAAAAATTCAAGGCATATAAATAATTTACAATATATACATAAATAAACAGATTGTAATTGTGCAGCAAATGAAAAACGCAAATCTTGCACACTACTGAATACCACACTTGATATTATTCGGAAAAAAACTCAAAATTTGATGTTTTAATAAAGTGTTCATCAGATAGAATCACTCTAACTCACCGGTCCCCAATTAGCTGGACATTGCCTGTCGCTGGGTCAAAATATGTATTTATAAAATATTAATTAATTAATATTTATTAAATATATATTTCAAAATATGTCCAATTACAAAATCAGCCGGTTGTTTTGATTCAATTAAAAAAAATTTTCCCTTTTTATTTCCATGTGTTGCACTAGAGAATATTAGTCCTATGTTCTAACTATACAGTTGGGCTATGTGAGTACTTAACTACTTATGCATTTATGCAAAATGAAAATGTTGGAATGGCAAATTAATGATTCCAATATATATATATATCTAAAATATACAGGGAACCTCAAAAAATGTTACCATGATTTCACATTCTGACAAAGTAAAAAAATTGTAGCATTTTAGACACACCATGTATATATTGTATGTAACTAATGTCAGAAAAAAGTCTCTGTCATAATTAAACAATTGCAGATAACAGTGCTGATGAATGTGCTGTTTACACCAAACCAATCACGATCCTCTTAAAATGCTGAAGTACAAAAACTTCTACAAATATACAATTTTGCAAATAGAATGAGAATACAACAAATGTAAAACGCAGCATAATCGCTCAATTAAATGCTAGAAAAGTAATCAAAACCAGCAGTTCAAAAACTTGACAATTAGTGTTCTCGAAATAGGAAACAAAAATTACTACAAATACAAACTGACATACATATATTGTAGCTGTGGAGTACAAAATTTCATGTTACTGTTATTGAGGGCAAACTGCGTGAGTATCTTAGTTTAATGGTTCATGTCAAAACATCTCATAGAAGAATAAACCACGGAACTATTGCTGCTGTTCACTTAAAATAAAAAGGATCTGTGGAGCAATTAATGTCGATTTTATTTAAAGGCAAAATTACTAGGAATTCAACAGAAATCATAAGAAATGAAAGTTTTTCTGAATATCTTATTTTATTGGCTCAGGTCGCCGATTTGTATGGATTGTTAGAAAAGAGTGAAAATTGATATACGACATAAAAATATTTAAAAGCTGTAGAACATACGAAATAAAATGTAGATAATCTAAGTGAATCATTCAAAGTGGAACATTACAAAAATATTATAATTCATTCAATCTTTAATTATCAGAAAATGATAAACACATTTAACCAGGTGTAATAATAGGCAGGAGAGCTGTAATTCATAATTTATTGTCACGGTCCCAAGTACGTTCTACGAATTGGATGAAACAAAATGAGAATTACATTTGATAAAAAGTACAATAAAAATTTCAAAAAAAATTGTTAAGTATCCAATAATTGGGCAATATAATACAAACGACCAGATAAATTCGTGATGAAAAAGATAAAACATTCAATATATAAATATTTAAAACCAAAATGATGTACAACATAGAAATACAAGTAATAGGACTAACACAGATTCAAAAATTATAATAGAAAGAAAAAAACAATTAAATGTCCATGATAAACACAGAACCTCCAACAAATAAGTTTACGTTAACTAATAAATAAAGCAGAGAATATTTTTAATAATACCGCTCCGACATCTTAATGGGTATTAAGAATTGTATTAACCTAGTCGCATATATAGGCCAAGTATCAACCATTATATCGATTCGAATTTTATGAAACGGTTAAATAAAACGTGCAATATAATCCAAAAGTCATCGGAGAGCTCTATTACAATATCTCAGCGCTTCGCCTCGCTTGATACCCTGACGAAAAGAAAGTTTTTGAATAGTCGACGCTCGATTCATTTGTAAATCAAGCTTTAGTTCAGTTTGAGATTTTGCGTGAGAATAATTGAATTTGGGTTTCTATTTTGTCGTACTTTAGCTGTGGAGGCTATGGCCAATTTGATTTTAATAAATCAAGTTCATAATGTATGCTAAGAAATTTACATTGGAAAAAAAGCCAACAATAAAGAAATTGGGATTCATCGCAGATGGTATTATATAAAAATTATTAGAAGAGATGCAAAAAATATACAATAAAAATATTCACATTCAGACAAGCACATGCCTTAAACAAAGAAAGAAAGAAAATTCCTCAGTTTCAAAAAAAGTTTTATAAATCAGTTTTTAGAAAAAAAATTATCCTTGATAATTTTATACTATATTAAACTTTACGGTTCACAGAGGGCTAGCGCGGTGCTTCAAGTATTTTGGAATCTAGGTGTTTGGGTTGAAGCCCTGACCACTTCAGTATTTTGAACAATACCCATCATGCCAGAGATTTGAGTATACTTCACTAGTCAGATTGCCATTCGTCAATACTACGATTTCCACTACTAAGTGAGGAATATCCCACAGAACTGTTGTCACTGGGATTTGTAATTGATTCAGAACCTGACCAAGCATCAATCTCAAATATATCAGAACAAGACAAAGTGTTATCATCTGAGTCAGCTCCGCTGTCATCAGTGGAACGAGATTGGGAATTCGCATCAAAGTCATGTAAATTGTTGATGGACGATGAAAAGTCGCTGCGTAGCGAAACGGTGGAAAAGTTTGAAATTGAGCTGTTTGATGGTGCACAAGGTAGCGGAACATTACATGTCAAATCGCATAAATTGGCCCCCAATGACACAGTTAACCGTGAGCCTAATGCCAACACACTTTGTTCCTATATGTCGTTTTTATTCGCCCGCAATTCCGGAGCACTCGAGAAGTGCATGACAGTGAGATTCATTGTACGTGTATGTGAATCTGTAGAAACGCTACTGTGCAGTGAAGTATCAGTACGATTTGATTCCATTGAGAAATTTGAAATTGAGCGTGTGGGTTGGTTGTGTACGGTTACAGTAAACATCCGTGGTTCATTGGTTTTTTCTAGTTTTCGAACATGCGCCAAAGTTTTTGTTACTCTAGTTTGGATGTTTATATCAACGGTAGAACTGACGTTTGGATTTGAGTGGCACGGAGACAACGGAGCAGTGCTTAGTAATGAAGTGTCACATCGGTCCTTCTCGGCCAAAGTTCGTGGTATTTGTCGGGATATTTTGATTGCGTTCGATTTAATGAAATTAGAATGGTATTGAGCAATCCGGCTAGGCAAAATCTGACTGCTGGAAGTTGAAGTTTCAGTACCTAAATATCTTTCACTTTGTGTTGACAACAAGGGACTTCTAACTGCTGAATTGTCAAAGTTTACAACGGATTTTCTATTTAAATTTATTTGTCTGAATTATTCGAAACTGTTGGAGATATTTAAGCTTATTAAGCCCAAAGCAAATAAAAATTCTCTCAAATCATGAACGTATGTAACAACGATTATGTATGAAATAATAATTATTAGATGTGAATAAAGTCCGAACAAAATTTCTGCGGCATATGATAAATAAAATAATATTTCCCCGACGGACGAACTAGTCTTGAGTTTAATATACTCTCCAAAAACACAAACGAATGGCAAAACAAGGACTTGATACAATGCTAATTCCATTATATCCGGATGCAAAAAACCTATACTGCGTGAGATTGCATGTCCATTATTATTAGTTTTTCTCAAATATTGACGTTCGATCCATTCCGTAATTTTTTCCAATGATATCACCCCAAGAATGCGTATGAACCAAACGTTCATTGTTTTTATACAAATAACAGATGCTTTCAGCCGTAGCGACTGAGGAATTATAGGAGTCCAAGGCAGAAAAGAATTAACAATGAAAAGTAGCCAATAGACCAAATATATCTTGATTTTTGACACTTTCTTTATATTACCAGAGTATATATTAGAAGAATATTTACTGTGATCAAGTATGACTTCAAGAATAGTGATTGTGGCAAATCCCAGTATTTGCAACACTTCCCCAGCGTAGATGAATCCTGGATTCAAAGTATAAGTCACCGTGGATACATTTCGAGTAGAGGTATTCATCGAAATTGCCAATGTTGAATAACTTTCATTGTCGAGGTCATCAAATGGAATAATTTTGATTTCAAGATGCTTCGCGCTGTCGACAGCAAGATAAGAATAGAAGAAGAGTAAAAACGATACTTCAATCAGGCGTGATTCACCTATAAAATAAAACAGAACAGGGGTTACAAGCTTTCAGTTCTTTTGAAGATTTTAAAATTTTAACAAGTCTATAGTTAATATTACAAAATCTTGATTCTGTCCACTTTTACAGACTTCCTTATTCGGATAAACCTTATTATTTAGGAATAAGGATTGAGGTCACAGACTAAAGTTTTTAATATATTGTAGAGAAATGATTGTACTTGTTTGAATTTATTTACCAAATGCATGTATGGTGAGTATGATTAGTCAAAACAATAGTTTGTTCCAAGATAACAAACACTTATATTTGGTATAAAATGCATTTATTACAAACCTTTGGTCAATGTCATGATGACGATCCGATGATATTCTAACAATAGACGGTGGGATCCACAATTCACATGCAGTGTAGATAAATATTTATTAATAAATATAGCTCTGTAATTTTTTTAATGGAATATTAGCTACTAAATAGGTCGGCAGTAAACAAAGTGATTTCAGTAGCTTTGGACTTTGTTAACAGAAAAAGTGAAGGAAAGTGAGCACTTCTAGGTCTAACTGGCTAATTTTTTTAATTACATGAAGCTCGATGTTTTTTTTTGCAACAAAATATTTGTCAACTCATACTCTAACCGCACAATCAAAAAAAATTTTATCCCTTTTTTTGTAACTGCTCTTCTTTGTCTTTCAGACACTGATCCTTCAAATCCTTACGCTGATGTATAATAGACTTCAATATCGATACAAGCTAAATATAGCAGCCTTTGAAGTAAAACATTTGTGTTTGAGGTTATTCGATTCTCTAGACAAACTGAAATAAAACGCCAAATAAAACTGAACAATACAAGCGATGTGCGCAGGTGAAAAAACACGCACATGATGAAGGGGAATAAATCAGGCCATCTATGACAAAACATGATTTATTGCCTACAGAAGGGATCCGTATTGATTGTTCATCAAACAAACAAAAAATCCAACAACACACGTGAATTCATTATCGCGAATATTATTTGACTTCGTGAACCCCGTATATTTTACTTTTATTGTTTCAGCTTTTGTGTCTGTGTGTATGTTAACACTATTACAATAGATCATTTCTTAGTTTACCAGATTCCACACGGGTTAAGTCGACCCGATTTCCCTAATTTTCATTCAGGCTTGAAACGCGTAAATATTATCAGAACAATTATTTTCCATGCATGTCCAATTTATAAGCAGTAGGCACTTTGGGCGATTGCCTTGTGTATACATGGCTGTTCAGGTTGCCCAAAAATTGCGATTCAGTCCGGAATCATTTTCGTTTCATGTATATCACGACAAGGAATACAACATTCACGATATCTGTCACACAAAAATAGGTGTAAAGGGGGTGTAGTGATCCCGATACTTTTGTCTCACAGAACATCTACGCAGAAAGGTATCATGTGACAAACGACGACGATCAACGACGCTACCTGTCACGTATGGCCGCCCATGAAAAAGCATCTGCACCACCATTGCCACTGAGAAACAAGAGCATGTGAAATAGTGACTTACAACCTTTTACGCATTCGCAACACAAAATCTAAATTTCAGTTTCGTTTTATTAAAATCCGGCTTTGTACAAGCAAGTTGTATACAAGATCCAATTCTTCGATAAACAGAAAAAACCGGATAAATATAAACAAAAATCTGAATACGTACAAATAACACAATAAAAACAAATCAAATATTAAAGATATTCACACCCCGTTTTCCATTTATTTCCAGATATTTTACCCAGAAATGGCACTTGGATTTATTTCAAAAATTCACGACATATAAAGAATTTGCAAAATATATATGAATAAATAGATTGTAATTGTTAAGTGTGAAACATTGCTCATTGCTCTATACCACACTTGATATTATTCGAAAAAACTCAAAATGTAATGTTTTAATAAAGTTCATCTATCGGATAGAGCTCCCCGGTCCCCAACTAGTGGGAAATGACCCGCCGCTGAGCAACAGAAACATTTCCAGGTGGGCCAGAAACCAATATTACTAGGGGTATTGATAAATTAGTTAAATTTGATTGTGGCAGCAATTCTCATTTTAATTATTAAAGTGGAGGAGTCTATTTTTGCGGAAAGGCTTGTTTATTTTCTTGTAGTTTTTTTCCTCGAATGAAAAAGGTTAATGACCACAGAATTTTTGTGCAAGCAAAGTGGGCCACAAAAGAAAAAAGCTTTAAAGAAAAAAAATATGAAGAAAAGAAACAAAATCAGCATACATTGTTTCAACAATGGAAATATGTCCATTTACAATATCAATCGGTTATTTGAATTTAATTAACCATCGTTTTCCTTTTTATTTCCACGTGTTGCACTCAAGAATATTAGTCAGAAGTTCAAAAACTTGACATTTAGTGTTCTAAAAATAGGAAACGAAAATACTACAAATACACAACGAATTACATATATTGTAGCATGTTCCTGTTATTGAAGGTATAAATTCATACAAATTGCACGAAAATTGTGTCGAATAAGACTGTTTACTGCGTGAGTATCTCAGTTTAATGGTTCAAGTCAAAAGTCTAGAGATGTACCAATGTATCGGTATCGTGTATCGGTATCGGCAATATCGGCCATTTTTTCGCTATCGGCCATGTATCGGTATCGGTTAGATTAGGGCCGATATTTCCGATATATTTACCTTTTTGATATGGCCCAGAATGTATTAAAAGATTAGTTGGAATACTACTTTTTAATTCATTTTTTGTCCGGAGAGATCGTGAGCTATGAGCCATACATGTCCCCACCCCCGCGAGAGAATATGATTCACGTGTTTTTAGCTATTTATCAGCCAAGCTAGCTCAACTAATTTGGCTATGTTCGTTGTCAACTTTTTATATTGACATTTTTAATATTACATAGTAATAATGAAGAAATATATCAACACAGCACATTACAAAAAGCAACTGGGCGCCCAGTTTTAAATCATACAGTGGAATTGGGGTCCTTATTAACGACACATAGACTTTTGGCACGGGTATAAATTCTGACTGTTTGTCGTCAAGTACGAGTGTCATTTAGTCCGTCGACATCGATAAACTAAATTCCGACACAATTATTCCTCTACGCAGGTATTAATTATAATTTTGTTTAACTACACAATTACTTTATAGATATATTGACATGACCGCCCAACCCTAGACTGTCTCAAAATATATGATAGCAATTAAAAAATATTATAAACTAGTAAAGTAAAAAAAGATCTTCGACGGTTATAGGTTGGCCTTCTTTTTGTCGGTGCTAATTGATATTCTTTCATGTTGGCTTTGACTTATTGCGTCGACGATTACGATTAGCCACGAAATAAAATATTTGTAAAATGCTATTAATTTGAACGTAGGACGGCGGCGCTAGAATGTGTGGGTGATATTCGATATTCTTTTAAACACGAATAACGATATTCGAAGGTCGCGATATTAACATTAAATTCAAATTGGAAATCCCGGCTTTTGGATGCTTTGCTGCAAGATGGTGTTTCAATATCGCTGCTTCCAAGCTTTCGTTAGTAAGAACATGAGGAACGTTTGTTCGTTGGAACAAACAACCCATTGAGGACGTGAATCATCATTTATAAGAATACACGTGGAACCAATCTTTATACATTATTCGCTGTTCTTCCGCTTATATGTATGGTTTGAGTGATGTATTTCTATCCGATGAGGGCCTAGAGATGAGTATTTTGTCGGACGTTGATCCCCACTAGAAGTCACAAAAATGTTTGAAGGTGCATACGGTGTTCGGTTGTCACTTATTTCACCGTTGTATCTTCCGCTGGCGGCTTTTTTGGATATTATTCAGTAAGCAGTTGGTCAACATTATTCGTGACTGAAACTACCTTTAAAATCCTTAACCTTGCTAAATTTTATATTTAATCAAGAATGCCTTACAATAACAAATGCAACAGCACCCCAAATACCTAAATCAGAATAGACAAATCTTATCATTTGTCTTTATCAAGCAATTCGACACATATACTGCTAACCTCGCATTGCCTCGCATTGCATATTATTCACGTAGCTCCACACTGAATTTATGAAAGAAAGAAAAAAACATTAGTTATTACCGATTATTGTCCTTGCTTAAATTAAAATTACTTTACTCAATTAAAATACTAAACCTTCTCAATGGGATTAATACAAGCTAGAAAAAAATCTAAATTTCACAGTTGAATTCCATATATATTAAGGCTGTAAATTTGACCCTTGACAAACATGTTAACTAAGTAGTGTCGAAATGTGGCAATCAGGCGATAACTTGAATATTGTATCATCTATCTGTTGTATAGGTCTATAAGTGCTCCGTACGGAGCCTCAGGGCTCCGTTAAAGACACTTATTGGCTCCGCGAGCTATTCGTTCACTTGATTAATTTTGTATCTGTGAAGAAGCATTAACTTTACTAATAAAATGGGACAACGGTGGTGTCGAAATGTGGTAGTGATTCAAATATAACACTAGAGCTGCGTGCAGCTTTAACAGGCTTCCCGCGTAAAAAAAACTGAAGACGCGTTTTGCTCACTGGAGCGTGAAAGCGTGGTCAGTCATGCATAAAATTTGCAATTTATGATGGGGGACTTATTATCTGCATGTGATGTAAATGTCTCTAAGTAGTGTCGTTCTCGAGAAGAAGATGAAAATGTAAAATCCTATATTGCTCACTGGAGCGTATCGCCGAGGTCACTCATGCGTATCCTTGACATATCGTATCCGGAACATGTCCATTAATCATTGTTATGTTTTCAACCCAATAGCATGTATCAATTTTGAGAAATCGCAAAAAAACTGAAGACGCGTTTTGCTCACTGGAGCGTGAAAGCGTGGTCACGCATGCATAACATTTGCAATTTATGACGGGGGACTTATTATCTGCATGTGATGTAAATTTCAAGTCTCTAAGTAGTGTCGTTCTCGAGAAGAAGATGAAAATGTAAAATCCTATATTGCTCACTGGAGCGTATCGCCGAGGTCACTCATGCGTATCCTTGACATATCGTATCCGGAACATGTCTATTAATCAATATTATGAATTTCAACCCAATATCATGTATCAATTTTGAGAAATCGCGAAAAAACTGAAAACGCGTTTTGCTCACTGGAGCGTGTAAGCGTGGTCAGTCATGCATAAAATTTGCATTTTATTGCTAGCTGAGAACTTCTGCACATTTGAGGTGAATTTCAAGTTTGTAGGACCAATTTAAAATAAATAAATAAATAATAAATAACTAGAGCTGCGTGCAGCTTTAACAGGCTTCCCGCGTAAAAAAAAACTGAAGACGCGTTTTGCTCACTGGAGCGTGAACGCGTGGTTAGTCATGCATAAAATTTGCAATTTTTGATGGGGGACTTATTATCTGCATGTGATGTAAATTTCAAGTCTCTAAGTAGTGTCGTTGTCGAGAAGAACATGAAAATGTAAAATCCTATATTGCTCACTGGAGCGTATCGCCGAGGTCACTCATGCGTATCCTTGACATATCGTATCCGGAACATGTCCATTAATCATTGTTATGAATTTCAACCCAATAGCATGTATCAATTTTGAGAAATCGCAAAAAAACTGAAGACGCGTTTTGCTCACTGGAGCGTGAAAGCGTGGTCAGTCATGCATAAAATTTGCAATTTATGATGGGGGACTTATTATCTGCATGTGATGTAAATTTCAAGTCTCTAAGTAGTGTCGTTCTCGAGAAGAAGATGAAAATGTAAAATCCTATATTGCTCACTGGAGCGTATCGCCGAGGTCACTCATGCGTATCCTTGACATATCGTATCCGGAACATGTCCATCAATCATTGTTATGAATTTCAACCCAATAGCATGTATCAATTTTGAGAAATCGCAAAAAAACTGAAAACGCGTTTTGCTCACTGGAGCGTGAAAGCGTGGTCAGTCATGCATAAAATTTGCATTTTATTGCTAGCTGAGAACTTCTGCACATTTGAGGTGAATTTCAAGTCTGTAGGACCAATTTGAAAAAAAAATAATAAAAATAAATAATAATAATAATAATAAATAAATAATAATAATAATAATAATAAAACACAGGAATACAATAGGTTCCCTGCTGACAAGCAGCGGGAAGCCTAATAATAAAACACAGGAATACAATAGGTTCCCTGCTGACAAGCAGCGGGAAGCCTAATTATCTAAAACCAAGTACGCAGCAGCCATGGTTTTACAAAAAGGAGGAGGTTCAGAATAGAATATTCTCGAGCAACACTCATCGCGATTAGACCACTTCTTAAAAAACGTTATTATCAGCGGATAACGAGATTTCTGTTGCGTAAAATATTCAATCCGTGGCCGATTACAATGTCTTGTAATATCAATTCAATTGTGTTCATCGTTGCTCGGCTTTAAGTTGATTAATATACTACGGCAAACATAAAATACTTGTTAAACCGTCTACCAGCAATGAATGGATTGAAATCGTATTTTTGAGTTGCTTTTTCAGCACTTAGGATTATCGCAATGTTTCGTTGTTGAGGGAGAGTTTGCAGTTATGAAGCTAATTATACAGGGTGGCCCACAGTTATTAAAATTAATAAACATTGTATTTGATACCTTCATATCGAATTCGGTCTATGAATGAATGTATCAGTGATTTATAGATGCAGGGATGGGACAAATATCGGCCGAAACAGTAAAATGATCCAACTTTCATTGAAGGGTTTAGAGTTACACTTTAGTGCCAGTGACGCTATACAGTCATCCCAACTCAAATCCTCGACCCACTTCTCTATCTCCCTCCACTTTTCTATCCTCGACCCACTGCTCTATCTCCCTCCACTTTTCTACCGTCGACCCACTGACCTATCTCCCTCAAACTTCCTATCCTGGATCCACTGTCCTATCCCCTTCAACCTTTCTACCCTAGACTCACTGCCCTATCTCTCCCAACTTTTCTATCCTCGATCTACTGCACTATCTGCCTCAAACTTCCCATCCTCGACCAACCGTCCGACCTCCCTCAACTTCCTTATCTTTGACCCACCGCGCTATACCACTCAGGACCTAACCTAACGGCGCTATAGCCACGACTCGATCGTCAAAATGAACTTCCATGTGTTATACTGGTCGAATATGTCAATGAGATGATTCAATCGTACGTCGACAAAACATGATTGACAGCATTCGTAAATGTAGGCTGGAATCGCAATTGGTAATCAATAACCATAATTAGTAGCTTAAAAATGTGCTGCTATTTAGGTACTGATGGTATCGGTTTCGGAGTCACTGTTGTTTTTAAAATTTTAACAGGCCATTCGATATCGTTATATATATCTGAGTTCCTTTTCAGAAACTCATTCAATGTCGCCTATATTTCCGTGCAAGGCAAAATGATGAGGATATAATCAAATATCCTCGCACGCTTGGTCTTTTTCAACGGATGTTCTGCCATATCCTGTATTTTTTATTCCAACTCAGATAGGTTCATATACAAATGTTTTTTACGTGACTGAGAAGGCTGAAAAGTCAAAAATATCGCTCAGTGAATGTAATCCCTTCCAAACAATTTTTAAGCCATGAAATGTTTTGTCGTAGCTAGCGTTGTCAACTGCCCTTTAATTCAGCGTATAGTCCCACATTTGAGCTTATCTTATCTGCAACTTAATGAAGTTGCAAAGAAAGCAGTTCGTACTTAATCTTTGGCATCGCTATCACTATAAAATGTTGAAGAAAAATACTTTATAAGGACTAGAGCACTATTGCTTATTTCGGATCAGCATCATATTGTCACAAGACTCACGACATGACCAATTATTAAGGGCATAAAATGGCTTGTTAAAATTTAGAAAACTCTCATTCCAAACCAGAAACCATCTGTAGCCTAATTAGTAACACAGTTTTAAACTACCAATTGCGGTTATTGTTCACCATTTCAGATTCCAGCCTACATATCCGAATGCCGTCAATCATGTTTTTTCGACGTACGATTGAATCATCTCATTGGCATACACGACCAGTATAACCCATGGAAGTTGATGGCAAGATAGTAAAGTTCAGTGTGGCGATCGGGTCGTGAATAAAGTGTCTTTAAGTCAAGTACTGAGTAATATAGCACCGTAGGTCAAAGCTAAGCAACTAAGTAACGAATGTTTTCCTAACTTTTGATCTCGGTAAAATTCTTCCACTTTACACTCCACCATTGCAAGATTATTGGTACTTTTTTCAAGAATGGTTTTGCGAGTTTAGGATTCATATTTACCAAAACACAACTAAAATCTAACAAATAACACGCCAAATCCGACAAAACGAGGTAATATTTATAACCATAAAAATCTGTCTGAATAACTAAAGCAGTGGTCGGCAACCACCGGGCCGCGGCTCATTGCCGGTCCGCGGAAAGGTTACTACCGGTCCGCAGAAACGTGACGCAAAAGACGGACAATGTCCTAATAACATCTTTAGTTGAAATTTCAAACAATAATGAGTTAAAAAGAGTGTTTGCGATTTATAGGGTGGCTACTTTGGCAATCTTTTGGGCAATACTGCTATCTGAATACCCCGGCATTGCAAAGCTTTACAGGCATTTTTACATTTATGTGAGATCGGGTTTTCAAAACTGACAACTACAAGATCGCAGTAGGCTAAAAGTAACAAATACGTTACTTGAATAATATCACTTTTATTTTTAAATTTAATATCAACCGAATTTTAATTAAAACGTTTATTGTTGCGTCAAATTCTGCACTTATGCCGATTGGCCAAAGGCAGTAAATAAGGAAGTCTAAACTCGGGGGAAAATCCATAATTATAATTAGAGTTTTATATAGTTGTTATAGCTAAATTTGGTACACACACGCGATGCTTATATTTATAGCAAATTCTAATTGTTTTGCGTGGAGGGTTTTCGCGACCCAAAATTGGGTTGCGACCCCGTATTTGCGGACCCCTGCTATATATGATAAATTCTGACAACTCATAAATTAACATTCAGGGTCATCGCGATAACTTAGTTTAGCAGTCGACCATATATTCTATCGGTTGAAGTAACAGTAGTTGTTGATCTTGTGAAATAGAATTATTTTTAGATATATTTAAGAAATAGGAGGATTTGAGCAGAAGGAAATGATCAGTGAGTACGTAGGATTTTAAGAAATAATCTATACTCTCGAACAATCTTATGTTTAACACCGGTACTATGATTTTACACTCTTGATATATCACTTGAATATAGGCCAAAATCACTCGCGTAGAATTGAAGATTTAGCTCGACGTCGAAGTTAATAGACCAAAACATCACGTGATAATACGTTCTCGGTCTGCGAGGTATTCATGTTATGCTCAATAAAATTGAATCTGAAAAATGACTTATCGACAGCGCTTTCCCAACTGTAGACCATGTTTAAGACGATCTAGATGCCTGGTTTCTAATTTTATAAGGAGAAGAAGAAACATAATGTTTTAATTTATTTACAGTATTTGAAATTTACTTTATAGATAAAATAAAATTGAAAATTCACACATTTGATAATGGACAAACCTAGATCTCAAAACTTCAAAACATTAGCTAAAACTGTTCGCCTTTGATATAGATTTGGTGTAGATTGGAATGAATATTGGAACTTTGCTTTGTTAATTACTTCCAATATAAAATAATGCAACAAGAAACATTTTGCAGTAAAAACATGATGCATGCTGAATTTTACTATGCATTTTCATACATGAATTTCACAGAAATTATTAAATCAGGAAAGTATAATTAAAGTTCAAGGGCATCATATAAATATGTGGAACTATATAGTTAAGCAACATAATGTGTATGAGATGAGACATCTAATCAAGTCATAGCAATAACAAATTTATGAGCCATTCTCCGGAAAAGTAAGACATGAAAACAGTTTCACAGGACTGATTAAATTAGAAAATAATTTTGAAGTACAATGCTGTCATAAGCATTTGTTGAGAACTATGAAGTTAAGCAATATAATATGTGCGAGGAATAAGAATCGGGAATCAAACGACAGAAATAAATGAAACAAATATATAGACTAGCACTACAATAATATGAAATAATTAGTAAAAATCGTTGCATACCAAATGTTGCTCGTTTAAAACGACTCGGAAATGACTCTGCGTATCTTATCGCGTGACACGTACACAAATGTGGGTCATGATCAAGAAAAGTGAGTTACATAATGAAACGCTAAGTCAACGTTTCCAACTAGGAACAATTTTGCAGTTCTTGGAACGAATTTTGCTTTAAATTTGCTGTAATAAGATTCTTTAGATTTTCTTATCATTATAATACTTATTCATGAACATATAACAAACAACTTAAACCATACAAAATCGGGAATGCAACTGGCACATACCACTTGCAAAGATCCAATAAAGTTGTTATAGGCATAGGGACGGAGTAATAAAAGATTCCAAAATAGGGAGATTGAGAAATATCAGGAAAACGTTGGGATCTACCACTGCTCTAAACTAAAGGATTCGTCACAATGTTAGCACACCAACTTATTGTTTTGAGATAGTCAGTAAAATAAGTTTCGAAACTAAGGGGAATCTGATTCTTGGAAAACACAATCACCAAGTGAGAGGCAGTACCCGCTTCAATCAATAGTTTTTGAATCGTTATAAAAGAGCATAATCTGATATACGACTCAGAACTACTCGCAAACTACCAAACTTATAAAATGAATGCAGCAATCCAAAGAAACCATCCAAATTAAAAAAGATGTAACAAGTAAAATCATAGGATTCTGCGACTTCGGATATTCTAAACAGTTTCAGATAATTCCACGATATCAAGCTATGTAGAATATTTTATTTGATATTCATAATTATAATCAATGTTTACAATCATGTCAAAATCAGAGCAATCGATGGTATAAGATTGATGTAAGTACTTGAACTAAGTAAAAAAGCAAATCTACTATAATTAGTTAAAATGATAGAAATAAGGAAATAAGGATACGTGCCTTATTCACTTAAATCTTCACTAAACGACGAATAACCGACTGAACCATCTCCGCTGTTTTGCGAAAATGATTTGGAACCAGACCAAGCTTCAACTTCAAAGTTTTCTGGACAAAACGAACCGTTGGAATCGGAATCAGCACCGCTATCTTTACTAGAGTTATCTAAAAATAAATCCGGGTCTGATAAGCTGGAGTTCGACGATGAAAAGTCACTGCGTAACGAAGCAGTGTAGAAGTTGGATATTATGTCATCTGACGCTTTAGTTGATTGAGAAACTATGCAGAGAATATCGGCCTGCTGTCCAAATAATATTTCTGGTAGGTGTATCTTGAACAGGGTCAAAAAGATAAATTTCGCGAGCCGAGAAAACCAATCAGTTGACGGATACTGTTGTATTGAGAAATACAACACAATATTATCAGTCAGGCATTGTGTACTGGAATGAATTAGTAATGGAAGATTTAGGATGGCTTCGCCATATTCTAATAATTCCGTTTCTGCGGTTTTATCGGAATGACATCGATTATTTACGCAATGTATTGCGTAAAAACTTTTATGTCTACATTCTGTACTGCTCTTCGTATTTTTGTCTGATACAGGAATAAAATGTACTTTTATATATTTCAATTGTTTCATACCTAAGTATATGCCTAGACTGATAACTGAAATAACTATAATGCACAGGATTTCCATAATCTGAAGAGATGTCATGTGGAAATTAAATGTTTCTGATAAAACCAATCTGTCATGTAAATGATAAGGTACTTGCATAACTTGTCGTATTTGCCGACAACTCAAAACAACATTGTTTAGCATCACAACAATTTGGTGGACCAGTAGTGATGTACGAAATATTGTAAGAATTGGGAGATTTCCATATCCGGTTGGAAAAATGGTAGAAAAAACCCATTCAATCACACGTGAAAACAGCAAGTTATATTGTATTTGTTCTGTTAATAAAAAGGCTGTTTTTGATGAATATTGTCGGAGGGAAAATAGCTAAAACTGCGACGATAATGGTTGTACGTAAGGTAGTCCTAAGGGCCAAAAAAGGCAAAAAAGGTTGACAATGAATTTTCCGAGATAAAATGCAAATTCCCATTTACAAGTACGAAAATTTTCGATTTTGTTACCGGCTATTTTATAAGAATAACCTCTTAGAGTATGTTTGCATTCAAGAACGGTCGATACAATCAATACACCGACGGTGAGGATTAGTCCAAAGTATATTTTCCTTCCATCAAACTGCAACGATGATAATGATGACAAGGGAGCTGGACTTACATCTAAATTTTGTTCAGTACATTGCTTTGTTGATTCTTTCCCAAGCATGATATCGGCAGTTCTTTCAGGCTTATTGCAGGCTGAATTGAGAACTGTCAAATCAGCGACCAGTACCAGTACCGTGGTAAATGACAGGATTACTTCACCTAAAAATTACATAATAAAGATCAATTTAGTACTAATTTTACAGTCCCATTGTGTCCATTATTTTTATTCTAAATAAATTGATAAGTTTAGCAAGATTTCTGGGTACTCTCGTAGTATGTGAACCAATATGGCGGACACCGGAACGTGGTATGTGTACCAGGTTAAGGTTAGGCCATAATTTCAAGTACAAATACTACGGGAGTCGCTTAGCTAGTCCCCAAACTTGTAATGGAACTAAAAAAAGGAAAATTGGAATAAAAATATGGCCTAACCCTAACCTAGTACACATACTATGTTCAGGTGTCCGCCATCTTGATGCACATACTTCGGGAGCACCGATTTTTGTACGGAAGTTTCGTAGAATTTATTGATGTAGTTTTTTATTTAGATATTTAGCTACATAAAATTATTAACAAACCTTTTTTCAATTCCATTAGTACAACAAGGCGAGATTTCAAATTAACTATTGTAAATCTTTAACTCTGAAAAAAGATTGAATATGTTGATTAACCAAATTTGAAATACGATTTTTACGCCAACCTGGGACGTAATCGTTAACAAAGCTTAATCACAAAAAAAAATATCCTTTACATTAATTTCGAGTCGCACAAACATTGCACAACTGATTAACAAATATTGACTCTAATTAACGTATTTTTACGGTTTAAATCTGACTGCGATTTTAGTCAAAACCTGGTTTACAAATCTCACTGTATTTTGCGTGTACCATTGTCTTTGAAAATTGGGGAGGTTCTTTTCCGAAAAATGCGTCGCGTGATACCAGACTGATCCTGATTTCAAAGTTTGCAGCCCTTCACATAATTATTTATGAAAATAAATGAAATTCGTTTTTAACTGAATATGACTAATTTTTCATTTGATTTGTTATAAATCTGTTGGTCAATGACTTATTAAAATTCAGTAGGTATAGATTTTTGATAAAGAAAACAATGTCGCCAACCTTAAACGTAAAATACATTTGTAATTTGATTTTTCTGTTTGATTGTACAATGCCGAGGATAAAGGTGTTGACTTCATTGGCATATCTAAACGGATTTTAAATCTGTTGTCATGCCGAAATTCTTATTCAATAGGATTACCTTTTGAAAACCGAAATCTGGAAAGATTCTTCACTAACCAGTTGACTTGATGATCCACACCACAATTAATTAAAAAGCATTCCTCATATATGGACAACCACGTAAAGACTTAGAACGACTTGACTTGACTCGAATGGATAGACAAAAATAAATTTTGAATAATGTAATTCATGGGTTTTATATTCAATTATTGACTAGCCCACAAAAAAACAATAGGCATTTTGTGAATAAATATCGCTTCCCCGCAAATGCTAACTAAATTGTAACAAAACCTAAACCTCTCAATGACTTTTAAAACCTTGAAATATATGCGTTCCGTGATTTTGGTGATCAAAATCTACATCTGTCAACTAATCTACACAAAGCAAGGAGAAATATTCTTTAGATTGAACAGAATTTTGATACATTTTGCCACTGAACCTCGCTGACCCAATTTTTACAAAAGTCGTCTTGATTTTAACAAACTTTTACATTTTTGCTCCAAATTGCAATATGCTCTTCCTTCAATTTTAGCTATTTACTACTGGTTATCGCCAACTTATTCAAATAATAATTCCACTAACCTAACCCCGGGTATTTACCAGGTATGAGGGTTTGGTCAACATAGAAAAGAGACGTTCCGCATAGCTCGCCTTGAATTAGAGAAAACTGGTATGTCTGCTCATGCATGGTTAAGCCAACTTCAATATTTGATGTTGCATGTTTTTATATAAATACGAGGATCGGCGACTGCTTAATTTTAGCTTTCTAGAGGCGTTAAAGAAGTGAAAATCTTTTAGTTCAACAACAAGTCAATTACAAGTCAATTGTAATAACGGCAAAATATACAGATGCGGTCCTGTTGTAAGAAAATTATCAACAAAGTAAAGCAATTTTAATATACGTTCTGATTCTAAAATAAAATGATATACGTAACATGAAACCAAAATGAAGAATAATAAATCTACAAGTGTACGAAGAGTGAATCAAAATCAAAGTAATCAAAAGACCGATCCCTATTCATATGATAAATTCTGGCAATTCACAAATTGACGTTTAGAGTCATTACGATTACTTAGTTTAGCAGTCGCCTGTATATTCCATTGGGCAAAGTAACAATAGTTGTTGATCTTACGAATTAGAATCATGTTCTAAAAATAAGCGGGATTTAGGCAGTTGAAAATATTCAGTAATTATATGAGAATTTTAAGATACAGCCTTTGATGTGAAACAATCTCATGTTCAACTCCGTTACTATGATTCGACGGTCTTGGATTAATGAATGCGGGCCACAATCACTCACGCGAGACGTAGCCGATTTTTTGTCCATAAGTTTCATAAAAGTTATTGATGTAGTTTCTTATTTAGATATTTAGCTACAAAAATGTATACAAACCTTTTTTAATTCCATCAGATCATTCAATAATATTTTTTCAATAAAGCAAAATTTCAAATTAACTATTGTAAATCATTACTTCTGAAAGAAGTTTGAATATGCGGGTTAACTAAATTGGAAATACGGTTTTTACGCCAATCCGGGACGTAAGCGTTAACAAAGCCTAATCACAAAAAGACTACCCCTTACATCTATTTCAAGACGCACAAACATGGCACAACTGATTAACAAATATTGACTCTAATTTCCGTATTTTCACGGTTTAAATCTGACTGCGATTTTAGTCAAAACCTGGTTTACAAATATCACTACATTTTGCTTATAACATTGTCTTTAAAAATGGGGGAGATTATTTGTTATAAATCTGTTGGACAATGACTTATTAAAAATCAGTAGAATTTGATTTTTTATAAAGAAAACAATGTCGCAAACCCCAAACGCATAATGCCCTTGTAATTTGATTTCTCTGTTTAAATTGTACAATGCCTAGGATAAAAGTCTTGACTTCATTGTCATATCCAACGGGATTTTGAATCTGTTGTCATGCCAAAATTCTTAAATAAATGGATCACCTTTTGGAACCCAAAATTTAGAAAGATATTTCACTAACTAGTGGACTTAATCCATTCCACAATCAATTAAATATCATTCATCATGTATGAAAAACTACTCAAGACTTAGAATGATCGTAAAACAAAATTAAATTTTGAGTAAATAGGCATTTGTGAATAAATATCGCTACCGCAGAATTGTTGATACTAAATTATAATGAAGCTCAAACATTGTCAATGTTTTTAAAACCTTGACATATGTGTGTTCTATGATTTTTGTACTCAATCTACATCTGTCGGCTAATTCACACAAAGTAAGAAGAAAATTTTTCCACATTGAGCAGAATTTTGTTACATTTTATTTTGCCACTGAAACTCGCTAACCCAATTTTTACAAAAGCCGTCTTGAATTAAACAAACTTTTTTTCTCCAAATCGAAATATGCTCTCCCTTCAATTTTACTTCTTTTCACCAGTATATTAACTAATTCCAGTAACCTAACCCCGGGTATTTACCAGGTAGGAGAGTTCGGTTAATATTGAAAAGAGACGTTCCGCATTGCTCGTTTTGAATTGGAGAAAACTGTGATGGATGCACATGCATGATTAAGCCAACTTCAATAATTGATGTTGCATGATTTAATATAAATACGAGTGTTGGCGATTGCTTTGCTTTAGCTTTCTTGGAGCGTTGAAAAAGTAAAAATCTTTTAGTTAAGTCAATCGTAAAAAATGCAAAACATACAGGTTCAGTCCTGTTGTTTGAAAATTTTGAGGAAAGCGAATAATTTTAGGAGCTCCAGAAGTATGTTCATCAAGATGGCGCACAACCTGAACATAGTATGTGTACCGTCTTATGGTTCCGGTTGTGCGACATCTTGATGTACCTATTACGGAAACACCCGATTTTATTATACGTTCTGCGTATCATGATACTAAAATGAAGAAAAATAAATCTACAAGTTTACAAAAAGTGAAATAGTAGTGGATCTATCCCCTCCCATTGGTATTTTTCTGGCAACTCACAAGTTGACATTTAGTGTCATTGCGATGTTAATATACCAAAATATCACGTGATGTTCCATATGACGATGTACTATTTATAAACGAGAAATAATTGTGTTGGTGTAAGTACAAACAGTCCGAATAATGGTGTATTCGACAGCGCTCGCCTAATTATGAGTTGCTCGTCCGTGCGTCGCGCTCGAAACTGGTTTGTAACTTTGTAATGAGAAAAAGAAACACAACATATTTTAATTTATATACATTAATTGAGATTTATTGTCTATCAAGAATATCGTAGATGAAATCAAATTGAAAATTTTCTGCATTGAATATTGAACAAACACTTTGCTCCCAAAATTTTGACGAAAATTTTGATATGTAAATTATTTCCTATGTCAGATAAGTTAAATGAAAGCACTATGCAGAAAAGTAAGAAATGATTTGGAGTTTCACTGTTAACAAAATTTTATCACAAAATATGTTGAACTATAACTTAAGCGACATGTGTATAGAAAATAAAACCCGGAAGGATAGAATTCCAACAAATTTCTATCAATAAAATATCATAAAAGTATTTATATTAGCACTTCACATTTACGCAAAATTTTTTTTTTTTTAAATAACGCTATCACAAGATGGGAGACAGGACCCCCAAATTAATAACCAACCAATTTGTATTAAACGTTAAAAAAGAGTTCAAAGATATGAGACATGAAAATATTTGAAAGTTATAAAACATACGAAATAAAATGTAGGAAATATATAAAAACCATTTAAATTGGAAGATTATAAAAATATAATGATTTATCAATTCTCTATTTGCAGGAGAATATGAACACATGGTTTGTAACAACACACATAAATGTTTTATCGCGAATATAATTTGACTCCGTACACCTCATATTTTTTTTTTTATTGTTTAAGCTTTTGTGTCAGTCTTCGTGTGTTTACACTATTACCATGGGTCATTTTTCAGATTCAACTCGAGTTAGTTAAGTCTACAAAATTTCCCTATTATTCATTCAGGCTTGAAGAGCGTAAGTATTATCAGAGGAAGAATTATTTTCATGTCTGTCCAATTTATAAGCAGTATGCACTTGGAACGATTGCCTTATGCATAGTGTCTACATGACTGTCCAGGTTGCCAAAAAATTTCCATTCAATACGAATTCGTCTGCGTTTCATTTATATCACGACGAGGAATATATCATTTGCAGACAACTTTGGGCCAACGTTGTTGTGATTATAATAACTATTATTTAAAATGTCGATATCTATCACACAAAAGTGGGTGTAAATGGGGTGGCGTGGTGAACCCGATACTTTTGTCCCACAGAACACCAAAACAGAAAGGTATTATGTCACAATCGACGACGCTAGCTGCCACGTATGGCCGCGCATGAAAAAGCATATGTGACACCATTGCCACTGCAAAACAAACGCATATGAATTAGTGACTTACAACCTTTTAATACTTGTCAAACTCAAACTTGAATCTGAAATTCAGTATTTTTCATTATAATTCGGTTTAGTATACAAGAAACTTATATATAAGATCCGATTCCTCGATAAACAGGAAAAAAATTTGCATAAATATATACAAAAATATGAATACGTTCAAATCGCACGATAAAAACAAATCAAATATTAATTAAATGTAGTTAGTTAAACTTCGATTTTCATTTATTTCCAGATATTTTACCTAGAACTATCACTTCGATTTAACCAAAAATTCAAGGCATATAAAGAATTTACAATATATACATAAATAAACAAATTGTAATTGTGCAGCAAATGAAAAACGCAAATCTTGCACACTACTTGATACCACACTACCACAAAAAACTCAAAATTTAATGTTTTAATGAGGTTCGTCCATCAGATAAAATCACTCTAACTCACCAATCCCCGGCACCAATTAGTGGGACAAGGTCGCAGAAACATTCTTAGATGGGTCACGAACAAATATTGCTAGGGTTATTGATAAATTAGTTAATTTGATTGTAAACAGGAATTTTCATTTAAATTATTAATTTGGAAGAGTCTTTTTTTGCGGAAACGCTTGATTGATTTTCTTGTAGTTTTTTCTCGAATAAAAAAGCTACACTGGGTCACAGAATGTTTGTGCAAGAAGAATGGGCCACGAATGAAATAGTTGATATAAAGTGAATTAAAATATGAAAAAAAACGAAATCAGCATACATCGTTTCAGCAATCAAAATATGTCCAATTACAATATTAGCCGGTTATTTGAATTCTATTGAAACTCGTTTTCGTTTTTATTTACATGTGTTGCACTCAGGAATATTAGTCGCATGTTCTAACTTTACAGTTGGGCTATGTGAGTACTTAACTACTTATGCATTTATGCAAAATGAAAATGTTGGAATGGCAAATTGATGATTCCAATATATATATATATAAGTATACAGGGCGGCTCAAAAAATGTTACCATGATTTCACATTCTGACAAAGCAAAAAAATTGTAGCATTTTTGACACACCCTGTATATATTGTATGTAACTAATGTCAGAAAAAAGTCTCTGTCATAATGAAACAATTACAGATAATTACAAAGTTGCAACACAAATGCGATGAGTGTGCTGTGTGCACCAAACCAATCACGATACTCTTAAAATGCTAAAGTACAAAAACTTCTACAAATATACAATTTTGCAATTAAAATGGAAATACAACAAATGTGAAAACGCAGCATAATCGCACAATTAAATGAAAAGTAATCGAAACTAGCAGTTCAAAAATTGACAATTAGTGTTCTCAAATTAGGAAACAAAAATTACTACAAATACACACTGACTTACATAGATTGTAGCTGTGGAGTACAAAATTTCATGTTACTGTTATTGAGGGCAAAATTTATGACGAATTCAATAAAAATCGTGTCAAATTAGACTGTTTTCTGCGTGAGTATCTTAGTTTATCGGTTCAAGTCAAAACTGCTCAGAGAAGAATAAACAACGGAACTATTGCTGCTGTTCACTTTAAATGATAAAGATCCGTGGAGCAATTTATGTCGCTTTTATTAAAGAAAAAATTACTCGGAATTCAACTGAAATCTTGGCGAATGAAAGTTTTTCTGATTATATATCTTATTTTATTAGCTTGAGCCGGCACTACTAAGTGAGGAGTAGCCCACAGAACTGTTGTCATTGGGAATGGAAATTGATACAGAACCAGACCAAGCATCAACCTCAACGAAATCAGAAGAAGACATAATGTTCGTATCGGAATAAGCTCCGCTGTCATCGGTAGATCGAGTATTAGTGGGATTATCGTAAGATAACACTGATAAACTGGAGTTTGATCCGGGAAATTCACTACGAAATGAGGCTGTGGAGAAATTAGAAATCGTGTTATTTGAAGTTGAATATTGATTGTTACAATTGAAGCCGAATGGTGCAGAATACCGAGGGCCTAATGCCACAGAGCTGAGATTTTGTGATTCGTGGTTGGTTGAGCGCAATTCGGGCGCACTAGCGTTGAAGTTTACAACTGGCAATTTCGAAGTTGAATCTTTTGTTGGGATTGAAGCATAACTCTTGTTAATGCCAGCAGAAAACTCAGAATCCATGATTTCTGTCGGAATTTGTTGGTTGTGTGCAACTATGTTAGGTTCCCCACCTACTCCATGCTTTGAGTAATCTCTAGAGGTATCAAGGTTATGATCTGAATTTGAAATAGAACCAAACCTAGAACTAACTTCTATGACGTCACGACCTGTCCAATCTTGCACAACTGAATTCGAGTTAAAACCATCGGTAATTCTCGTTTCCGACAAATTGTTGTAAGATGATGAAAAGTCACTTCATACAGAAGCAGTTACAGAACTAGAAAGAGATTCGAATGATAGAGCAATGTGTGTCATAAAACACAATTGATTAGCACGTGATATAAATTCCGGGTGGGCATGTAATGAAACACACTGGGGCCTATTGGATGTCGTTCTTCTGAAGTTCTGCATTTTCTGGTCTTTAGTTTGCAATTCAGGGGCACATTCAGGCGCGGAGAAGCAACACTAGTTACTTCATTATGCAAGTTTACCCCCAACGTCGGAGATTTATGGCGATTCGGAACGCGCTGAAAAGACGAAACTCTACCTCTTGATAATTGATCTACGTTGATGATAGCATGCAGAATAGTATCCAACTCTCGCGGACGCGGTTGTTCTATCGAAGCAATTGTGACTCTAGGAGGATGCAAGGATCATCGTAAATACCATATTAAATGCCCCAAAACCTGGCATCGAACTCCAGGAACAAATCATCCAACCAAAGGAGTCGATAGATATAGTTATGTAATGGACAAATGTAATTGCGTTTTTGTAAGCCTTCGTGTTTGAGATCGTCTTATAAAGACGTATTATTGAAATTCTGCATTCAAAGTCATCAATCTTTGTAATGGACAAATGTAATTGCGTTTTTGTAGGCCTTCGTGTTTGAGATCTTCTCTTAAAGACGTATTATTGAAATTCTGCATTCAAAGTCATCAATCTTTTTCTCAAACTCAATCGTTTTGAATATGATAAGGGTGATTACAGATATTGCGTGAAATATCAGTGTTACAGAAATAAACCAAAAATATAACTTACAAGAATCTAACAATATACTAAATAGCAAACAGGATGGCAACAAAAGTATCCGTATGCACGCTAAAAAAGTGCACGTGCCGATTTCAAAAACCTTATCATATGTACGTTATGAGAAATCATCCTGCGTTTAATTTTATCACAAACAAACGAGTGCAATCGCTGCCATAATCACAAGTATTTCTCCAGTGTTTATTTTTTCGGCTCCCGACTGACTCGTATTATTCACTGACTTGATGCAAGTGTGCAATAAAGCTGTGGAATTGTGAATATTTTCAAAATCTTGAATATTGATGGTTGCTTTGATTATTTCACGCGTTTGTTCATCGCCGCATGCCTTAAAGACCCATCGCGAACATGAGTCCATACATTTAACTTCTGATAGATCCTTAAATTTGAAATCTTTTTCCATATCTGGAATGATGAGGGTTTTTTTGATTATTTCACGGTCTTGTTCATCGAGTTCCCGATGTGTAGCATTTTTTGATTGAATTGTTTGTGAACACAACGACGGAATTTCAAACTTTGACATGTTTTTGTTTCCAATCCATCTTCTCCCCCCGCCAAAACAGCACCCTTGTCCCCCCCCCCCCCCCCCCAAAAAAAAAAAACACCCTCTCCTCTTGCCAAAACAAAACACCCGTATTCGCGCCAATGCTAAAAATGAAATTAGTAATAATTCAGTTACTGTCGGGTTGGGATTTGGGATGCAGATTGCGCTGAAAATTCTAATTGTTCCCACCCGGATAATTACTAATTTTTTTAAATTTTAATCCCGTATTTTTGCAAGTGGCGGGGGCTATGTATAGAAGATCCGCTATGTATTCAAACAACCCTGTTGTAAGTAGCACCCTGAAGATTCTGATTATTCCTAACACAAAAATTAAAAAACAAACTTATAGAATTGGCAAATATTACCTAATTCTACAACAAATTATATATTTGAAACTTAAAATATATATTTCGGAATGAAAAATTTACCATTCGAGGTATTAAATTTGATAAAGTAATCGTTTTTATCACGTGAGCATGACTACTCATGTCCGTCATGGATATATTAGCCTAGTATTCGAGATTGGGAAAATCATTGGTCCAACTCAGTGTTTCCCAACCTTTTTCTCACCGGCGAAAACCTTTGCGGACTCAATGTGCGTTCATTGCAACCGTACTCGGTGCGAAGAAGCAATAAGACCAAACACAATAGAATTTTAACGAATTTATTTTTAATTTATTTGTGTTCAACTCGCGGTTGTTTCGACTTACGACAAGATGAAAGCATCTGCTATACATTTCCGGAAAGTACAACTTGATTTAGTGCCTATTTAAAATTATTTAAAGTATATTAGTTAATCAAAAATATATATTCATCGCCTTGCTTGTTATTAATTTAATTGTGATCATTTCAATCTGAGGTTGTGTTAACGAAATAAAAGCAATACTACTTAGAAAATATCATGACAATCAGTCGACACAAAAATGCGTGGTGTCCGATTATATTTTCTTCTGATTTGTATTTTTGTGAATTCGACAAATCTGAGATGTTCGTACAATACTTACGGTGCTCTAGTACTGTACGTATCAATGTGGAGGCAGTAAAGCAACGAGTCTTAAGGGAAAATGCCCTTGTTAGTATAGTACGGTAGCACCCGAAATTTTGCGATTTGCATGTCTAAAAAAACGTTTTTAATCGGTCGCGGGCCATCATAAAACAAAACTTATGGTCATAAAAGCGAATCCTAAGTGGAGTGGTTTTAATAACGCGCACATAATACCCTGATTCTTGTATTACTCACTCAATAGAGGTTTTAATACCTACACTTATGATATCGGTTTTGACAACGAAATCGCCAATATACAAATCTGATTTGACAAAAAGGTCACTATGTGCCGAAGCTTTAAAGCTCTTATATTTGGGCGCTTCCGAAATATGTGAACCAAAATGGCGAACACCCTTTATCTATCTACCGGAACATAGTTAAGCCATAGTTTTATTCCAATTTTAGATAAGGCCCTGATGGCCAAATAACTCCCCTAGTATTTGTACCTGGAATTATGGCCCAACCCTAACCAGGTACACATACTATGTTCCAGTGTCTGCTATATTGATTCACATACTACGGGAGTACCTATTTTTGTACTATTTTACGTGAAATAGTAGTTACCGACTTGCTTGGCACAATGCCAAGGAAAGTCTACGTACGTATACTGAAGAAAGAAATAGTTGGCAAATAGAAAATTATGCGGTGACTGATCATTGCACCGCGACATGCAAACAAGTAAGTCAAGTTCTCTATTTTTGATGCCCGATTACAACAAGGCTCGATTCAAGTTTCGAATATGTTCTTCATAAATAATTTTGTATATTGACTGAACGGAGAATCGTCGCAGTCGCTATTTTAAAATACGATATTGCATGGCCTGAATAAACAGATAATGAACTGAGATGTCATATTCAAAACAAAAACTGACGGCAGCACATTAGGTTGTTTACAAACTGGTTTATACCATGATGACAAAAAAATATCACTTTAAAAATTTGGTTTAGTATAAAACAGGCGACAACACCGTACTGATTTTGTAAAATCATTGTGTCCAATACGTCGATGCTGATGGACATGAATGATATTAATGTGAGATATCAAATCCACTCAGGTTATATCGAAGATGGAAAAATTTTGTTTCAGGTGAGATTTTAAATATACAGGGTGTCCATAAAGTCCTTTTACAATTTCAATTTTGTTACGAAGTCAGTCCTCAATATATCTTAATCAGCAGGTCCGTTGTTTTCAATCTGTAATTGTTAAATATTTTTTTTACTTCATTCAATACATCTGGGAGAGCCAATATATGGTATCGATAATTTCCTTTTGAAATTTTAATATTTTATGGACACCCTATACATTATATGGTAGTAGTGCTTTTGTGCGATATGATAATTGAAAGGGGACTAGCCAAGTGACTCCCGTAATATTTATTTGTACCTGAAACTATTGCCCAACCCTAACCTGGTAAACATACTACTACGCTCCGGTGTCCGCCATCTTGGTTCATATACTTTAAGAGTACCATAACATGGCTTGTTATATAGAGTAATTATTTCTGCAGCACTTTTAAAAATTTATTTTTTGAGGTAGTTTACAAGATAATCGCGACAAATTGTGGAAAATTTCACAATGATTGGCGCGTTTATCACTGATGCCATGGAAACAGAACATCAACCCTGACTTTTGATGAAATACGCATAACTAGAGTGACAACATAACCCACGTGACAAATTCCATCCATATCGGTTCCATCCAATACGATACAAGCCCGTGCTTCGCTGACTTAGGGTGGCTGTTGATATGACTCTCGTCCCGAGTTTATCATTCACAAGAAATGTTATGAGTAGAATTTATTAATTATACAAGCAATATCAAAATACAAAGACACAAACACAACATACAAATACATTTTTTAATTGAAAGTACTTATATATAAAACAATAAAAGAACATCAAACTTTTAAAATTTTTATTTATCAAAATCAAAATTATAAAGAATAGAATTAGGAGATTTTTAAATATACCAAATGTGAAAACCGATATTCATTTACATACAAATAAAACGTTTTTATGTCTTATTCTCAGGCTTGGTCTTATTTTCAGCGAAACACGGTAGGTATATATTAAAATTGGAAGATTAGTAGGGAGTTTTCATTACAATTATTTCATTAAAATGTATCCAAAAAAAAAAAAATAATAAAAAGCACTATAAACAAGCAAAGTTAGGCCAAAGAAAAGTAATTAACAACAAACTAATTCCAAACAACGCGACTAAAGATTGGTGAACTCGGTAACATACACTATAATTTCAATTTAGATATCGATAAACATTTTGAATGGAAATCAGTTATACTATTTCAAATATACCAGTAAATACCTGAATGTTATTGAAACATTACTGAGTGATGATAAATATTGGCTGGTGGGTAGACTGGTCATGCCATGATTGGAAATGGAGTTCGTGAATGTAAAAACAACCCATTAGAAAAAGCTAATTTGTTTAACTTCGCTGAAATTACATGTGAACCAAATCGAATTTACTTTTTTTTAGCAGCGTAAGACTTTACAGGCGGTTCGCGGGTAGCCGATACATCCCCGTCATGCATGGAAAAATTCAGTTTACCATTCAGTACAAAAATACTAATGTGCATATAACAAAACTTAGGTCTAATGAAATGATTCAAAATTTATAATATGAAGTTATGACATATGGTCATGTGGCGTCAAAATAATTTGGCTTTGACTAACCAGCTAGGAATGGGGATGTAAATAGGATCAAAATCGTTATTTGAATGCCCTCAACGGTAGAGGGTTATTGAGATGTGATATGATTATGAATAGTGGGTTATTAAATAGAAAGGGTAATAACTATTTGGGATTTGAATCGCTTTTTGCTGCCATATACATAGTTAGTTATGGATAGGGTTGGATATGAGGTTAACATGGATATCTGGGTGGCCTCTTCGGTGGAGGGTCATTGAACGAGTTTGGTTCTTGAACATGTCAATCTTGTGCAGTTGTGCCTTACTACGCAATAAATACGGCGCTCCAGAAGTATGTGTACCAATATGGAGGTAACTAATTTTGTTCGCATATTTTACATCAAGTTGTGTAAAAGGACTTAAACCTATTGGTAGAGGGATATTCACTTAGCTAACACAGACAATCCCCAAACTCGTAATATAACTAAATTAAAGAAAATCGGAATAAACTTATGATCTAAGCCTAACATGGTACACATACAATGGGAGTACCAAAAATACAGTACAAATCAAAAACCAGAAAGAAACATGATATATTCAGTTTTATAAGATAATTGAAATCTTTTGTACCAAGCCAACGCTAAAAATAGTAATTATTTATTTAGGTTTAGCAATACAGAATGAGCTGTGAATTTGAATAATCACTAACTCTAACTGAATAATTACTTTTTATTTTTATTTTTCCAATTTTTTTTCTCAAATCTCACAATTTTGCATAAGTGGCGGGGGTTTTGTACAAAATATCTGATAATTGAATCTCTACAGAATATGAAAATTTCAGGATAAAACAATAATGAGATATCATAGTCAGAAGCTTGAAAATAAAATGAATGCTGTTTTCTTAAAGCGTCAAAAGTACAAAATTCATCAACAAAATGTAATTAGTCTAAACTGTTTCACGATTTTGTCTTATCAGGCCAATGATGTTCATCGTAACAATTACCATCCAAGGTTTGGTGCGGGTTTACTTACACTAACTATGCGCACAATTGTTGAATAGTCGAATATTCTGATGGCAGTGACTGGTGAGGTGATATAAATTCGAAATAATGACAACATTTAAATCTCTGCTTTCATCACCAAATGTCATTATAATTTTGATGGAAAAAAACAGTAGTCTAGTATATTTTGTTCAGAAATTGAATCTACATGTTTTCAAGATAAATAGTAGCCTGATTAAAACGAAAGAGTTGCTACTAATTATATAAGATTTCGACATAATTTTGTAATCCTAATATTTTCTGTTCAGAATAGAATATACAATCGCCATAACACCTGGACTGGATTGAATAGATTGGAATGAATATTAGAATTCTGCTGTTTAATTTACTCCCGATATGAAATAATTCTATGATAATCATTTTTTAGAAACATCTTTCTGTCATACAGGTGCTAACTAAATTGTGATAAAGCTTAAACATTCTCAATGGATTGATACTTTGAAATATATTTGCCATATGATTTTGTACTCAATCTACATTTGTCAAATGATCCACACCTGCTAACTTAATATGTTCGACTCTACAAAGACCAACTGCGATATTATAGGATAGGTCTCACTTAATGTAAAGAAAAAAAAACTGTATTTGTTTTGTGCTCAATTGCAATTTTCTTTCTCTTCAATTCTACTGCTTATCACAGACTTATTCAAAATCTAATTTTAGTTACCATGAGTATTCACCAGGTATGGAAGTCTTTATTTAATATTGAAAAGCGACGATCTGCCTTGTAATTTTCGGATTTGTGTAAAATGAATTGTCTGATCATGAATGGTGTAAAAACGAAATTAAAAAAAAAAATGTACTTATGAAGTAGGGATTTCAAATTCGAATATCGCGACTTTCTAATATTGTTTTTCATTTTTATAAAAATAAATAATAAATATTGCCGCAGCCGGCATAAAAGATTTTCAATCAGCGCCGACTTGAAGTGCTAACACGTCGAGGATGTCTGGTTTGAAAATATCTTACAATTCTTATCGTATATTTCAATTTAGTCGACATGGTTTGTGCGGTCTCAGAAACAAATAGTCTTTACAAAAGAAGCTTCACTTCTGAATCAGTTTTTAATCTTGGCTCACATTAAATGTTGCAGGCTAACAAACCATTTACGACTATTGCGAGCATTGAAATATGCAGTTTTCAGCAACCCAACCTGGGTATTTACCGGGTATGGAAATTGACCCTCGTAACCTAATGCTAAAAATGTTCCGCCCAACCGGTTTTGAACTCACAAAAAGAAGTAAAAATGACATTGCCTTACAGCGTATGCTTGTTCAAATCTTTATGGCAAAAACAGTGCAATGAATCCTGGCCTATTCAAGCGATTGTTAGAATGTTAAACATGGGGGAGTAATGAAGAGTAACGTGCAGGTAGAAACAAGAGCCAAGCGTAATCTGCAAATCCAAAACTGATTCATTTCAGATACATTATCAAAAAAATTTACTTGGTTATTTTACTGCAATTTCTTCAAACCGTGGTTACAAATAACATCGACTATATACAAAAAATCTTTTACAAATATTTTTTTATACTGCTCACAACGTTCTGCTTACTGTTCGTCGTGCCGACTTGAGTCATTGAAAATGTTTTAGCGTGAAATAGTTTTAAACGATTGCTTTGGACCTTGCTAAGGAACGGTGCATGTGCAGCTTAAAATCATGTTGCAGGTTTTGTTTTTATAGCCACATATAGCTAGCGTAATACGATTTTTAAGTGTTGTTCATCAATTATCATATCCTATATATCTTTGGAAGTCTAAGTCCAAGTCTAATCGTGCAATCTAATTTTCAAGTTCCTGAATACACTTCCTGAAAGCCAATTGCAGATATTTTCAGTCAGTCATACATTATACGAAATTTCAATTTATTTTCAGCTTTTTATCTACAAACTTTTTCACACTCTTGTATGATAAGTTACGTTTTGAGTATTTTACAGATAGACGTTTTTTCAACGAATTATGCTGAAAAGGTTCAAAAAATGGGGAAATTCCAGAAAGAACCAGCTCATATATGTAGTTGCAATCGCCATGATCTATCAAAAAGTTAGAATGCAAATTTTCTAATGTCGGAAGTCTAATCGAAATGCTATAAACATATAAATTTTCAACAAGGAACTTGAGTCAACATGGTAAGTCGTACCCCAATCGGGCTAAAACGAGCATTGCAACAATAATAAAAATATACAGCAACATACGAAGATTTTTTCAATATAGATTAGGGCAGCGCACAGTCATTAGAGTCAGATCACCCCAGTCAGAATGTGACGTCATGTTCGTTCTCCTAGTCTTGTTTTCAAATCAAAACTAGTTGAGCGTGACTTTGGGAAGCGGTCGCTCTATCTTGCTTATAACATTTAAAAGTCAGTGAGGTGTAGCTTAACCAACGGCCAAACAAGGTGATCACTCCAGTAGGATGATAGATCTGCTGTGATATCCCTTGGTCTGGTATGGATGCACAAAGATGATAATTTAGAGTGGAGTAAACGAAACTCGTAAAATTACTCGCACGTACCAGATTAACTAAACTAAAAACTCGTTTCGCGAGCACACTATTATAAATGGGAACTACTTACTTCGCGGGCCAATTTTTCCTCGAGGGGCGCATTTGGCACTCCTCTGCTGTAGATGATCGACGAACAATATTTAAAAAATTATGTAGTGAAAGATATTACAGTAAATTTTGCAGGCAAATTTTGTGAATATCAATTTAATTTACTGTTCTTTGTTATGTAGCCACGCTTTGAATAGATGTGCGGTAGAAATTTGTGATAAAGTGTATAAAACTGACATGGGCAAACTACGAATCATGGGCGAAATCTGGCCCGCTGGGTAATTCAATCTGACCCGCCTGGGATTACCACGACCTAACTAAATCCAAATTTGCGGTCAAAAATATCTCAGAAATTTGTTGAGAATGCGATTAAATTTAGTTTTGACGCGAGTCTTAGTGTTTTCTACTTTTGCTTTTGTAACACTATGAATTTTGTTCATGCAATGTCACACTTACATGCACCGCCGACCATTATGGGCAAAATTGTGGGCCTTGCCCACACCTGGTCCAAAATGAATCAAATTTGTGAATATGAGTTTTAGGATACATTTTTCTCACGGTTTACTTCCAATTAAAAATTTGATATTCTTAGTAATTGATATTTGTGAATGGTTAATTGAAAAGCAATTACAACGCTTGAATAAGCCAGAATGCAGTATATCGTTTCGCCCTATTAATATTTGAGGGTGTGGTTGCGTAAAGATGTCACGATATTAAGTTTTACTTTTTCTTGTAAGTTCACAGCCAGTTAGGCGGAACATCGCGTTTTTATTTTACTTACGAGGGGCAGTTTCCATACCTAGTAGGTTGGGTTGCTGAAAACTGCATATTTTAATGCTCGCAATAATAGTTTGTTCTTTGCTATTAGCATGTAATTCCAATAGGTCGCTAATAAGTAATTTTCTAATATTGCATAGTGAATGTTAAGGAGTTATTTCTTTTTAAATGTACGTCAGGTGTAAGTTAGCTTAATAACACTTTTAAAACAATATTCTCTTTTATCAAGTATGAACATAATATATAAAGTTGTATAACCATCTCGTGCGCTACTCGAATCCTCAACAATGCAGTATTCCGGACTCTGAATTATTCTACTCGACGTCGTTAGAATTTTTTTAAATTAATCTAGTAAATTAAGTTTTCTGGTAGCAATGACAACCTAGAAAAAATAGCACAAACCTTTGTAGCACGTTCATGTTCCGCAATGCAATTTTTCAAAATCTTGGCTACTATCTTGCTATTTGTGAAGAGCAATCTAAAACTCTAAGTTACGTATAGTTCAGACAAGGTGTAGAAAAGACAAAGATTTTTTCAATTGCGAGTACTTGATTAATATATCTATCCATGACGGCCATGAGTGGTCATGTGATAAAAACAATTCTTTTATCAAATTTAATTTGGTATTTTTTTTATACCGAAATATATAATTTAATCTGTAAAATTTGTTGTAGAATCAGGTAATACTTGCCAATTCTATAAGTTTTTGTATTTGGAATGGTCAGAATCTTCAGGATGCTACTTACAACAGGTTTGTAAATATTTTCATGATTTGGAACATAACATTATAATTTTATGATCAGGCTGTAAAAAACATTCCATATGCAATTAGAATTAAACAATTATCAAGAAATCTATCATTGTTATGAAATTGAGAATTTGAATGAATAAAATGTATCAAAAAAAAAGAATGCAAAAATATATATATCGAATTTGTAAAATACATATCGGATATTTTGTACATAGCTCCCATCACGTGCAAATATGTGAAATTAAAATAGTAATTATTTAGTCAGGGCAAGGAACGATTTGAATTTTCAGTGCAATCTACACTCCCAGAACAAACCCTATCTGGACATTTACTGATTTACTCATTTGGAGTTAGGTACGAAAATATCCGATATAACAATGTTTGAAACAACTGACATCCACGTGGGTATATATATAGTTATATCAAAGAATTTCCTGTTCGTGTCATGAATCTAATTTTCTATGATTTAAATATACACAAAACTACAATTCTATGAAACAACAATATCCCTATGCAATTCGAGAGTACTTCTTCACACTATGGCACTATTTCTATAACGTTTCCTCTGACCAAAATAAGACTTTCTCGGACATGCAGTTTACAACAATCAAATATATATATTATTGTTGTTTATATTTCATTTTTATAGGCGAAGTACTTTCTCTTTTGTCTATCACTGTGTTGCTCTCGATTACATATATTGTTCTGGATATGAAAGCAGTGAGTCTTGAGAATAATTTGGTTGAAAACAAAAACATGTCAACGTTCGAAATTCCTCCACATTTCACAATCTCTTCGATGTTATTGTGTTCACAAACATCTCATTCAATAAATGATACACATTGGGATTGGGATCCCCAAATTTGTTGGGAATTCGATGAACAAAAACGTGAAATAATCAAAGAAACCCTCATCATCCCAGAGGTTGAAAAAATTTTAAAATTGAGGAATCTATCAGAAGTTATACAAATAGACTATTGTTTGAGATTGGACTTATATGCATGCGATGAACAAACGCTTGGAATAATCAAAGCAACCGTCAGTCAAAAGTTTGAAAATATTTACAATATTACAGGTACATTAGACACTTGCTTCGAATTACTGAATAATGGCGGTCAGTCGGGAGTCGGAAAAATAAACACTGGAGAAATACTTCTGATTATTTCAACGATTGCACTACTGATTGTTTGTTGTAAAATTAACCTAAGGATGAGTCCTTATAACTTACATTTGATAAGGTTTTCGAGGCCCGCACGTGTACTCATAATCTTATATTTACCGTGCATGCGGTTCTTATTTTTGTCATTCTGTTTGCTATTTAGTATATTGTTAGATCCTCGTAAGTTATTTTCTAGGTTTATTTCTGTAACACTAGTATTTCACGCAATATCGGTAATCACCTATATCATATTCAAAACTATTGAGATAGAGATAAGGCTTGGTAATATTGAATGTCGGATTCCAATTATACGTCTTTATAAGAAAATATCAAAAACGAAGGCCTACAAAAACGCAATTAGATTTAGTCAAATTATACCTGTACCTATCGACTCCTTTAGCTGGTTATTTTATTTCTGGAGTTCGATGTCAATTTTTGAGAAATTCGAAATCGTAATTATGATGATCCTCGCAACTGCCGGGCTAATATTGTATATTTACATACATCGACTCAAAATGAAGAAATCTAAAATCGTTCCAATATTTATTATACAAAGAAGTCCCAAAAGAATTCTTCTGCTTTTTGTTGAGATTTCAACATCGGTCTCATGTTCGTCGCAAACTAATAGAGCCACAATTTCTTCAATAGAACAACGGCGTCCCCAAGATACGAATCGACATGATATTATCGATATAGATCAAATATCCACAGGTAGTGTTTCGTCTTTTCATGGCGCTTCGGATCGCCATAAATCTTCGACGTTGGCGGTAAACTTGCAAAACGAGGTAACTACTGTTACTTCGCGTATTCGAGAGATAGAAATTACTAATGAACCACGCTTGTTTACTGTTACGATACATACAAAATCCACGTCTACTTCATCTGAACCCTCAATTGAATCAAATCGCAACGATGCCTTATATCGCAGCTGCAGCCTAGATGATTCAAATTTCCGACTATTAAACCCCACTGCTGTCCAATCACAAGACGCCAAATCTTCGAGTGCTCCAGAACTGCAAACTGAAGACCAGAAAATGCAGAACTTCAGAACAACGGCATCCAATACGCGCCAGTGTGTTTCTTTACATGCCCATCCGGACTTTATATCACGTGATGATAAATTGAGTAATATGACACACTTTACTCCGTCAGCCGAATCACTTTTTAGTTTCGCAACTGCTTCTTTCCGAAGTGACTTTTCATCATCTTGTAACAATATATCAGAAACGAGAAGTACCGATGGTTTTGACTCAAATTCAATTATGCACAATTGGATGTTTTGTGATTTCATAGAGGTTGGTGCTTGGTCTGGTTCTATTTCAAATTCAAATATCATTGATACTGCACGAGAATACTCACATCATGGAGTAGGAGGGAAACCAATACCTAATTTCCGACCTAACATAGCTGTACACAACCAACGAATGCCGCCAGGAATCGTAAATTCTGATTTTTCTACTGGCATTAACCAGAGTCATGCTTCAATACCACCAAAATGTTCAACTTCAAAAATGCAATCTGTAAACCTCACCGCTAGTGCGCCAGAATTGCGCTCAAACAACGACACTTTACAGAATAACAGCTCTATAGCAAGCTGTCCCGAGTATTCTGCATCAATTGGCTTCAATTGTAGCAATCAACATTCAACTTCAAATAGCACAATCTCCAATTTCTCCACAGTCTCAATTTGCAGTGATTTACCGGTGTCATACTCCAGCTTATCTATGTCATCTTACGATAATTCAACTAATTCTCGATCTACCGATGACAGCGGAGCTGACTCAGATGCGAATAATTTGTCTTGTTCCGATATCGTCGAGGTTGATGCCTGGTCTGATTCTGTATCAATTTCAATTCCCAGTGACAACAGTTCTGTGGGTTATTCGTCATTCAGTAGTTACGACCTGAGCCAATGAAAAAAGTTATTCAAAAAAACAAATTTAATTCGCAATGATTTTTGTTGAATTCGCAGTAATTTTTGCCTTTGAAAACTGCGACATAATTTTTTTTTTCCATGGTCAACAACTTATCATCTATAGTTAACAGCAGCAATAGTTCCGTTGTTTATTCATCTCTAAGTAGTTTTGACTTGAACCATTAAACTAAGATACTCACGCAAGAAACAGTCTAATTCGACACGTTTTTTATTGAATTCATATGAATTTTTGCCTTCATTAACAGTGACATGCTACAATATATGTAAGTCGTTGTGTATTTGTAGTAATTTTCGTTTCCTATTTTGAATTTGACATTATTTGAACACTAAGTATTTAAACTGCTGATTTTGATTACTTTTCTATCATTTATTTCTGCGATTATGCTGCATTTTGCATTTGCTGTATTCCCATGGTATTTGCAAAATTGTATATGTGTAGAAATTTTGGTGTTTTAACATTTTAGGAGTACTGTGATTGGTTTGGTATGTACGGCATAATCATCGCATTTGTGTTGCAACTTTGTAGCTATCTCTAATTGTTGTATTGTAACAGAGACCTTTTTCTGTCCTTTGCTACATACAGGGTGGGTCAAAAATGTTACTATTTTTTACATTGTCAGAATTTTAAAGCCGCCTTGTATATATATAATTCATCAATTTGCTATTCTACCATTTTTATTTTGGGATAAATGCATGAGGAGTAGAAGTACTCACATAGCCCATCTGTATAGATAGAACATGTGACTAATATTCTTGAGTGCAACAGATGAAAATAAAAAGGAAAACGAATTTCAATTGAATTCAAATACCCGGCTAATATTGTACGTAATTGGACATATTTTGATCGCTGAAACAAAAAATATAAAAATTCTGTGACCTATTAGCCTTTTCATTCGAGTAAAAAACTAAAAAAAAATCGAAAATTCTTTTTTCAATAATATCAAGTGTGGTATTGAGTAGTGGACAAGATGTTCGTTTTTCATCTGTTTCACACATAACAATTACAAGTAGTTCATTTATATATATTTTGTAAATTCTTCATATGTCGTGAATTTTTGGTCAAATCGAAGTGATATTTCTGGGTAAAATATTTGGAATTAAATGGAAAACGAGGCGTAAATAACTATATTTAGAATTTGATTTGTTTTTATTGTGCGATTTGGACGTATTTGAATTGTTGTAAATAGTTATATAATCGCCTGTTTTTAAAAAAAATTGATTGACCTGATTTTAATAAAACAAAAATGAATTTCAAATTTTTGAGTTGCGAATGTGTAAACGGTTGTAAGTCACTATTTCACATGCGTTTGATTCTCAGTGGCAATGGTGTCACATATGCTTTTTCATGCGCAGCCATACGCGACAGCGATCGTCGTCGTTTGTCACATAATACCTTTCTGTGTAGGTGTTCTGTGAGACAAAAGTATCGGGTTCACCACGCCCCATTTACACCCATTTTTGTGTGATGGATATTGACATTTTAATATTAGGTATTATAATCATAACAACGCCCAAATTTGTCTATGAATGTTATATTTCTTGTCGCGACATACATGAAACGCGGATGAATTCGTATTGAATCGCATTTTTTTGTCAACCTAGACAGCCGTGCAGACACTTTTCATAGGGCAATCGCCCCAAGTGCCTACAACTTATAAATTGAGAAGACATGAAAAATTGAAAAACTTACGCCTTCCACGGCTGAATGAATAATAGCAAAATTTCGCCGACATAATTCGAGTAGAATCTGGAAATATGGGGTGTGCGGAGTCAAATCATATTCGCGATAATGAATTCACGTGTGTTGTTGCTAGTGTTTGCGAACATTCAATAGCATCATGTTATTATTGAGATTGTGAGGAATTTTTTTTTGTGTGATGAACAAGCTTTAATTCAGTAGATAATACGGATCCCTTCTGCAGGCAATAAATCATGTTTTGTCATAGATGGCCTGATTTATTCCCCTTCATCATGTGCTTGTATTTTCTTCACATGTGCGCATCGCGTGCAATGTTTAATTTTATTCATTTTGCTCAATTGTTGTTTAGTGTCAAGTGTTTTATTGTTATTTTTGTTGTCTAAAGAGAATCGAATTACCTCAAACACAAAAGTTTTAATTTAAAGGCTGCTATATTTAGCTTGTACCGATATTGAAGTTTATAATACATCAGTGTAAGGATTTGAAGGATCAGTGTCTGAAAGACAGAGAAGAGCAGATAAAAAGGGTATATATACATTTCTAGATTGGGCGGTTAGAGTATGAGTAAAAATATATATTGTCGCAAAAAACAGTGAATTTAATGTGATTAAACCATAAGCCGGGGCAAAATTAAACCGAGTTGTCTGAAGCAGTTATGACCGTTGACGGATCTCAATTTATTTATCCACATTGAATAGGATGATACCCTGTTGTTTTATGTACGTTTTTACCCGCGATCATTTTTTGGCATTAGTTTCTACAACCATGGATGCAGTCAAAACTTCAGGTTGTTGCTGGTTTTGATTGCTCAAAATAATGAGCTTCAGGGAAGCTTGCAGAGTAATGTAGGAGTTCGACCACGTTGCAAAGGTCAAGAACACTGTCTTAGATGAACAATGTCTGTTGAATGCCTTGACATTTCTTTGAAATACTACAAGTAATGAAGTCAAAACACGATGAGTGAAGAATAAAATATAAAATGTAATGAACCAATTACAATAGCAATGGTCAGAATAACAATAAGAAGAACTGTATAGTATAGAATCATTGGATATATTTGTTACAGCAGCGTATCTTTCGGAGCGAAAAACTCAGTACGAGATCGTATAACTATTGCCCATGCCAGAATGTAACGTCATGTTAGGTTTCTTAGGCTGCTATATCAAAACTAGTTGAGCGTGACTTTGGGTAGCTCCTACCATCATGCTTATAACATTCAATGTCAGTGAGGCGGAACTTTTGTTCCGTAGCCAAACGCCGTTTGGAATAGAGGTAGATTTTAGATTTCACTTAGTATGGATATGCGGGGCGGTGCTAATTTAGAGTATCGTAGGAGGAGGCTTTGTAATCATAAAATTTATATATTTTTATCAGAAAAATTAGTTCACGGAAACTTGACTTTGTTAACGAAGTTTTAATCTGCGTCGGGAATTGCCGTGTAGTGTGTCTATGATTTTATTCGTCATTCTAACCAGGATCTGAAGTACTTAATTTCCTACTGTGCAGTTAGTCAAAAACTTTTGTACGTTTGAAATCATTCTTCCAATATGATTGATAGATTAATAATAATATGATTTCACATTTATATGATGTTAGAAAACTCCCGCATCACTACGTTTTGTAATTAAGTGATATTGCCCGACCTATGTATGATAACGTATATTTACGCCGACATGTCATTGTACCGTTTCCTAACCAAAGTATTCGGCGTTATGTAACTGAAGGGATTAGACGAATTTCATTAAATGATAACAGTTAATAATGTGGATAGGTAGGCCTACTTAATTAATACTTTGTAATCCAGATGTATTATTGAGAATTAATAAAAAAGGGACGTCATAAAAGGTGGTGATGAAAAATTCGTGTTTAGTGAAGTTGCAATGGTATTTGTAGGATAAAGGTGTAATATAGAAAATATTAACTTCTCACAGTAGCAGTCCGTAATATAAAAATCACGATTACTATTTATCCATTTCTATGCCTATTGTTTGGTTATGTCAGATTGAAAAGTGCAGAAAATCGAAGTGAAAGCGTATGTCTTGAATAATTCAAACATAATATATTCCTGGAAAACGTGGTTGTTGTTAATTGTTTCATATTCTTATGTTTTTGCAGAAAATTTATTTTACTCTTGCGTAATAGCATTGAAAAATTTGCCTCTGAATGTGAAATTCGCACCAGTTTGTTATTAGATCATATATTCGAATATGTCGTCAAAACTACTCTATACAAAAATTAATATCAAATTAGTATCTGACAAAATGATGATGATGAGTATCTTTGAGAGGTTGGAAACTATTCGATTTTGAGGTTACAAAAGCCCCTCAGCCAGGATATGTTGTAAATTCGGTTGAATAGCACGTATTATTCAATTGGCTTCCAATTATATCAATCACTTTAGAAAAAACTCAAATGAAAAATCTGAAAAATTTATATTTCTTAGTCGCTTCACAGTGTGCATTTGTATAGAGCTCTAGATATGCCAGTAGTTACTCCTAACTTTTGCATCATAACACTTTTCACCGAATTAATGGTTTTTAAATAATTGATATTTGACTTGAATTATTTTATATACTTATAGGTGAAATGCACCCGTATCGAAGCACATTCAACATAATTTGTCTTCTATTGACTATTACGGTAGTTAGAAATTTCATCGAAGTTGTAGACCTCGAGAACGGAACAACACCTATCGAAATGATTATTAAAGCATTGTTTTTTGAGGACGCTGCGCAAATAACAAAGACTTTGAATCTATCCGTGAACCAGTCAAGTTTGAACATATGCGTTGTTGAAAATATCTCGTCGTTGCATTTGAATACTGTATTGGAATTCACCCATCACATACTCGGGGTTGTAGCAGAAATTATTTACCTTAGTTTTATTTGGTTCAAGGAAGTAAATCCGATGAAGCTATTCGTGAACTCAAACGGACAAGCATACAAATGGTATATTCTCCTGATATATAGTGTCTCTCGTTTTGAGGATTATTTTTCGGCTCGGACGTGGTTTGAAAAACTTAGTACGTTGATAATCTTGCACCATTGGAAACTTGAAATCGAATACTCCAGACCCCATTTTGTAAAGAATAGTGGATCACTATTCCATTCCTTGATTTCGAGGATTAACTTGATAATCACGATTATTGTCAGTTTTTTCATGAATACATTCTATGAAACATGTAAAATCCGACAAAAGCAGAAGGCCAAGATAGTTACAGATCACACATCACCACTGCTTGAATCTACTAATGGTAAAATTAATACCAGTTTTGGAAAAAGTTCCTACGTCGATTCGAATCAATGCGATCCGTCATATGGTGTTTTGCCAAGTCCGGAAAGTTCAAATTGTTTTCCTTTTCGCAACAATACAGAAAATATTTCGTCGTGTTCTCGAGAACTGAAAATAACCAATCGACCAAAAATGGTAACAGTGACCATACACACTCTGACACATTCCCCACGGGATAGTCTAATCTCCAACTTCACTGAATCGAATCGCAGTGAGGCTTCATTTTCTAGAAGCTTTACGTCATCTTCAGATAACCAATCTATGAATCTCACCGTCGAATCACAATGTGCCTCGAACTTTCCAAGTGTCCCAGAATTGCACACAATTAGGAACAATGTACAGAACCCGAATATTTTGGCAATCAGTACTCGGTTGTCCAGATCATTGGGGGCCAACTTACACGATTTCGAATGTAATATTCAACAACCTTGTGTACCAACTATCAGCTCAATTTCACCGTTTTCCACCGTTTCGCTCCGCAGCGACTTTTCATCGTCTATCAACAGTATAGATGACTTCTTCGATGCGAATTCCCAATCTCGATCAACTGATGACAGCGGAGCTGACTCAGATGATAACACTTTGTCTTGCTCTGATATATTTGAGGTTGATGCTTGGTCTGGTTCGGTATCAACTTCGATTCACAGCGGCAACAGTTCTGTGGGATACTCCTCATTTGGTAGTGGGAATCTTAGTATTGGAGAATGGCAATCTGACTAGTAAAGTACTGTATACTCGAAACAATTAAATTACTGACATGATGGGTGTTGGTCAAAAAACTGACAAGGTCAACCTCTTAAATGTATGCAGTAATTTCCATTTGTATATTCGATGCCGACTTTGCTCCTCAGAATAAAAATTGTCAGCAAAATACCCATACAATGACTTCAATTATTTGGTTCTATTCCGGAAAAATATTCGATCCGAATAAAAAAACTGCCTAGGACTGCCTTGTTATAACTGTTAACTAGAATTATTAGCATTTAGTCGTAAATCAAATCTCCGCACACTATTAGAAAATGTCGTAAAATTTTTACCGCCATTTTATCCCTATTGTAATTTGAAAATACTGTTGACAACATCGGTAAATTTTTCCTAGCATTTTACCGTTATTGTAAAATTAAAATGCTGTTAAAAAGCGTTATTACATTTTAACTGACATTTTATCGTTATTGTAATTTTAAAATGCTGTAAAAAAGCGTTATCAAATTTTAACCGTCATTTTACCATTATTGTAATTTTAAGAACGTCGGTAAATTTTACCTAGCATTCAATCGTTGTTGTAATTTGAAAATATTGGTAAAAACTTCGTTAAGCTTTAAATGGCATTTCACCGCTATTGTAATTTACAAATAAAATTTTGTTAAATTTTTTAACTGACATAATTTTAAAATATGGATAAAAAGCGTGGCAATGGAGCTGACTCGGGTGATGATACTTTGTCTTATTCCGATGTCTTGTTGAGGTTTTTGCTTCAATCCAAGCCCCCAACATACTTGAAGCACCGCGCTAGTCCCCTGTGCACCGTAAAGTTTAATATGGTATAGAATTTCAAGGATAAGATTTTTTTTAACTGATTTATAAACTTTTGTTGAAACTGAGTTATTGTCTTTGTTCCTTTGTTTGGAACACCTGCTTGTCTGAATTATAAATATTTTTCATCGAATATCCTTTGCATCATTTTCTTTTGCGCTTTTTCTTTTCGCTAACAATTAAAATAAACTGGTTGGTTATTGATTTAAGAGAGTCCTCCTGTGTCCCATCTTGTGATGGTGTTTTTCAAAACCCAAATTTTGCTTAAATTTTTACCCTTGTCTCACAGAACTTTTCAAAACGGTCAATTGGTGTGCTAATATAATTAGGAAAGCTTTAAAGTGTTATTTTAAACCACATGAGCAGCATCATACTATTCCTTTCAATCTACATTTGTAGTTAATTTAGAACATCAAAATTTTGAGAGCAAATTGTTTGTTCAATATTGAATGTGAAAAATAAATGTGACAATAAATCTCAATTAATGTATATAAATTAAAAATGTTGTGTTTTTTTGTCTCATCACGAAGTTACAAACCAGGCATTGAGATATTTTCAAGCGCGACCCACGGTCGAGCAACTCATAATTAGGCGAGTGCTGTCTAATACGCCATTATTCAGACCGTTTGTATTCGCATCAACACAATTATTATTCCTCGTTTCTAAATATAATATGATCACACGGGACAATCACGTGATGTTTTGGTCTGTCAGCTTCGACGTCTGGCTTCATCTTGCGTGAGTGATTGTTGCCCGCATTCAATTACTCTTCCAAGAATAATAATTGTATTATAGGTTATTTCTTAAAATCTTATGTACTGACAGTTCATATTCATCTGCTCAAATCCCATTTCTTTTTCTTTTCTTTCTACTTTATTATATATATTTGAAAAATGATTATATTTTGCAAGATCGACTACTTTTACTTCGTCCTATTGAATATCTTCGACCGCAACACCAGGTAACCGCAGTGACGCTAAATAAAAATTTCTGGGTGCTCCCGAAGTATGCGAACCAAGATGGCTGACATCGGAGCGTAACATGGGTAACCGGGTTAGGCGATAATTTTTTTCCAATTTTCCTAATTTTAGTCCTATTATCAGTTCGAAGACTAGCCAAGAGCCTCCCGTAGTATTTATACCTAAAATTATGGCCTAACCCTAACCTAGTACACATATTACATTTCGATGTCCGCCATCTTGGTTCGCATACTTCGGGAGCCCCAATTTCTGAGTTGCCATAATTTACCATATGAAGTGAAAGCAATCCTATTCACTCGTTGTAGACTTGTAGATTTATTTTACACCATTTTAATAACATATTACCCAGAACACAAAAGTTTTTAATGCCTCAATGAAGCTAAAATAAAGCAGTCGCCAATGCTTGTGTTTATATTGAAACAGGCAACAACAATGATTAAAGCTGGCTTAACCATGCATGAGCAGACATAACAATGTCGCTTTTCAATGTCAACCAAACCTTCATACCTGGTAAATACCCGGGGTTGGGTTACTGGAATTAGTTTTATGGATAAGTTGGCGATAAGCAGTGGCAAATAGTTAAAATTAAAGAGATAGCATATTGCAATTTGGAGCAAAATAGTAAAAGTTTGTTTAAATTAAAGACGACTTTTGTCAAAATTGGGTTAGCGAGGTTCAGTGGCAAAATGTATCAGAATTCTGCTCAATCTAAAGAATTTTTCTCCTTACTTTGTGTGGATTAGTCGACAAATGTAGATTTTGATCACCAAAATCATGGAACGCATATATTTCAAGGTTTCAAAAACAATCATTGAGAATGTTTAGGCTTTGTTACATCTTAGTTAGCAATTGTGGGGTAGCGATATTTATTCACAAAAGGCTCATTGTTGTTTTTTGGGGGGTGGGGGGGCTAATTAACAACTCAGTATAAGACACTTGAAATACAATTTTTCAAAATTTGATTTTGTTTCGCAATTGTTCTAACTTTTAGAGTAGTTTTTCTTATATGAGGAATGCTATTTAATTGATTGTGGTGTGGATTAAGTCAACTAGTCAGTGTAAAATCTTCCAGATTTCGATTTCCCCCCAAGGGTAATCCTATTAATCTAGACATGGCAGTAGAATCAAAATCCCTTCAGATATGACAATGAACTCGACAGTCGTTTATCGTATCGGCATTGTACAATTTAAACAGAAAAATCAAATTACAAAGGTATTTTAAACTCCCGAGTGCATTTTAACATTTTCCATATAGGAATCTACCAATTTTTGTAGAAAATGTTTTGAATAAAATGCTTAGTCAACCGGGTTTGGATTAAAATTACAGTCAGATTTATTTTGCCAATCAGTTGTGCCATTTTTGTACGACTCAAAATAAAAGTGCGAAATTTATTTTTGGGATTTAACTTTGCTCGCGATTACGTCCCAGGTTGACGTATATACCGCGTTTCCAATTACAATTGAACTACATATTTGAACTTTCTAGGTAATGATTAACAACAGTTGATTTGGAATTTTGCTTTATTGATTAAGGATTTATTGATTGAACTGATGGAATTGAAAAAAGGTTTGTTATTAAACTTTTGTGACTAAATACCTTATTATGTAACGGGTGCACTGTGCTGTAGTGTTCAGCGTCGAGGGGAGTTAAAAAAGCGATTTGTCGTTGAATGCGGAAGCAAAATATCCCACAATAATATTTGTTATCAACAAGACAAGCATTAAAGAACATCGATTTCCACACTGAAAATAAATGTAACTTTGTGGTTGCTGTGATATTTTCACATCGTAAGTCGCAAATCTCAAGTAAAGCGCTCATGACAGATGAATGATCATCTTATTCGAAAGCATAAGCAAATTGCTGTGTCGTATAAAACTAAAGACTTCCATTTTTAGATTGCTTCAATTAGATTTGGATTGCTCCAGTCGTAAAAATTGATTTCTAGTGCTTTTAAAATACCACGAAGGTACTGTAAAATTGGTACTAAATTGATCTTTATTATGAAATTTTTAAGTGAAATTGATCTGTCATGCACCATGGTATTAGTACTAGTGGCTAGCTCGACAATTCTCAATTCAGCCTGCAATAAGCCTGAAACAACTGTCGATATCATGATTGGGAATGAATCAACAACGCAATGTACTGAACAAAATTCAGATGAAAGTCCAGCTCCCTTGTCATCATTATCACCGTTGCAGTTTAATAGAAAGAAAATATACTTTGGACTAATCCTCACCTTTGGGGTATTGATTGTATTGACTGTTCTTGAATTCAAACATACGCTAAGAGGGTATTCCTATCAAATAGCCAGTAAAAAAATCGAAAACTTTTGCACTCGTAAATGGGAAATCTCATTTCATCTGGGGAAATTAATCCTTAACCTTTTTTGCCTTTTGTGGCCCTTGGTACTACCTTGCGTACAACCTTTGTCGTCGCAGTTTCAGCTATTTTCACTCCAACAAGTTTCATCACAAATAATCATTTTATTAACAGAACAAATAGCATTTTTACGTGTCATTGAGTGGTTTCTTTCTACCATTTTCCCAACCGGATATGAAAATCCCCCAATTCTTACAATATTTCGTGCAATACTACTGGTCCGCCAAACTGTGGTGATGCTAAACAATGTTGTTTCGAGTTGTCTAAAAATACGACAAGTCATGCAAATATCTTATCAGTTACATGACGAATTGGTTTTATCAGAATCATTCAATTTCAACATTACGACTCTTGAGAATATGGAAACCCGGCGCAATATATTTGTTTCAATTATCAGCCTAAACATATACATATGCATGGAACAATTGAAATATATAAAATTACATTTGATTCCTGTATCAGACAAGAACAGTACAGATTGTAGACATGAAGGTTTTTACGCAATTCATTTTGTAAATAATCGATGGAAATCCGATAAAACCGCAGAAACGGAATTATTGGAATATAGCAAACCCACCATAATTCTTTTATTGCCAATTCACAGCATGTTGACAGAATTTTTAAATCCTAGCATGAAATGCCTGACTGATAATATTGTGGTGTATGTCTCAATACAACAGTATCGGTCAACTGATTGGTTTTCTCGGTTTGTGAAATTTATCATGTTGGCTCTGTTCAAGGTTTACGTACCAAAAATAGAAATATTAATTGGAAAGAAGGCCGATATTCTCTGCATAGTTCCTCAATCAACTATAGCGTCAGATGACACAATATCCAACTTCTCCACTGCTTCGTTCCGCAGTGACTTATCATCGTCGAACTCTAGCTTATCAGACCCGGATATATATTTTGATAACTCTTGTAATGATAGCGGTGCTGATTCCGATTCCAACATTTCGTTTTGTCCAGAAAACTTTAAAGTTGAAGCTTGGTCTGGTTCCGAATCATTTTCGCAGAACAGCGAAGATAGTTCAGTCGGTTATTCGTCTCTTAGTGATGATTTAAGTGAATAATGCACGTATCCTTAAAAACAAAATTATTTTCGCTCTGTAACACTTGATGATGAACTATATCATAAACACCGTCGTATTTTCCTATAATTATTCCTAAATTACTCTTCTGAAATATGTTTTATATTTATGATAAAAAAAAAGATTGATCGGGCCAAACCTAACGAGTTGGTGGCAGGCCCTTTTTCCACTACTGTTTTTCTACTAAATATCTACTGTATGAATATATTTGGTAGCTTCAAGTTTCACCTTGTCCAGTTTTTATTAGAGAATTAATTTTTCATTTGACGTTTCTATCACTTTAACTAATTATAGAAGATTTGCTTTTTTTACATGTTCAAATATTTTCTTATATCTTATTATACCATCGATTACTCCATGCTCTGATTTTGACAAAAATGTAAACATTGATTCTAATTATTAGTATCAAATAAAATATTCTGCATATCTTGATATCGTGGAATTATCTGAAATTGTTTAGAATATCCGAAGTCGCAGAATACTATGATTTTATCTGTTATTTTTTTTTTTAATTTGAATGGTTTTCTTGGATTACTGCATTTAATTTTACAAGTTCGGTAGCTTGCAAGTACTCTTTGGTCGTGTATTAGTATATGCTCTTATATAAGGATTCAAAAAATATTGATCGAGGCGGCTACTGCTTCTCACTTTGTGATTGTGTTTTCCAAAAATCGGATAAGTTTTTGAAACTTATTTTACTGACTCGCTCAGAACAATAAGTCGGTGGGCTAACATAGTGACAAAAACTTTAGTTTAGAGCAGTGGTCGGTTTCTAACTATTTTTCTGATGTTTCTCCTTTTTCCTATTTTTGAACTCTTTATTACTCCGTCCCTATACAAAAAAACAACTTTATTTTGTTAAGTCTTCAATGGATATTTTGTTAGTGTTATGTGCCAGTCGCATTCCCATTTTCGAATGGTTTAAGTTGTTTGTTATGTGTTCATGAATAAGTATTTAGGTTTAGGCTGTTGATGGGTGCTAGATGCTTCCAGTCACTTGTTTGCACCGGTTGTTTTATTGGCCTTTGCTGCTGCCTTTGTTTCTTTCACATTCCCGCACTTTTTGGTAGTAATAAGAAAATCTAAAGAATATTATTACAGAAAAATTTAAAGCAAAATTTCATTTCAAGAACTGCAAAATTCTACCTAGTTATAATCGTTGGTTTAGCGTTCTATTATGGAACTCAATTTTCTCGAGCATGCCCCACATATAGATTGAGCGTCAATGCATTCACCCCTATTGACCCGGCTGAATATAGTTAAATGTTTTGTTTCTATTTGTGTACGTGTCACGCGATACGACGCGCAGAGTCATTTGCGAGTCGTTTTAAACGAGCAGCATTTGTTATGTAAAGATTTTACTAATTTTTTTTTATATTATAGTGCTAGTCTAGAAATTTCCTATGGCTCCTAAATTTATTATTTTATATTGGAAATTTTTTTTAAGCGGAATTCCAATATTACTTCCAATCTACACCAAACCTATATCTAAAGCGAATAGTGGTAGCCAATGTTCAACATTGAAGTCTTAGAACTTAGCCTGCTCAATATTCAAGGTGTGAATTTTCAATTTTATTTTATCTATAAAGTAAATTTCAAATAATGTAAATAAATTAGAACATATTATGTTTCTTTGTCTCCTTACAAAATTAGAAACCAGGCATCCAGATCATCCTAACCATGGTCCACAGTTGGAAAACGCTGTCGATAAGCCATTTTTGAGATTCAATTTTATCAAGCACAACATGAATACCACGCAGACCGAGAACGTAATATCACGTGAAGTTTTGGTCTATTAACTCCGACGTCGGGCTTGAATTCTACGTGAGTGATCGTGGCCCACATCAATAATCGTACCATTTTAAAATGAGATGGTTCTGTATTATAGGATATTTCGTACAATCTTGTACACTTATAGCCTCCTGAACATTTTTATATGTTCAAATCCTTCTTTCTTAAATATATATTTAAAAATGATTCTGTTTCACAAAATCAACGACTATTGTTACTTCGCCCTATTGAATATAAAGTTGAATACTAAACTAAGTAATCGCAATGGCGCTAAATGTCAAATTGTGAGTTGCCAGAAATTACCACATGACAGTGGATCGGTTCTTGGATTATTTATTGTAAACTTGTAAGATTTCCGTTTCTCTATTTCAGTAACATATTACCCAGAACGTATATTAAAATTGCGACCTCCTGATGTACGCGCACCAAGATGGCGCACAACCTGAACTCAGGATGTGTACCAGGTTAGGGTTCAGGTTGTACGACATCTTGGTGCGCATACTTCAGGAGTACCTAAAATTGTTTTTTTTTTTGCTAAAATTTTTTACAACAGGACTGCATCTGTATATTTTGCGTTTGTTACAATTGACCTAAAACTATGAGGTTGTTACCTGATAAGTTTTTAACGTCTCGAAAAAAGCTAAAGTAAGTCAGTCATTAATGCTTGTATTTATATTGAAATATGCAAGATCCATTATTGAAGTTGGTTTAACCATACAGATGTATCAGTTTCCTCAAAACCATAACCAACAAGGCGGAACATCGCTTTTCAATGTTAACCAAACTTCCATACCCGGTAAATACCCAGGGTTGGTTGCTGAAATTAGTTATAATAAGTTGGTGTTAAGCAGTAGCTAGAAGTTAAATTCAAAGAGAGGGCGAATTGCAATTGAGCACAAAACAAATGAAGTTTATTGACACTCGATGTGACCTATGATATCGTAATTAATTGTTAATTGCGAAGCTTAGAATGTAAAAGGGTTAGCAAGTGTACATCAGTCGTCTAATGTAGATTGAGTACAATATCATGCGATGCATATATTTTAAAGTTTATAATCCAATGGGAATGTTTGAGCTTTAATAGTTTGCAATTGCACTGAAGTTTGGTCACGAAACGGAGAAAGACCTATTTTGAGTCGTCAACTTATGCTTCCGTTAATTTCGGATTGTTTCGGAAAAGCGAGGTACATTATGACTGATATATCAGTATATTATCCGCCGCATAGAACAGGGGTGATCAACACGTCGATCGCGATTGACCGGTCGATCGCTAAGTCTCGAGTTTCTCAGATGTTTAGTGAAATAACAAATCCAAAAATTGCCCTTAAGCAGTTGCATGCAGCGCCTGGTATGTGTGTTGAAACAAGACGAATATAGTACTGTACTTGCGCAAATAATTCGAATAAATCTTAAATAAATGATGTAAATTTATTCCGGGTACAATTACATATTCAAATCAAATGGAGCATATAAAATACGAATTTTTGTGTCGTTTTCTTTAAATATGGTAGATGTGGAATTTTTTGTATGTATGTGTGCAGTTATCTGAATGTTCGGTACTCATTTGTTTTTGTGTAGAACCTTATTACCGATCAGTCGAACGCGAGCTATATCGAAGATTTTAGTCAATCACGGAACTGAAACTGAAATCGTAGCTTAAATATCAATCATCGTGTTTACAAAATTTCGGTATTAACAATAAGGAATCAAAAATTTTAACCGAGATGATTCTGAAATTTCCAATAGCAGTAGCATCGATGCGAGAAAAAATGGTGATATAGCAAACAAATTTTGTGGCCTGAATTAATGATCCAGTGACTGGAAATTAGTCACCTATAAAGTTTTCAAAAGGAAACGTTTATCCAGGGGTGGGCAAAGTTTTTGGGCCAGGGGCCAAACATTTTGCCACCTGGACTGGCGGGCCGTGTATGTGTGACGTAAAATGTTACATTTCATGAACAATATTGACAGTGTTACAAAGGCAAAAATAGAAAACAATGAACCTCGTGCCAAAACCCAATTTAATTGCAATCTCAACAAATTCATTGAGCAATTTTTCAGCTAAAACAACAAAATTTGGGTTGTGTCAGGCGGGCTAGATTGAACTACCAAACGGGCCGGATTTGGCCCGCGGGCCGCAGTTTGGCCTTGTTATATATATTTTTAGATTGTATTGCATTCTAGAAGATTAAAAGGTTTTATTAGAATTATCAATAGATAATTAAATATATATGTTACATTCAAGCCAATTGGATAATCACCCTCTTTGGAACCGTTCTTTTTTTACCTGGGAACGAATGTTAATGAAGTCATCATACACATTCTTAATGAAAAGAATTTTTATTGGATGAACAATTGCTTGGTACTGGAAGATGAAAACATCTGCAATTTTATTGAGGAAATCCGCTAGAGGTTTGTTCTTGTATATAACATTTGAAATTGATTCAAGTTTAAATATTTTTGTATTATTTAACACTTACGGAACCAAACTCATGACAGATCGCTTCACAATGGCTAATATATTTTAATATAAAGTGTAGTAATTTTGCCGCGGAAATATCATATATTATATGAGTATTGCCTTTCCGTTTATATGTTCACCGTATGCCTCCAATCAAGAACTAATCTCCTTAAAATTATATTATCATTGAACAAACTTCATCTGTTCCAAAAAAGTCGTGGTTAATCACTCATTTTATGACGTGAGAACTGCGCATTCGAAGGCCTAGCTTGCGGATAAAGCGCTGGTGTCAATCAGCGTTGGCATCGCAGGTTGGTTACACATCTTGGGTTCAAAGCTCATGTCCGAAGTGTAATGAATTCGGTAAGATTCTGTAAAGCTTCGGGAATTTCCAATAAAATGCATCGCCTTCTGTATCAGTGAATGTCATAGGCTCCTTATACAGGACCTTTTTCAAAGTGAATGGCGTGAAGAACGTCGTATAACTAAAATTAGGTCTGGTCTAGTTTGAAATTTGCCAATAAATATTTTGTCCGTGACGTCCTTCTTAGCTATTATTTCATAAAACATCTATTTATGTCAACGATAACTAGAATTAACTATATGTATGTTTATTCGCTTTAAAAATGTGACAGTAATTGAATAATAGTTCAACATTATAACAGAGACAGGATACATGTTCAAAACCTTACTGACCTATGACACAGATATGTCACACATACCCCTGTACTAGAATTTTTCAATTGGATGAGTTATTTTATGCTCTAATGGCAGATTTCATGAACATCATTTTATGTTGAATCTTTAGAATGGGGAATCACATTTTAGGCAGCGTACATGAATTAGCAAGCAATTCTAAGATTTAAAGCTTTATTTTAAATGAATGATAGACAGTAAGATCTTATATAGAAAGTTAAGAAAAAAAGAACTCATATCAGTATATTTTATTTTTCATATCTTTCAGATGAAATACGTCTGTTTGTAGCTGCAGTTGTACTCCTGGAAATTTCTCTGCTTGTTTGTGTCGCCCTTTTGTTTCATTGGAATCTCATAATAATGATCTTCGGTCAATTACTTTCAATTGTTGGGACAACTGCCATCGCCATAATTGACTGTAGAATTAATTTGAAGAAGATTATCTCTGAAGAACATGCGAAAAGTCACACAAAGCGCTACGTTACCAAATTGAAATTCAGATGTTATGTTGCGAGATTGCTGGTAATAATATTATTAAATGTAGTGCCTTGGATTTTTCCAAACATTTCAGCGGAATCCAACAAAGTGATTAGTTGGATTTACACATCAATGGCAACTTTTATTATGACATGGTTAGCTAGTTTCAGACTTTCAAAATTGTTGAGCAATGACGTCGAACGGAAGTTCTTAGAGATAGCATTTCTTCGCCAAACTTCAATGCACATAACACTTCACTATGCGTTATTCATATTGTCTTGCGGAATCGGAATATTTTTTTTTACTATCGTCTGGTTTTTTTTTTTCAATTCCGATATTGATGGTCCTTTAATATCTTGGTCAACCTTCATGCTTGCTCCGTTTGGTGATATTATATGTATGATTATTATGACTGCTATCAGTTTAATCAGATTTATCAATCTGTACCGAAAAAAAATACGAAAAATAAACGAGGAGTTGGTAAAAACAGAACAAATGAAAATGTCACTTCTCAATACTTCAACTCACAACATTGAAACAAAAATAACTTGCATTGACCATGTAATACATTTTGATCCAGATGTGTCATACCAACAAGGAAACCTCGCTATATCCAAAATGACAAAACCTGACTCTTTCAACCTGAGAAGGGCTTCTTTGAGTATCATTGAATCGCAGGCTCGCACCAACCGACTGCATAGTACGATTCCTAATTACTTTGTATCGCTGCAATTACCATTAAATAGCCAACAGACACCTCCACAATCAAAAGACTCAATCTCGATTTTTTCAACTGCATGTTCACACTCCCGCATCTCTTCTTCCTATTCATCCAGTGTCCCCGATCTTCGATCCGTCGGTAACCGAATTAGCTCATCAATACCCAATTTGTCTGTATCGCTGGTATTGAGTCGTTTGCCAATTAATAGTCAACAGGCATCTCTCACGATCTCGAATTTTTCAACCGCATCACTCCGCACAGACCTTATGTCATTAAACAATAGTTTACCGAGCTCAGATGCAAATTCTCTGTCTCAAGCAAACGATGACAGCGAGGCAAGTTCAGGCTGCAACATTTCGTCAAATCATGATAATGTTGAGTTCGATGCTTGGTCTACTGAAGGGAATCCGAGCAGTATTTCAGTTCTAAGCGGGGGGTTAACCAACACAGATATACACACCATGAGTGCTATGTTTCATCAACCAAGATCTTCATATTCCTCTAGTGACCTCGAACTTTGGTCTGCACGAAACCTTATTAGCATATCGATTCCCGGTCCAATTTTGTCTCAGTCACTGAATGCCAATTTGTGTAGTTTCCCATTGAACGATCAACAGGAATCTCCAAGATCAAGCGAAACGATCTCGAGTTTTGCAACTCCATCCATGCGCTCTGACAATATGTCATCAATCAATAGTTTACCGAGTTCGGGTGCAAATTCTCAATCTCGAACAACCGATGACAGCGGCGCAAGTTCAGGCTCCAACATTTCTTCAAATTACGATAGGGTTGAGGTCGATGCTTGGTCTGGTTCTATGTCGTCATTAGACCCCAACGGTGGTAGTTCAGCAGGTTATTCATCACTTAACGATGCAGACGCTAACCAATAAGTCATATGGTTTTTTGCGCCCCATTTTACGATGTATATAATTATTTCCAAATAAACAATAAAGTTCATCTTTATACAGCGTGAAGCAACTCCCATACGTTTGTCCCCTTCGTGTTTTATTTTAGGATACGGACATTACGTAAATATAATAGCATCCCAATATAGATTGCAATATGCAGCAATCTTCGCTGTATCCTTATTAAAGTCAGGTAATTTCTCCCTCTCCTTAGGTGGTATATAAGACTCTAAAATTTAATTTGTTATAAATGTTATTTGTTTTGTGTTCGTTATTTGATTTCCTTGTTTCTTAGTTTTACATTTTGACAAATTTGGATTTTACATAATTTTTTCCCTATATTTTAATTCTATTTTCGTTCCATTTTTGGATTTTTGTAACTTTTTCCGAGATATTTTTATTTAATCTGCCCAATAGTCTCAAATGTGTTTACTGTCGCAACTGCTGGTATTCGGTAATTGTGCCTAATTTAACTTTTTTATATACTAACCTGTATCAGCGTTGTATATATCGCTACTTGAAGACCTCTCTAGGTTCCTCGCGACTGCAGTCACACAATTAGCATATTTATTCGCCTTAAATATAGACACACCTCTCTGCTATCCGAATATGTGTCTATTAAGCAACTGTGCGCGCAATCAGTGTAAGTAAACCCGCACCAAACCTTGGATAGTAATTAATACCATGGACATCATTGGCCTGATAACACAAAATCGTGAAACTTTTTGGGACTAATTACATTTTGTTGATAAATTTTGTATGTTTCACGCTTCAAGAAAATAGCATTCATTTTATTTTTAAGCTCTTGACTATGATATCTCATTATTGTGTTATCTTGAAAAATTTTCATATTCTGTAGAGATTCAATTATTGGATATTTTGTACAAAACCCCCGCCACTTATGCAAAAATATGAGATTTGACAAAAACACGCTTGCAACGTTTGAAAACGAAAGAACAGTAAATATCCAGTTAAGTTTAGTAAATATTCAAATTTCCAACGCAATCTGCATTGCTAACCCTAAATATATAATTAAAAATTTTCTTTCGTTTAGCGTTGGCGGGGGTTCAGTACAAAACATCCTAATTATCTTTTAAAACTGAATTAATCATGTTTCTATATGGTTTTTGATTTGTACTGTATTTTCGGTACTTTCGTAGTATGTGTACCAAGTTAGGGTTCGGCCATAATTTTATTCCGATTTTCCTCATTTAAGTTCTATTACGAGCTCGGGGACTGTCTACGTCAGCCAAGTAAATATACACTCTGCCCATAGGTTTCAGTCATTTTACACAACTTGATGTAAAATAGGCGAACAAAATTAGTTACCTCCATATTGGTACACATACTTCTGGAGCGCCGTATGTTCTGCATCATAAAGCACAACCGCACATGATTGACATGTTCAGGAACCAAACCCGTTCAATGACCCTCCACGGAAGAGGCCACTCAGATATTCATATTAATCTCATATCCAACCCTATCCATAACTAACTATTTACATAGCAGCAAAAAGCGATTCAAATCCCAAATAGTGATTACCATTTCCATTTAATAACCCCCTATTTATATCACATCCCAATAGCCCTTTACCGATGAGGGCATTTGAATACCGATTTTGACCTTATATATATCCCTATTTCTAACCCGCTTTATATATCGCAGCCCAATATCCCTCTCGTGAGGGGGAGCATTCATATAGCGATATAGGACATATATCCATCCCCATTCCTAGCTGGTTACCATTGATATCAATGTCGAATGCTACGATACACAGTCAAAGCCAGATTGTTTTTACGCCACATGACAATATGTTATAAGTTCGTAATATAATTTCAAATTTTGAATCCTTTCATTAGACCTAAGTTTTGTTTAAAACACATTAGTATTTTTGTACTGAATGGTGAACTTTATTGTTTCATTCATGACGGGATGTATCGGCCACCCGCGTTGTCGATCAGCCTGTAAAGTGATACCCTGCTAAAAAAAAAGTATATTCGATTTGGTTCACATGTGATTACAGCAAAGTAAAACAAAGCAGCTTTTCAATGGGTTGTTTTTACATTCACGAACACCACTTCCAATCATGGCATGTCCAGTCCACCCACCAGCCAATAATTATCACCACTCAGTAGTGTTTCAATAATATTCAAGTGTTTACTGATATGTTCGAAATAGTATAACAGATTTCTATTTAAAACTTTCGATTCGCGAATACTTAAATTAGAATTATAGTGTCTGTTACTGAGTTTATTAATCTTCAGCGATGAATTCGTTTATTGTCATTCCCTCTTTTTTGACTAAACATTGCTTGTTCGTTATGCTTCAAACGCTTTTATTTTTATACATTTCAATGAAATAATTGTAATCGAAATTTCCTATTTTTCCTCCATTGCTTATGTATGCCTAACGTGTTCCCCCCAAATAAGACTTGGTCCGAATTTAAAAAATGATTTTAATATCAACCTTCCCCTTGAAACTAGACTAGCAATTTTCATAATAAAAATATAATAAAGTGTTATTCATAATTAAATGAATATCGGTTTTCATATTTTGCATATTTGAAAATCTATTAATCCTCTACTTTGTAATTTTGTTTTTGATAAATGAGAGGCACCCTTCCAAAATAAGCCCTAGTGCTATTTTTTGAATAAAAAGTGAAACACGGTAAGTATTTGAATCATAGCAGAGATTCCCATTTAATACAATGAAACTCCTCATTTGACAACGACCCTGCCAGAACCACATAAGCATGTATATTTCATTTATGAAAAAAAGTAACTTGTTTTTATCTAGCTTTATGCTGTTTATAAAACCTTTTTGTATTTTATACAAGTACTTGTAATTTCACTTTGGATTAATTTTCATATTTTTGTAAGTATGAGTATTCCGTTAAATTTGGGTTTCGTCAGTACTCTCAACAGTTTTATATTCTACTATTGTTTGATTTCAAAAATCAATGTCTTTGTGTTTTGATATTGCTTGTTTCACTAATAAATCTTTTGTGAATGACAGACTCAAGACGAGTGTGATATAATCAGACACGGGCACGTATATATCGTACACGGATCGAGTATCGGCCGAGCACTAATTTACGTCGTTCAGTGAAGGATTGGTTAATTTAGTGTTTTTGCCGTAGAAAGATCATGGATAAGCCATATAACTATTATTAACCCATATAGTGTAAAGGGTGTCCATAAAGTCTTTAAAAAGCTCAAAATTCAAGTGGGAAATCATCGATATCATATATTGTTTGGCTCTCACAGATGTATTGAATCAAGTAAAAATACTTGAACAATTCCAGATTAAAAAAACAACAAACCTGGTCAAGATATATTGAGAACTGACTTCATAATAAAATTGAAATAATAAAGGGACTTTTTGGACACCCTGTATATTTAAAATCTCACCTGAAACAATATTGTCCATCTTCGATATGGCCTGAGTGGACTTGACGTTATTATTATTCATGTCCATCAGCATCGACGTATTGGACACCAGTGATTTCACAAAATCAGTACGGTGTTGTCGCCTGTTTTATACTAAACCAGATTTTTAAAGTGGTATTTTTCTCGTGTAGCCCTGTTTTTTTTTTTAATTTTCAATATAAAAAAGCACTTCGTAAATTAGCATTTCATGCTGAACTTTAGAAAATATGTCACTCAAACGTAATGAAAAAACACTTCAAACTATTTGATTGTAGTAAAATTTACCACACTGAACCACGTTATTTTACCGATTACAGCAATTTTTTTAAAGCAGTTCGTCAACAACCGTGCTGCCGTCAGTTTTTGTTTTGATTGTGATATATCGTTTTCAGTATACCGGTATGTTTATTCCGACCGTTCAATATCGTATTTTTACATACAGCCCGCGACCGCCTGCGACGCTTCCCGCTTATTCAATAAACAAAATAATATTATTACACTCGAGACTAAAATCGGGCATCAAAAGTAGCGAACTTGACTTACTTGTTTTCACATCGCGCTGCTTTGATTCAACCATGATCCGCCACGACATAATATTTTTATCTGCGGACTATTTCATTTTTCAGTACGCTGACTTCTTGGAGAAGTCGGTCGCGTTTGAGTAAAGCTTTGCTTTCGTCCTTTGGTAAAGTCTGGATATGGCCGGGGCCTTGAAATAGTGCAACAATAACAGCTTTGAATTCCATCATTTAAAGGTTTGGCACTCAGTATGCTACTTGGTGAATTTTCCCCGATCATAAAAAAACAGCACGTTTGCGTCCAAAAATCATTCAGCTCAGTTGTTGCGCTTGGACTGCAGTATCAGTATCACTCAACTGGCCGTAAGAGTAAGATTTCGGAGTACTGCTGCGGCTTTCAATTGTGACGTAGAAATACCATTTATCAAAGTCTGTTTTATCATAAAGCATACTTTCCAAAGCATATCTCAAAAATGTGTTTGCTGGTATACTGCGACAATTTATTTTCATCTGGGGTCTGTCTGTCGACCCATGCTGCATAACATAATACTTCATTTGAGCACACATGTTGCGTTTCGCTCCTTGTCACCGTTGGGTGGTTCACGTAACCGCTGGTCGGCCACGTCTTTCTCTACCAACAAGACCATGCTGCCGAAAACTAAAAAAAAAATGGCTGACTAATCCCATACTCGGCATGGACTGGTAACCATACCGGAGAGGCCATGGTTCGCCATATGATTAAGACGTTTTATCTTTCCTCTTTCCCGGGATAAATATGTAAATCCTAGCCTATTAGCGAAACTGCACCGCAATCATGTACCTCCAGCACGTCTTGGAGTTCTTGGTGTTTAATAACTATATGTACAAAAAGAGATATGCTCCTCCTAACTCAGTGAGCTTGGCTGAAGAAAACAGAAACGAAAATTAATGCTTTTGATCGTTATCTTTATTTTACTCACAAAGTCGAATTAGATAAGTCAGCGAAGAAATAAAAGCAAAGATTAAATATAAGCAGTTAAAACTACTAAAGAAACCAATTCTTAGGTTTTTGTCAACAAAATTCTAAAGCAAAAGTTTATAACTCACGCATGGTGAGGAAGAGTGTATGTCGAATCATAAAGGTCCAAGGATGTTTATATATTAATACTAGTAGTATTCTGGAAATCCGTTTCAAAAATAACATCGATTCGGAATATGTTCTGAAGAAATCCATTGTAACAGAATAGTCTGTGGATGATGAGTCAAATCACAATTTTGTTATAAAATGTAAATAATTTCACAACAACAACAGCAATTTCAATCACTGAATATATTTCATTCCTAGTTTCGAATTTAGCAAATATCAAATTTGTTAGTTATTCAAATCCTATACCCTTTCACGTATCATTGGATACTTGCATGATTCCGAGGCGATAAACACTTAAATATTATTTTGGTATGAGATGGCGTCCGTTGATATATATATATTATTTGTTTTTATGCGCGAAAATAGTATGCTTTGGTGAGCGAGTAGGACAGCAATTTTATTATTTATACAGACATTATATTTTCAGCAAGCCTAATTGGGGGGCGGTATCATAAATAAATAAAACAAAACTCAAGAACTAAAAAGCATATGGAAACGAAGCTACTGTCATATGCTATCCGTTGGGCACAGACTGTCGGCATCGACCAGAAGGAAATACAATGGAGCGATTTTTTTAATGATTAGCCGAACACAATATTAAAAACATGTTAGGCAATAGGAAAAAATGAAACATTCTTAAGGGAATAAATTTCTGGAAAGCATTCTCAGCATTAATTACCGCACATTTCAATCGCGTCACGTTATTGCAGTTTATGGAATTTTGCCCAAAAGCAATAAAGAAATACGATCAATGATACATGATTAACAACATCAAAAATATAAAAAAAATTATTGACAAGCAACGAACGTTAGCTGTAGTGACGAAAGTGAGAGCTCACAACAGTCTTTGCGGATCATTATGACATGAACACCAGGTTTCTCATTTCCAGTAGTAAAATTTAATTGAATAAACAAAAAATTGAAACGGCGGTGTTCAATATAAATTTGTAATCGAATTCATAGCCCTGATTTCAATTACTGTGCAAAGGTTCATAAACATCCCAAAATAAAATCGAAAAAAACAAACACGTAATATAACCATATTTACGGAGCAGACGCACTGCCACTAAATTAACTAGATTGAGTTGTTATCCAGACATAACTCGCATCAGGCTATTGGACGGTTTTCAAAGCATTTTCGTATAGTTTTTACGTGTGGGCGAGAAAGCGTGGAGTATTACCTGATCAATACATTAGGCGCACCTGCATATAAATCGCACGATGGTTTTGTGAGAAAAAAGGAGGAATTTAAAGTATGCGTATGTTCTGTAAAATACAGTACTATATTCCAGCCTTGAGCAGATTGAGTTAAAGCGTAATGTTATGCATCAGGTTTCCATCCATTCAGAGCGTAAACTTGATTAGCCCACGGCCCGCCTTTGCCATCGCTCTTGCATTTTTTCGAACGACCGTATGTGGAATACGTCTCATGAGCAGTCGGCCCAGTCGCGCACCTGAAATGAAAATAATCGCTTGTGTAATCCATATATTGGCTTAGAGCAAGGTTTTTAACGTTAGGTTATTAATAGTGATGAAGGGGTGACAGAATAAAATATAAAAAGATAATCTACCAACCCAACCCGGGGTGTAATTAATTAGGGGGAATGCTGAACCGAAAAGATTTATCGCATCTGGAAACTTTAGGAGGGCTCTACAGTCATTACTCCACATCTGTAATAGATGACTGTATCCTTAGGCAAATGTTCTTGTTTGAGAAACTACTCATCTCTGTGCTAAAAAACATTTAAAACGCAAAAAACTTTGTACCCTTCCTCAGAGGAAATTTTGCACACCCAAACCTCTCATCACGGTACACCCGTAGTGTGTGTACCAGATTGTGGCTGGGTCATAATTTTATTCCGGTTTTTCTTTTAGTTCTATTACGAGTCCGGGCACTGTCTGTGATAGCCAAGTGAACCCTGTCCATAGGTTTCAATCCCTTTACACAACTTAATGTAAAGTAGTCGAACAAAATTATATACCACATCACTATGCTAAACGAAAATCATTCATTTACCGTCCTCCATCTTGGACAGCAAATACTCTGTAGCCTTCCGAAGCGGCGACTTTTGCACATTTTTCAATGGCATTAACTCTTTGATGATAATTGTCCATCAAAGCGGAGTATTTATTATCAACTCCAGGAATAGCTCGTGACCATTTATCTCGGAAACAACCCAGGGTAGCATAAGACACTAAAACAAAGGAATGTCATAAATTGGTTTTCAAATTGTGATATTATTTAAAAAAAATATTGTGATTAAGTCTAATTAGAACACTTTTTTGCATAATGACTTTTAGTTATTGGAAACGAAGTAAACCTATGGATCGTTTTTGTGAATTGTTGTTCGATTGTTCTTCTTCTTGTTACGCTATGTAATAAATCCCTTTTCTCATTCACCAAAGGACCGATTGCTCTGAAATTTTTGGTGGTCAAGAATTCTATTTTTCATTAGAATGCTGTTAATTTTATTTATTCCTAAGTTTTCTATGAATCCTCTGAGACCCAAAATTTCACTCCATTTTTATTTTTTATGGAAACTCGATTTTTAATAATAAGTGTGACGACGTTTTCCGATGTTATCCGGAAGTCGGAGAATAATTGATACCGGTATATATGTTACGAAAAGTTATTTGTCTTAGACTTAGTGTCCATATATTTGAGCATCGCTCTTTTGTTATTTTATAATGATACGAATGAAAAATATCTGTCCAAACTTATAGGAGGTTCTAGACATTGGCGATTGGGAAAAGATCCATATATGTAACAGCCAATCAACCACAATTGTACTCGTTACTCCTAAATGTCGGCACGGGCATGAGACATTGTTTATTTGCATTATGATTGTTAGTTTTAGGTTTATTACGAAAAAAATTGTTTTAAACTTACTAGTAGGCTTAGAATCCGACAGAACCGGAATAATGTTGGTGTTGATAATCATATTATCCATGTTAGGATTAGCCGCTAGTTGGCGCTGAAGTTCTTCGGTAATAAACTTGATGATGTCAGGGTTGTTTTGTATGTCTTGAAAAATAGAAAAAATATCACATATTTATTATTCAATTTATCAATGCAGCATTTAACAAAACCCTTGCCAAAATAGTAAAATATTGTCAAAATAAAATGTCTGCAAAAGCGTGCAAAAACAATGAAAAACCACCAAAAACGTGCAAAAACGAGTAAATAGGCATACAAATTGTTATTGCGATGTGTCCTATAAATAATGCTACCCCATTGCATTGAGTGGAGAAAATATATTGCAAACTACAAGTGAGACAATAATTTTTTCAATAGGTATAGTAAAAGTGATGACGTAATTTGCTATTTTGTATATATGATTACCATGCTTGTTGAAACTTCACATACAAAGTATTACAAAACACGAATTTGAATACAGATACTGCTAAATCAAAAAGTAGAATGTTATACCTGTAGTAAATAGGGTATATCCTTGCGAGAAAAGTAGATAGTTAACACGTACGACACAACTTTACTCGTGATTAATATTCTAAAATGCTAAGACTAGATATGAAAACGTCTCACAGTGCTTTTCTCAGAGTAGAGATGTGAGATAAATATTAAAAAACATCATGATTGCGATATAGTTTAAAAATCTTCATTCATTAAAAAATGTCGCTACTTACCAAAAACCTCTTCCTGTAAAAGGAAAATAAAATTAATTTCTTTAATTTTATCATGTTTTGATTAAAGTAAATATTTACATTAACACGAAACAGTGGTTTTAAGAGCTTCAATTCGTATAATTCTAACATCCCATTGGAATACATAGTCATTACGTTTATTGCCTAATTATTAACTTACTCTTGTTTCACCCAAATTCGTTGTTTCATAATGGGGTACTTCCGAAGTATGTGAGCCAAGATGGACACCGAAGAGATTCGGAATTTTACTCTGAACCGATTCGACTAATTTACTATTCGAATAATCGATTCGAGGTGCTCAGCCTTTAGTAAGAAATTGCAATATTTTTTGGCCATATGAGGCTTTTGTCAAATCGCACTGCAGTAAGAACATACAGTATTAGAAATAAGCCAGACCATGTGTTGAAAATTTATTATCATCAATTCCGCAGTTCCCGAACTTTTTATTTGTGCGGCGCCAAATTATCAGGAAAAAAACTCACGGCCACTTACACCAAAAAAAAATTGAAAACATGTAGACGTGAAAAATGAAAGCAATGTCAATTTTTCTTCCTCATCTCTGATTGATTTGGCTTTGAAATACTAAACATTTAACTCATACTCGCTAAACTTGTTACTTTCCGACTGCTATGAGTTTTTTTGTTTCAAATTAAAAGTATTTGGAATATAACTTACCGCAGTAAGAGAAAATTTCTTGCACGTCCCACCGTTGCAGTCCGATTCATTTCCTTTGACCGCCGTGAGAATTATCCCTGAAAAATTAATTATCATTATCAAGGATCAGGTTCTCATAAAATATAAAGAACATTTTCAATTCGTGACTGCTTGCACAGAGCCATGTTCATTGTAAACCAACCAACTGCTCGGCTGTGGGTTGTTGCGCGATGGAGCCTTTCGCTCTGCCCGAGATAAATATGAAAAGTTAAAGCATAAAAATAAGTCTAAATTACAGTGATGTGGGATTCACGTGACATCGCACACATAATTATTTTCTTATGAAACAGAACATGGCCATTTCGTGGATATTCGAAATTGGTTGCGTAGTAATTCGATACATTTTAATCTGGAACATATTGGACGGAAGTATTACGCTAGGTGTAACTACGTAACTCTACGCAACTGTTTTGATTTTATGAATGAACTCCCATGACCGTTTGTTCTGCATCAGGAAAGCAGCAAAACAACAAATAAAATGGCCGACACGTAGGCGCAGTGATGAACAATATTGTCACATCATTGTCATGAGGTATTGTAAACTCCGCGCATGGAAAATCATTTCGGGCAATTATGTAAATAACGATCCTCTATTTAAAAAGCCACCCATCATTTTGCTGTTGGATTCTACTTCAGAACAAATAAGTACATGGAGGTTTCTATTAATGCAATATTTTAAATTAGAGAAAACATGAATATTAATTACTTAATATATTTGTAGAGTTTCTAAATAAGGGATGCAGTCATGTTCTCTGAAAAGGAATGATCACGTCAAAGAAACTCCTCTTGCAGCGGCCTATAGAACACTTGCCGACACCCGCTGAAAAGCCTGATTTTTTTATTTAGTGATTCATTGCCGCAAAAAATATTCAATCAATGGTTATAACGACATTTCATAGTAATTACATTCAATGTTATTACACAGCTGTGTCGAAATCGTCAGATGACAGCATATTATAATTTGTTTTTAAATTAAAAAGTTGAATCTCAAAGATAATAAATTAATTCAAGTTACCTTGCATTAAAACATTGACCACCAGTGCACCAATACCCCACAGTCTCGTCATAATGTACGTTAGTTAAATACAATTATTAAACTGAATGGTAAGTTGCAATGTGAGTTTTGAAAATGTGATCAAATACTAAGGTATTTAAACTTCCACTGGTACTGCTATCTCATCGGTTCCAAACTGGGTGCCATGCCCGTTTGGATATAGACTACAATGCCAGGCGCAAAACTGATATATATTAACTTTTCCATTTCACCTAGAAAAAATTCCTGTTCTTCCTAGTTTTATTGCTTGATAAGGTTATTTCACAGGGTGTTTTCGCTCAGTTGACCATAAGTGTTTGAATATAATAGGATTTGGAATATATTAATTAAAATAACACTATAAATACTATTGGTTGGAATGATAAACAGGGGGCCATGAGTGCTAAAAGCCTCTGGAAAGGGAACGAGGCATAAACAGTTGGGAACCATTGTGCTAATTCAACAGCTCGACTCTCACTTTTTTGTTATAAAAGTACCAACTAAGACCTAAATAAATTCAGTCATTAGCTCAACTCCTCAAATTAAACTATTTATATTTAACTACAAATGCTACCTAAATTGTCTCCATATCGGCCCCATTGTAAATCAAGCTTCGACGAAACGCTATGAATTTTAATTATCGCAAATGCACCCCATAGAGTTTTATTGTTATTATTATTATTAAATATATAGCATAGACACTTCGCAATGAATCCATTTTGCGCAGATATTGATCACACTTTATATAAATATAAGATAGTACATTTAGTACCTGGCATGAAGCTCAAATGCGTTGTTGCACTAACTTTTAATTTTTCCAACTCATAACCAATCTCGACATGCAAATGCATTTAAATTTATTGCTTGCTTAACCCTGCTAAAACGCTTAAAAACAGTGAAAAACCGTCAAAAATCACCAATAACCCTGCTAAAACGCTTAAAATGCAATTTCCGCAAACTCGCAGCGGTAATAATGAGGTTGAACTCAAATGATTTTGAATAAATCTGCATAAGCTCGTGATTAGTTTTTAATCGCAGAGCATGTGCTATATCTGGTGCCTGCTTTTCAGTTACGTTTCTCCAAAAAAAATATTCGATTCGATTCTGAAATCATCAGGCATTCGAAAATGCCCAGCCCTATAGTCATATCCAATAGGAATTGAAAATATAGTGGTATACCTCACGCTCTAATATCACGAAATTACCTCCTGAGAGGCTCCTCATGGCACTTCAATGCTTCAAAAACCAAAGCAAGTCTCAAAATGAGGTACTCGTACATTTATAAATTCATAAAGCAATGACAATGCAAAATATTTTTGTCCTGGTTTTCTGTTAGCTTGTTAGCCGCTGCAATGGCACTCATCAGCTTATTACCTCGTTAAATCGAAATGTAAATTACTTGATTATGACGTGTTGAAATTATGCCTGTCTGATTCGGGAGGTATCATTGCTCATGATTGTCACGTGCCTATCTTTCAAATCAAATCTGCTGTCTGTATATTTAGCGAGTCATGGTACATATATCAACGAGGCCATTCGAATGGCGGGCGGGGCCACACAGCCGTCCTTATTACTGACTTGTTCATTATATTGCCGCCCAATAGCTCTTCGTGGAAGAGGTCATTCAAATGCCGATTGAAGTCATATATCCACCCCTGTTCCTAAACTTCGTGTACTCTGTATGTGACACCCCAACAGACCCCTACAAAGGAAGCCATTCAAAAGACGATTATGGCAAAGCATTCGAAGTGATGTTATTTGAACAATAACCATTGGTCTCAAAGTTATTCTGATGGAGAGTCAGAATAGTATCAGCGCAACTTCATACACACCGTCTGTATTTCGAGTTTGGTTACGCTAGAGTTGGGGAAAAAATCCAAACTCAATGCACTTAGTTGGGTGATTGAAAGTTGTTGCATCACACTTTTTTCACTGTTTTTGCAAGGTTTTTGGTGGTATTTCATTGCTTTTTAAACTCAATGCACTTAGTTGAGTGGTTGAAAGTCCTTGTATCACAGTTTATTTTACAAACTAAAAACTGCTTTTTCACCAAGAAAGTCTCAAACTTTGGCCAGACGAAATGATACAGATAAAAAAAAATTGAGAGTACGATACAAGACCCTGAGGTACTCAATATTCCATCTTCCCAGTCCGGAAAATCGTGTTATAAAAGGATTTTGCTCTTATATTGATAGAGTGCCTGTAAAATTATGGAACGCTTGCCTAATATAACGCCGTGGCAATCACCGTTTGGTAACTAAGGAAGTCTCTAACTTCGGCCAGACGAAATGATACATGAAAGACCACGATACAAGACGCTCAATACTCCTATCTCCCGGTTAAAAGAATCGTATTATTGAAGAATTTTGCTCTTATATGCTGGGCAGAGTGCAATATATAAGCCTATGACAATCACTGTTAAGAACTGACCTCCCACTTGATTACTTCATATGAATGCTCGTCAATTCTATCTCAAAGATACATCATATTTCAAGCACATTTAAAATGAAATAACAAAAAAAATACGACAGTTCTAAATACACTGTATATAAGTAATATATCAGGCATATGGGTAAAATAGAAAAAAACTTATGTGGTGTTTACGTGGACAAATTTAGGTTATAATATTGGGAGCTGAAGTCGGAATTTAATTTTGTAATTAACAGAGTTTTATATGTTACGGTTTCGTGTGTCTTATCCGGGTTGTGCCGCTTTTTCCAGTTATTTTAGACCTCATTTTTAGGAGTCTTTTGAATGAACTCGATGACAAGTTTTCAATATTTTGGCTGCAATTTTCCTCCATACATATTGTTTTAAATATTTCAATAGACAGTTTTTGCTACTTTTATCATAGAATGAACAAATCCGACTTCCAGTCAATATTGCGCATGAATTTGGAAAAACAAAATAAAACTAAATTTTTTAAATATTATTCGAATAGTTTCTTAGATTCGGGACTCATAAAAGACACTTTCCATAAAGAATTGGCTAGAAAATATACATATGGTGTGAAGCCAGACTTGAGATATTGAATACTGTTTGGAAATTTGTTAAAGTTACCTATAATTTTAAAGTTAAAACTAGTTTGAAACTAAACTGGGTGCGCTGGTTTTATATCAACCGCTAAACTTTTTGATATAAAAACGAATCGACTATTCATATACAGTCCGGTACGGGAGTCAACCCATACGAGAATATCTTTTTGATCAGCTTATTTTATATAATATAAAACCGGACTAATATAAATTTATGTAGTGGGTATGTTAGTCTATATAGGTACGGTTCCATTACATTTGAACCCGTGTACATTTGAACACACGTACATTTAAACCACGTACAACTGAACCCACGACAATTGCACCTGCATACTATTGCACCTATGGAAATTTTTTTTGTTTTACGGATATTTGAACCCATACTAACTCTAACCCATGGGTTTTAGCACCCGCATATAGATTGAACCCGTGGATATACACATGGGTTCAAATGTACATGGTTCAAATGTACGTGGGTTCAAATGTACGGTCACCTACACCTACAGGTACAAATATACGACACTCTTTGTAGTTTGCATTCTGGGCAAAACAAGTTAGCTGAAATAGTATTGCTAAGAAGTAACGAGAGTCCAATCTAAATGATATGATGAAACATAAGATAAATTGGAGAAATTTGCTGACGAATTTATTCACTTATTATAAACGTAATATTTCAAAGCTAAAAGCGATGCGAGGTTAAATTTATTTTAATTTTTTTGTCACGCTCGCTGTACCGAACGAGTACTCTGTAAAACTGCGATAATGAAACATTGTAAGAGCTATATATAAATCACCATTGTCAAAATGGCGTATTTTTGACACGCAACAATTACATTGTGTTGTTAAAAATTTCTTGCAAAGACGAGTAAAACAAATATAAAAAACAGATTCGAAGATTTAACAACAGTTTGTTAAACTTTTCCTTCCATTTTTATGGCTAAGGATTGTTTGTACGTGTTGAATGACGTCTGGTCCGGGGAGGGCATGACCTTTGACACGACGGGTTCATCGCGCATGCGTCGTACCCAACTTTGCAATTTAAGACATTCGTGATGGTCGATTTCTGGCATCCATGATCCGATCTGTAGAATAGATTTAATTTATATTCAGATAAGATTCAAGGTAAGCGAACTTAATTTTAACAAGATCCGGTCTAGAGGTTATTCGGCCTTTCGCGTCCGTTTGGTGTTGAAAATTTAATTTAAAATGAGGAAATGAATATTTAATTACACTAATAATATATATTCATACAGAAGGACTAGAGATCGATGCTGAAATATATGAACACGGAGTTCAAGAAAAAGAACTTTTCGTATCGTACATACCGGTATCAATTAATCTCCGCGTTCGAAATATCAGATCTCGTGGGATTCATAGAAAATTTAGTAATAAATAAAAGTAGGAACTTTCTAGCAAAAAATACAATCACATCCCCAAAGTTCAAAATGAGGAAATTAGTAATTATCTCGTTAGGGTGAGAAATGCTGATTCCGCTGAAAATTCAATGTTTCAAATCGTTCAAAACACAATCTGAATAATTAGTCATTTTTATTTTAAAACGTGACGGGGCTGTTTTTTTTCAAATCTCACATTTTTGTATTAGTGCAGGGGCTTTGTACAAAACATACTAAGTCTCGTTCACTTTGGAGTACGTTCGCATGAACTTGCATCGAGGCAATTTGGTGCTCCAGGAGTATGCGCACCAAGATGTCACACAACCTGAATCCTAACCGATACACACATACTATGTTCAGGTTGTGCGCCATCTTGGTGCGCAAACTTCTGGAGGTCCGGCAATTCTTTATAATAAAGCCAATGCAACGGCACATTTCAACATAAATCCAGATTTTCATTGCAGTGGTCGTAGCCTATAACTTTGCTAGGATATGAGTTTTGTTTTCTTTTGAGTGATACTGATATAAGTAACTATGCAATTCAATAGTCCTGCTGCACACTAACACAAATGTATTTCTGTAATGTTTCGTGCAGTTTAAAACCTGTTGATTTTGCTCAGACGGAACGTTACAGAAATACATTTGTGTTAGTGTGCAGCAGGACTCTTGAATCTCTTAGGATAGTTACTATTACTCTTGCTACAGCAGCCTTGCATTATATGCATACGGATATACTAGCACGAAGGCATTGAGGAAGCATTGGGAGTTACCTAGTCCCGTGCAACCTCTACTGATAGTGATATAAGTTAGATACGATAACTGAATCGCGTTTCAGCTAAAAACCAAACAATCGCGAAAATGAATTATTGAAGTACACACACCTTTTCAATCCATGGAAAGAGACCATAATCGAGAATATCAGGGGATTTTCCCCCAAAGTAAGGGCCACTGGTCAATCTGTTCTCAAGGTATGATAAAGCTTCGAAGAACAAGTCAAGGCCTTCTCTGGGGTTTCCAGTAAGCACAGTGCGGTAGAAGAGTGGCTGGATCTAAATAAAAAATTGTTATATATCAGTTTTATTCAATTGTCGACTAACTAAAAAGTATTGAATGTAATGCTTGCAACAAACGATGTAATAGAGTATAGTTTTGGTCGGTCAATTGAAAAGATCCCTGCCATTCCAAATAACGATAGCTACTTACATAGGGTTAGATACCACTGGCTGCTTGATTGAATAAGCTTCGTTTAAGAAAATAGAGCGTGCACTGGAACGGTCGTACTATTTTATAAATTGATCGTAAATATGAAGACCAATTAAAATAGACTCGAGGAAGGCACTATAGTCCCGTGTTTCTTCCAGATGTTCGACGACCGCAGAAAGTAGGCGTCAAGTACCGTAGATGACGACTAGCGTTATATTTGGCATTTTAAAACTTATGTTTTCGGTTTAAATAAAGCCTGTCATTTTAATATAGCCTAAATTGTGACATTTTCTAAAATGGGAGAACCCGTTGTTAGTGAGTTCGATACAAAGGATAGTCCGTCCCTAGAATTTTGAATCATCACTTAATTCGAAAAGACATATAGTGGACAAACAAGTCAAACGATTTATTTACAATTTTGCTTCTGGCAACAAATTCATCCATCTGTAACCAAGCATAACCGTAAAAACGGGCTTGTCTAGAACTACAAGTTCGATGATTTCTGATTGGCTGACATACACACACGCCCTTGGCGAATAACCAATTAGAGAAAGAGTAAGTACCGCCTAGTCTGTGGCATAATTTATGTGATTTAAAGGCTGTTTTTGTGCCTCGTGATGAAATGTAAATCAAATGAGCCAATAATTTTATAGTCGGTTCACGAGAATTAACGCTAAATATAGGAGTATCTACATGCATTTGAGCCCATGCTACTGCTTTTTTTAAAGTAAATATAAGCACGACACTTTGTTTTCAGCTCTACCAGAAGTCATACAAGAAATCACCTCCATATTGGTACAAACACTTCTGAAGCGCCCTAAATATTTGTTTATGAGATAAATAACTTACATTTTTCATAAAATATTCCAGAAATTTTTTTTGTTCTTCGTTTAAATCTGACTTGACAACATCCAATGCGGCAAGATAACTCACAGCCCGGCCATTACCGTTCTGGATTCCAGCTGCATTTTCCGAGTCTCCTTTAATATCAACTTTTTCATGTCTGAAAATGAATAATTTTCTTTACTATTTTGACCTTTCACCTCTATGTGTATTATTAGAAAGTGTAAAAGCGCTAAATCATTGTGATTAAGGTCTATTACGTCACAAAGTGCAGAATCAATATTTGCTTTGCAATTATTTAACGGTTGAAAACGTTCAAGTACTATTCAAAAAGTGTGGTTAAATTTAATAAAAACACAATGTATTACAATTTCTTTCAGATTTAATCGTCGTGTTAAATTAGGGCCACATGGTAATGTGGTTATAACTCCTTTTGTCTCTGCCTTAGTGTCAGTGGATTCATATACACCGACTGCAATGATACCATAGTGCTAGGCCAATCTATAAGTCTTTGTGGGGTAAATTAGGGTAACATGTATTTGATACCATTCATTTTATCTCTGTCTTCATGTCTGTGGAACCATATGTGCCGCCTGCAAAGATACTAAAGGGCTATGCCGCCGGTTCTTAACCACATAAACTATCTCAGGTGGACCACAATTCTATTAAAAATTGCTAGACCTTTTGACAAATTTGATTGCATTAAAAATGAATGATAATGCTGTTTTGCTACGAGTTTACGAGCTCTTTTATTTTCTTGCCATACCAACGACTTGACCTTTGGTCAAACAAAATATAAAAGAACAGAACAATTCATTTCAAACCCTGTAATTATAGTGTCCAGTTTTGATAAACAATATTATTACAGTGAAATGCTGAAACTTGCCCATGGGGAATAACAAACAATTTCTTCGAAAGTTTCAATAAAAGACCGATAAATTATCTTCCGGGCAGAATTACCGATGCCAATTAACGAAATTGTCGGCCACGTTTTTTCACGCTACCATCATTATCCAAATATCCAATCTCGTTGGTTATAAATACCTCTCGGAATATGTATGCACTTGACTGTGTAACGATTATTTCCCCATACTGCGTATGAATGACGAGCTCGCGGAATAAATCATGTAAGTGCTGTGTCGAAATAGTTTTAATTGTGTTATAATAGACCGAAGGTTTATGATTCCACGTCACAAGTTTTCTGAAGGCCGTATTAAATCGGTCAATGGGTAATTCAACAATAAAAACACACAGAAGACCTTAGGTTTTCACACATTTGCTCGGGGCAAGGGTCACTGATATATATAAGAATGTACAAAAGCTTCAGAGTGAAATGATATCTAAGAATTATATCGGTTCAGTAATTAGGAAAACTAAACAATGACGTATGACGAAATGGCGTAACAAAGAGTTCAAAGTACGAAACATATCATTTACCAAAGTGCATCAATATTTTGTGCTTTTAAGATTACAAAACCTAGTTGCTTTACCGCCCCAAGCAAAATTGTCCTGTTTGAAATGTACTTTGTTCATTTTCATGTTGCGTTTTATATTACCGCTCCGAAATTTGCGCAAAAAAGCAAAGCATTTACTATATGCGGATGTGCTTCTATAATTACGAAACCGATTTGCGCTTTCACCACAGGCAAATTTGTCCAGTTTGGAATGTTCTTTATTCATTTTCAAGATGCGTTTTATATGGCCTCTCCGAAGGCTTAAAACAAGCAGGGCATTGATATTTACAAATACATTTTGTGCTTCCGAGATTACAAATTCTATTGCGTGATCGCCCCAAGCAAAATTGTCCAGTTTGAAACATTCTGTTTATTTCCATGAGGCGTTTTACATTGTCACTTCGAGGAAGGCTCTAAACAAGCAGGTTTTTGCGGTTCTGAGATTACAAAACCTCATTTCGTTATCGCCCCAAGCAAAATTGTCCAGTTTGAAACGTACTTCATTTTTATGCAACGTTTTACACATTCGCTCTGCTCAAAACAAGCAAGGCATATGTACGGATATATTTTGTGATTCCAAGATTACAAAACCTTATTTCGTTGTCGCCCCAGGCAAAATTGTCCACGTTAGAACGTTATTTGTTAATTCGCAAGCCACGTTTAACATCGTCGCTCCGAAGTGATTCAAAACAAGGCATCGATATGTACGGATATATTTTGTGCTACTGGGATCGAAAATGCTGATTGCGTTACCACCTAAGGCAAAATTGTCCCAGTTTGAAATGTTTCTTGTCCACTATCTTTCCATGTTCTACATATTCGCTCCGGAAAAGGCCATAAACAAACAAGCGATTCATTTATATTCATGTACGAAGTTACTGTGTGTTATAAAGAAACTGTGAATGCTGCGTGAATGAATCGTGTATATTCAAAGTATTCCAATTAAAATATTTATTTAAAATTTAGAAGTTTCTATACTATTTGAAATTGTTTCTTTGGAAGTATTTTGACAAAATTGTCACTTATACATTTACAGCAATTACCTTCAAAGTACACCCTCGCCTTCGACGTTTTTAGTTAATGACACTCACCTAAATACAGATGTACAAAAAGGCATTGCATAACATTTAAGCTGTCCAATGCCTCGTTTGACAATGGAATGATAGCTATTTTATTGGTCATTGTATTATGATATATAGCTGCACCAACACCACAGTATAGAAATAGACGTATCTTTACGTGTTTCGTAATTGTTTTAACCATTTGTGAGTAAAGTAACGCAACAACTGTAATGAAATAATATTAATAACAATTTAACAGGTTGTTTAGAGTGTTTAGTAGGTGAATAACGCCACGTAACAAACTCGTAACGTCATATCAAATAACATACTGCAATAACGAGCGGCTTCGAGTATCATTTGGACAAAACATTTCCATGTGGACGCCGTATTGAGAAACTTATCGAACGAGCAAAAATATCGGGTGACGACATCGACGAGGAAAACAAATAATGATGTCTCGCACGTACGCTTCGATGCCGACGTGACGAAATGACCTATGCGGGCGCGCAAAACAAAACAAAGAATCAACGATGGATAACGAAAACAATATAGCGAATTGGGTTGGTCGCAGTATCGTGTTGCCCAACCCTTGTCTTTTTCTATGTTCTTGAGTTGATTGCGTAGAAATATTGCAAATGTAGGCCTTACATTCACACATCGCAAATTTTATTTCGTAACGTTTAATTTATTTCAAGTTATGATCCAAAATATGAGCAGTTTTCAAAAATTTACTTTATATTTGTAAAGCGCTGGTATTAGGGAAAAACTTCCAAAAATGTGGTAAAAGACATTAAAACCACGAAAAGCAGCCGTTTTGATTATTTTTAGCGCACCCATGCTGTCAATGCCCAAGGAACAAGACTACTCAAATTCTGGTTGGAGTAGTGATCATTGGTTTGAGACCAACATTTTTAAATTGCGACATATGTCCAATGCATAAAATACCATACCATGGATCAGGCGACCTATGATTTTAACCAATAATACCAATTATATAGAAGTACTTACGGTATCTGCTTTGCCGCCAGCAGGAGCATAATACTTTGTGATGCGGGGTCACATCTGTCGTTGTAGAAAGTCAATGTTGCCATGTTATAGTGTTGGAGAAAAACCTCAAATAGATAGTTATGTAGTAATAAATCTTTAATGATAAAAGAAAAATTCGGTTGTGATAATTTTCACGATATTTACTTGGAACAATGCAGGTGTATCCACTGAGTTGTGAGTAGCTACTATTTTAAACCGGAAAGATCTTTCTGGTTCGACGTTTTCAATCCAATTTATTTACATCTTCACAGACATGGTAAGCATGTGATTTGAAATCGGGATCTTAAAACGCTTTAACTCAGGGTTGTGCAACATTTTTTGTCGGCAAGAGAAGAGAAGCGACTAACGCTCAGCCTTACAGTAACGAATTCACCCGGCAAATCGGCAACGACAAGAGCAAAAAAATGTGTATTTTATCTATGCAAGTGCTTTTTCAAATACAAACTGTCGGATTAAAATGCGATACTTGATGTGGGAAAGTCTGAGTGTTGACAAGAGCCACACGAAATGGCTTGGCAGACCGGGTTGTGGCCGCGGGCCGCCTGTTATGTACAACCTGCTCTAACTAATACACCACTGCGCTCGCTACGATAAAAGTATAAGTTTCTATCAATTCGAGATAGAAATTTGAAAGCGGCCAAGGTTCGCGTACCCAATCGTTCATTTTTATTTCTTTCATTTCACAAATTAATGAAAATTTTTTGAATCGTTTTTGGTTTGATCTCAATAAGCCAGATCTACAACAACCTTCGATTATAACCTATATACATATGATACTGTATATCCTTTTCCACTTTTTTTTTCTCGCGTTAAAAATAGGATGTCTCACAGACTGAATGAAATTTTGTGATCAATAAAAGTAATTTGATTGCAAAGCCAATGGCAAATGCTTATCCTGCTAATCTATCATGTCTGCTCCTAATTTTATATTCAGTCATAATTACGTGACATGTCATTTAATTTTTAAAAGTTTATCATCAGCCGTACCATCCAAGTCTATGCCGCAATTGCACATATTGATACTGAATACCCAAGGCAAACCGTTTTGAATAAAATTAACTCATATGGATGTTCATGAAAGTTCGTTTCAAACCTTTAATCCGGACGAAGCCCTAGAACTGACATGTGAACACTGCGGACCGCGGGACTAATCTGACCCGTTGAGTAATTTAATCTGGCCCGCCTGATGCTGCCACAATCAAACTAAAACCAAATTTTGATGTTTTAGCTTAAAAAAGTAGCTCAAGGAATTCGTTGAGATTACGAATAAATATAGTTTTGGCACGAGGCTCATTGTTTTCCACTTATGCTTTTTTAACACTGTATATAAAACTCTGTTAATAAAATATTATTTTCTATGTCGTACTTACGTGGCCCTAGGTGGCCCCTAGTCCTAGAACAACCGATACCACCAACCGATAAGGAAAATCGGAATCTCAGCATTGCCTATTTAATTATTTATACCATGGGTGCGTCGGAGAGAGATCTAGGAACATTTACGCGAAAATAGTCAAGTTACCGTCCTAACTAATGAGGCCGAATTTACGCCTGATTTTAGTGACCACAAAATAATTCAAGATTATTTTCGAATTTTTTTTATTTTGAAAGGTGTATGCAACGCACTCGCCTGACTTCAATTCTATTTTAAAATTCGAAAAATTATCATTTTTAATCCTAGACCTTCAGAACTTGGTTAAATTCAAATGTTTACTCCAAAACATGGTTCCGAAGAAAACAACAATCTGATGCAATAGTGAATGAGAGTCGAATAAGTCGACTCAGGTAGTTCATTGCCGCACTACCGACGCGACGTCTTATTACAACCTACGGTGCGTGCAAAACATGAAACATTGTTTACAGAGCAAAACTGGTTTGTAAGTATCCCAAATCTCTGGTCTCAGTTGATTCTATTTGGAAATCTTCTCCTGGGTTTGACAAACAAAGCGCATTCGCTTATCGCGATTAACAAAAAGTATGGGCTTTCGAATCTCTGAACACTTTCGCATTTGCTAATTCTATTTCGAAATTTCCTCTTTGTGTGGCATTCATTTAAAATGTCGAAAAATTTGGAATTTTTCAATCCATTAGTAGATGAACCATTTCACCCAGGGTATAATAAATTTGGTTTAAACTACCATTTCGACAAGCAGAACGCACACCCTTTGAAAGGCACATGTTCATAGTTCTATCAGCAAATGAACCACTACCTCGTCCGAAGTGTAATAAATTAAGAAGAAAATGTCAAAACAGAAAGTTTTCAAAATAGTTGCAAACTGCGTGTAATTGACTTCTTGTTTCAGCGCGCAGGTGTTAAAAACCCAATACCGGTACCATTACATATGAAGTAGCATGTGACAAAAAAACTAATAATTTGCTCAAGTGCTTTTGGTTACCGCGGTGAACCAATGAGTTTATTGAGCAATTAAACCCACACCATCGCGATAACCATTGCCACATAACGTATGAATGGTTTGCCACTTGTATGTATATACGGTGGTATCTTATCTTCATTTTAAAACGAGAAATTACGAATCCTTTCAACACTGTCTTTTGAGACTGCCAAAACAAAATACGTTTTTAAAATTGTCTGAAATTTCTTTCCTAATCTGGTATATCATTTTTGGCTTGTCTCGCACGTACATCGCGTCTGCTTGCCGAGAAAACCTGTTTGCGGTCTCATTCGATACAATTCTTATCATTAACAGGGTATAACTTACTGTTTCATTCTGATACAATTTATAAAGTTTCCGCGAAATTTCCCGAAGAAAATTTGTCAAAAACTGGCGGCAAGAACCATTTCACAATCACTTTTAACTGAGACGTCTTCATTTCATTGCGCAGAATTCTCGCTCTTATTCTCTTTTATCCCGACGCGATTTTTTTTCTCTCCTTTTGTTCGCGTAAACGTGCGTTTGTTTATTATAATAACTTCTCTCTTATTTTCTCGTTTCTCTCATTTTTTGCAAAATTGAATTTTGTTGGTGGAGACAAATCATCTGTTACAAAAGGGAGCATATGATTGGCTGAGAGATTCTACGCCTTGTTACGACGCCGGCATCGACCACGTTCCAATTTCAACGTTCGCAGAAAAGCGACCTTTGTACCAAACGAACTGGCATGAACTCAGAGAAGTTTATGCGCCAACCGAGAACAGTGGTTCGCAACCTTCTTTGCTACCTTTCTCCCTTTGACTATTTCGAAACCCGTGCTTCCTCCATCACAAGGCTTAATTGTTTCAGTTGTTATTCAATATATAATGGACCCTGAGGTAGTGATATGTGCACTCGCACGTTGGTTTTTAAATAGTTTGTAACCTGTGTATAAACATGTATTTCACTTGTATTACTACACCCAAATTCCAAGTAAAATTTCCTACTCCAAAACAGCATTTCCCTCGGCTCAGAAACGCTGCCATAGAATATTCAAAACTAGTTGGTTAACGAACGGCATCCTTTTTTTCCTCTCGCCAACTGTAACGTTCTTTGTGGCCTAGTTCGTGCGCGCTCGATTGCCGGCGGTTAAATCAATCTATCTTTGTCATTAATCTTAATCAAAGTCCGTCTCGGAAACAATGCCTGCGCTCAAAATCCACTATCTTTGTCTTAAGCCTTTGTAATACGTTTACAGCAGGGGTTTCCAAACCAGGGGTCGCGACCCCAAATTGGGTCGGAGTGAAAAGTAGGTAGGGTCGCAAACAGGTCAAGGGTCGGTGGGGTCGCTGAGCAATGGTAAAGTTTCATTAGAAGTGATTATCGGAGCCGCATAACAAACATTAACTTGGATAATTCTTTGGTATGTTACCTGACATCATACATCCCCAGATACAGGAAATTGATTAAATTAAAACAGTGACCATTCCTAATTAAAGAAAATTCCAAACTGTTTTTTTTTTGGAGTTTCGTTATTTTAAATTTTTAATTAAAATAAAAAGTTTAAATGTTTTAGCATATTTTACCTAACACCCACCCCCACATGATCAAACTCAAAAGTTCAGTAGAAAAAGCTCCAAAGTTTCGTGAAAAAAAATATATTGACCTGGGGTCGCACTGGACACTTGAAAGTCGTCTTTGGGGTCCTGGGAAAAGCTTGGAACCACTGGTTTACAGATTATACTCCCAAAGGACTTGCAAATAAATACACGAGGGCCTACTAGTGGAGTATTGGACTTAATCAATTTTCATAGAATGTAATACAGGGATCGGCAACCTACGGCCCGCTTCACTGAATTATAGTAACAAAACAGCTGTTTTGACGATCATATTTTTCACGTTACACAATTCATTGTGAGACGCGTATAGACTAAATTATATTTTAATCAAACAAGTATAAAATTCACAATTACTCGTTTAAGGAGCCTATAATTTAAGTATAATTGGACAAATAGCAACAAAACACAGAAAAGTTTATGCTAAGTGCAAATTGTTCAAAGGCGCAGAAAAATATTCAAAGGGAATTTTCTGGGATGTAATGCAACACGGAAATAAATCTATATTCTATTCGACAGATGTATCACTGCTTGATTTTTGTTATATTAGTATCATCCGTTCGGTTTTCGAATTTAAAAAATATTTGCGGCCCGCCGATGCCTTGCAACCCTTCTGTGGGCCTGCGAGCGACAAAAGGTTGCCGACCGCTTGGTAATACATTGGGCAGACTGGTAACATTCAAATTTTTCTGTGCATATAGGTCATTGTGTATAGCGATTGTATATCTATGTATAGAGGGTGTCGCTGCTCGATAACTAGCTTTGGTTCCCCGCGACTTCCTTCCCCAATAAAACTGTGTAAATTATCATTTTCTCTTAATCTATGTTTGTGATATTTTTTTACTGGTTGGAAAAATAAACATGACTTGAGTAGCAGTTGTTCCCAACCTGCTATGAGTCGTGGCCCACTCCGAAGGCTTTTAGCACTCATAGACCCATGTTTACCATTCCAGTGGTATTTATAGTGTTATTTTGATTGATATAATCCAAGTCACATCATATCTAAACAATTCATGAACAAGAAAGTGAAAACACCCTGTGAAATACCCGTATCAAGCAATGAAACTAGAAAGAGTCGTGAATCTTCTAGTTAGAGGGAATGTAAAATTAGTTTTGCGCCCAGCAGTGTGGCACCCTTGTGTTTCGGCTCTGCCTATTTAATGTATTGATCGAGCGAGCAAGAATCAAAACAATGAAAATTATACATGATGATGAATCTTATTTCATTGATCGCATTATTTTTTATGACTTCCACTATGAAAAGAACCCCGAGCGACCATCTGTACCTAAAGTGCCAGCTTTGGTATAATGACCAGACTTTTACGTTCTTGCATTGCCTATCCATTTTAATCTTGGTGGACATTGGGGTCGAATCCCAGATTTAATTCGCGACGCCAAAAGCTAAGTCGAACACTTCAGCCATTAAACCAGTGGTTTCCAACCAGGGGCCCGTGGCCCACTAAGGGGGCCACGGAGCAGTTGGAGGGGGCCATCATGCCAGGCGTAAAACTGATTTAACTTCACTGGAAAATTTAATGTTCTTTCTAGTTTTTCATTATTGATAAGGTTATTCACATCTTGTTTTCACTTTATTGAGCATGAATTGTTGGAACATAATGGGATTTGGAATCTGCCAATCAAAGTAACACTGAAAGTACCGCTGGAATCATAAACAGGGAGACATGAGTGCCAAGAGCCTCCAAAAGGGGGTCACGGGATATGAAACGTTGAGAACCACGGAATTAAACCATCATTTAAACCTTTACAGGGCTTCAGGTATAAATAATCTGTCGCCTTCGAGCGTGTATTTTGGCAGGGCAGAGTTCGAAATTCGTTGCAGCTTTTGACCTATAAAACGAATAAACGGACCTCCAGAAGTATGCGCACCAAGATGGCGCACAACCTTAACATATTTTGTGTGTACCGGTTAGGATTCAGGTTGTGCGACATCTTGGTGATGGCGCACAACCTTAACATATTTTGTGTGTACCGGTTAGGATTCAGATTGTGCGACATCTTGGTGCGCATACTTCTGGAGCACCGAATAAACAATAAATAGTAACGTTTGAGCTGAAAGAATATCGTGTCAAGCCTGATTGAACAGGCCATGCCCATGTATAATTTATCCGATCATATGCCGAATACGAAGAATAGAATACCTCGCCTCGGGGTCGGGCTTTTTCAACAGATTCGAAGCGACCACGTGCAAATATATACTCGAGGGGTTAAAACGACGTAATCGGTATTTATACAAGATATTGAAGACTATATTGCGCCAGACAATCTGCAAACATGGCGGAGCAAACCAGGTCATAGCAACGTTTCAGCTGAGCGAAAATCGTGACACGCTTGATTGAACAAGCCACGCCCATGTATTAATATTATGTATTATTTCGTCTCGGGACCGCGCTTTTTGTGCAGATATATATTTATAGGTTGGGGGTGTAACGACGTAATTGGTATTTATACAAGATATTGCAGACTGTATTGCGCCAGACAATCTGCAAACATGGCGGATCAAACCAGTTCATTTTGCGCAATAATTCGTTACTGTCTTCTGGCTACACTGAGTATTTTTAAAACGTCTTTTATTACACTTTAACGAATTTTATTCCGTAACGTTTTGTCTGGTCAAAATCAATAAAGAATATTATAATCGTCAATCATGCAAAAAATGATGTATGCTATTAATTATTCGAGTTATTGCGTGTCTGCATCGCCTATTCAATTTATTACAACCATAGTGAGATAATGGCCATTGGCATAGGCGTAGCCATCGCGAAGGGACGGCTGAGGGACCACACTCTTCGTAATTTCTTACGCTTTTTTCAACATTATTATACTCTATTTTTGAACGATTCAATGAAAGATGACTTTTCCTTGTGCGCTTTGCACGACGAAGTAAGTCTGTTCGGAGAAAACGAACGAGTAACGACGTAACTAGTATTTAAACAAGTTGTTGCTGACTGCTTTGAGCCAAACAATCTACAAACATGTGGAGCAAACCAGGTCAATTTACGCAATGACCTATTACTCTGAAACTTATGTTGCGCTTTTCACAAAGGTTTCGAACAGACTATGTGTAAATATATAATTATTGGTTAGGGGTGTAATGAGGTAACTAGTATTTAAACAAAATGTTGCAGACTGCCTTTGCGCAAAACAATCTGAAGCAAACCAGGTCAATTTGCGCAATGCCCCATTACTGTGACAATTATGTTGCGATTTTTACAAGGGTTTCGAACAGACTAAGTGCAAATATATAATTATAGGTTAGGGGTGGAATGACGTAACTAGTATTTGAACAAGATGTTGCAAACTGCCATGCGCCAAACAATCTACAAACATGCGGAGCAAACCAGGTACGCAATGACCCATTACTCTGAAACCTTTGTTGCGTTTTTTACAAAGGTTTCGAACAGACTATGTGTAAATATATAATTATTGGTTAGGGCTGTAATGAGGTAACTAGTATTTAAACAAAATGTTGCAGACTGCCTTGCGCAAAACAATCTGAAGCAAACCAGGTCAATTCACACAATGGCCCATTACTGTGACAATTATGTTGCGATTTTTACAAGGGTTCCGAACAGACTATGTGCAAATATATAATTATAGGTTAGGGGTGGAACGACGTAACTAGTATTTAAACAAGATGTTGCAAACTGCCTTGCGCAAAACAATCTGCAAACATCCGGAGCAAACCAGGTCAATTTACGCAATGCCCCATTGCTGCGAGACTAATGTATTAATTTAATATACATTTCAAGGTAAGCTTACAAGTTTTCCACGGGTAATATTTGCTGCATTTTAACCAACTTTTGGTAGTCCCGAAGTATGTAAACCAAGATGGCGGACAACAGAACGTAGTATGTGTACCAGGTTAAGGTTGGGCCCTAATTTTCTTCCAATTTTCCTTATTTTAGGTATATTACGAGTTCGGGGACTAGCCAAGTGACTCCCGTAGTATTTGTACCTGAAATTATGACCTAACCCTAACCTGGTACAATACTACGTTTCAGTGTTCGCCATTTGGTTGGCATACTTCAAGAGTACCAAATTTTGTAATCATACTGCGAATGGTGATAACGCGATACGAACCACGACAGACGTGATGACGGCGACCGTCGCTTCAAACCCAATTGCAAACTAATGTGCAATCGCAGTTCATGCTACACAATGTGATTACCCAAATGATGAGAGCCACACCGCATCTCATCTATCTGTCTGATTAGTGTTAACTTGTAGATTTTGTTTATGGTCACTATTTAAGTTGTAATATTGAGTTGTGCCGCTGTTCTCAATAAACGGAGTTCAATTGTACGCGAGTTTTTTATTCTAAGCTGATAGCAATTAGGCAACGAAACAGTGAACTCAACAATGCAAAATATATCGTAGTTATTTGTGCTGATATGGAAGTTATGTATATATATAAATATTGGTCACATGTCCCACTGCGTATCTTCACGTTGTTGTCCTATTGGCTACGAACAAGACTCAAGTGTTGGCTAACTAACAACCATACGCTGATAAGTAAATCGGACTTTGAGCGCGTTCATCAGGCACCGGCGGAATGAGCTATTGGTGGATATCTCGACCACTAGCATAAAGTGGGATTCATGATGGAATGGATGTTTACCGGACCCTAGACCACTACAATATTCTCCATACATATTAATCATTGCAAAATTTACGACGAAGGCGCATACAACGTAAAAGTATGTGACGTCAAACTACAAGAATGGATTGTCTACGCCAGCGGTTCCCAAAGTGTGCGCCGCGACGATTTGCCAAGTGCCCCGCGAAAATTAACAGAATTGTGGTGAACATTACTCATTATGATTGAATATATTACATATTGTATTATTTTAAATGTTTTATTGTTTCTTTTTTAAATGATGTGTAGATAATTCAATAAATTCATAATTTTTTTGTGCATGTGTGCCGTGAGTTTTTTCCCTGATAATTTGGCGCCGCACGAACAAAAAGTTTGAGAACCGCTGGTCTACGCAACATTCTTTAGGCTTTTATGGCGCAATAAAAAAAAAACAGGGACAGATTGTTGGCCCTGCGGAGGAGAGCCAATTTTCAATGGTGTGCGAGTCGCAAAACGAGTTTTTAATTAAATTTAATCTAGTACGTGCGAGTAATTCCAATTCCTTTGCGTTGTAAAGCATATACCTGAACGAGTGCGAAGCCAACAACGGATGTCATAAGATAAATATCCTAATTTTGAGCCTGAACTACCAGAAAACCTATGTTAAATAAAGGTGCGGTCGGCTGTTTCGCCCAATTATTGATATCTGGCCTTCTTTTTTAAAGGTTCACACCTCTGCAATAAAACCTTACAATTTCACTAAAATATGTTTTATTTAGCCTTTAAGAGGAGATCTTCCTAATAGGAATTCATCCCATGATATAAACTTCAAGTTAACTCGAATATCAAATAATTATTCATTTAAAACGTGCAGGGGAGATTTTTTGCTATCGACTAGGTCTTATTTTGAGGGGAAGCTTATTTTGGGGAACACGGTATTTTGTATGTATGTATGTATGTATGTATGTATGTATGTATGTATGTATGTATGTATGTATGTATGTATGTATGTATGTATGTATGTATGTATGTATGTATGTATGTATGTATGTATGTATGTGTGTGTGTATGTGTGTGTGTGTGTGTGTGTGTGTGTTTGTGTGTGTGTATGTGTGTGTGTGTGTGCGTGTGTGTGTGTATGTTAATACATAAACGAGAAGTTATGCGTGTCGATATTTCGCATAGCGAACATTACCCAACGTAGTATACTGAATCCTGATTAAGTATCACTGAACCAAACATGGCCAAGTACGGCCCGCGGGCTTATTTAATCTGGCCCGCCTCATGATACCACAACCAAACTGAAACCAAATTTATACGTAAAATATAACCAAAAATACCTCAAGGAATTTGTTGAGATTACGTTAAATTTAGTTTCAGCACGAGGTTTATTGTTTTTAACCTTATCTTTGTAACACTGTAGATATCGTTCATAAAATGTAACTTTATACGTCACACTTACATGACCCGACAGACTGGGTGAGCATTTTCTTTTGACCCCTGGTTCAAAAACCTTGCACTAAATCCGGAGGAAAACGCAACGGCACACTTGATTATAATTCTGATTTATTTCAGATATATCTGATGAAAAGTTGTGAATCGATAGATATAAAGATTACTGAATCGTAATGTGAATCGTGGTTGAATCGTAAAATAATAAAATACAGTAAAATTACTGGTATTTACATGTAATCAGTTGACCAACAATTCACGGGATGAATTACATAATAAAGATAAAATACAACAAAGGTAAATTAATTCACTCAATTAGAATTATATACAATAGAATAGTTCACTTCATTTAGTATTTGTTCCATAAAAATATTGATCCATAATTGTAAACTAGAGAGGAATACTGCAATATCTAAAGGCTTTCTAGAGACTCTTTTAATAATAAGGAAGGGTTGCCATATGGCCTTTAAAAGTCTTCTCAAATTGGAATAAAACAGTAAAATTTAGAGCTGAAATATCAAGCTTCAATTTATCGAGAGAAATTTGGAAAAATTAAAGTAACATCTTTCTTGACTCTTTTTCCATATTTAGGTGTACTTATTAGGGCTGGGCATTTTCGAATACCTAATGATTTCCGAATCGAATCAAATATTTTTTTTCGAATCGAATCGGAGGCATTGTGACAAAACTAGGAGATTCTGGAATACATTTTGTGACGTCAAAAGCGATATAGTTGCGGAGCAATAGATAAAAGCTCTTTGTCCGTTTCTACGTACAGGTTACAGTATTTATCATATTTAGATCGTACTAGAAAAGATAGTTTTCAAAATACTACGGAAGTACCTAAACGAAAGAAGGGTGATGACACTGATGAGTATCGTAGATTTCAACTTGGATGTGAGCAACCGTTCAAGGACCTCGGCGACAACATGCAGCATCAGAAGTCACATTAAATGTATATTGACATTGTATGTGTTGACTTTTGAGTAAAATTCAGGCCTGATTAAATTAAGAAATGCTATATGACTCGCACGGAAATGCAATTGAAAATATGTACATTTTATGGCTCTCTTGACCAAAAAGGTTTCCGACCCCTGATTTAAAGTATCGAAATACCACAATATCAGACTTCCTCTAAATAAAAGTGTTCCCATATGTCATATAAATGTGTTCTCATTAATCAAAATAAAACAATAAAATTTTGCAGAAAATGTTGCTTCCAGTGGGTCTCTCAAAAAATTTTAAAAACTCTCAAGTTCAATAAAAGGAAAAACAAACGTAAGTCCCTGGAATCATGAAAATTACATATGGAGATAAAATATAATAAAAATAAAGTTAATTTACTGGATTATGAGTATATGAAATATTCACAAAACGAAGTTCACCTCAAATCTGTTACAAAACAATTGCGATTAATAGTTTGTGAGAGCTTTCGATTGAAATAAGATATTTAGAATGTCAAACTATGAATTTACGTGTCTACACAAGTAAAACAGATAAATCTTTTTAACAGCATGTATTCGACTTGATGTAAACTATAGGCGAACAAAATTAGTTAACTCCACAGTGGTACACATACTTCTGGAGCCCCTGATTGTTGTTTTAAAAAATTGATTTTGAAGTTTTTTTATGTCGCTTATTATCTTCCCTCGTTTAGTGTAATCAGTATTCAATAATGCCACTAGATGCGAGACTAAATGAGATTTATTTTGAATATTCATTGTTTGAAATAATTTAAGATTTTCCGGTGCGGATGTGTGTGGATATCAGGGTGAGTTTGCGAGCGCGAGTGTTTTTCTGATCGGTATCTACCAACTCAATATCTTTCTTTCTATCAGCTTCATTCTCATAATCAGTGGCATTTTTATAAGCTTCAATGGCTTTAATATAATAATAATCTGCTTCTTTATATTCCTGCAGATCATGATGGTTTAGTCCGATATTATGCAAGGATAAACCGTATATTTGATATTTTGAAGCATTTGAACGGAATTGTTGATCAAGAACTCCGAGTCCGCTGATAAATAGTGTTATACTTTTCTCATATTCATCTGCCAGGGTATAGATAGATCCTATGAATTGTAAGCACGAAGACTCACTCAATGCTTTATTAACCGGATCAGCGTTTTCTATTACGCGAATATCATCCAGCATTTCTGTCATGTATTCTATGCCGTAATCTAATGCTATAGTTTTAGATCGACCACCGACTTCAATCATTGGCTTTATGGCTTGATACATCTTATTAATACAAAGTCTAATTCGATTTATTGCATCGTCGGGGGATGTTACTCTAGCCTTGTACATATCGCTTGCTATTTGAAGCAATATTATAGCGCTAATGTGAGCGGAGTTCGAAATCAAGTCAGTAGCAAAGGCTTCGACGTCATCCGCGCTGGTTATCGATGACGTCATCGATATATCTCTGAGATTGCCAATAGCCGTTTCCGCTTCGTTTCTTCTGCCGAGATGTATAAAACACTCGATCATTGGAAGTACTGTATCCAAATCCTGATGGTTTTGTAGGGTTGCCAGTTCTTCTAAGATCGGGACTGCTTCTTCATAATTAGACTCGTCGAATAACTTGATTGATTTTTCTAAAAATAAAATAGGCTTCAAAAATAAATGACGAAGAAAACAATTAGGTTATTAGCTCAGCTTATTGTGTACTGTGCCGACGCATTGACCGCCTTTGTAAAAAGTATATATATCACTTATATGCAAGTGAAACCAATGGACATGTGCTAGCTACTTGCTTATATGAAACGAAAATATAATATGATTACATTGCAGTATTCATGATTTCATCAAAATATTCCCAGGTATTGGGTCGTTAGGCAAACGACAATTACATAAGAATGATGTTAAATTTGCTGATTTTTTTAAAGTATAGGATGATCCCCAAAAATGGAACCCAATCTAGATGGAACGTATTATATGAATTCCGTTTTTGGACCTCTCTGTGTATATAAATACAGTTGCAAAGCAAGCAAGGGCTCATCGTTTTAATTTATTATAGCTATAATGGTGTTGCAAGTCAATAACTTTCTTTGAGGTTTGAGCTGACATGGAGCTCCCGGTGTACTGTCCATTAACCTTCGGCCAGCGGAGTTTAATAATCTAGCCGGGAAGCTTCACTGAATTATAGTAACAAAACGGTAGTTTTGACGATAAATTAATTTTATAATTCACGCTCCAGCAGTTGATCATATTCTCCACGTAACAGAATGTATTGTGAGATATGTGTAGATTATAATATAACCTAACAATTTAGTGAACATTATTCGTTTAACGAGCCTACAATTTAATTATAATTAGACAAATGGCAACAAGAAGTAAAGTTGGTGCCGAGTGCGGTGGGTTCAATGGCACAGAAAATATCGAATGGAGCCTCCTGGAATGCAATACAATGTGGAAATAAAATCCATATTTTATTCGAGAGATGTATCACTGCCCAAATTTTATTAAAAATATTTTCTTGAAGGAAATCTCTATCCAAATTTGACAAACCATGTGAAAAAATTCACATCGATGTTTGGAAGTGCACATGCGTGCGAACAATTACTTTTGAAAATGAACATTATAACGAAGAATCTGATTACTCGAATTAGTGGTGTCCATTTAGAAAATGTTCTAATCTTGGCTTCATGAACTGTTCCGCCTGATGTCGAAAAGCTATCGAGCATGATGCAACAACAAGTGTTATTACTTATCGATCTTAAGATCGGTAAGTATGTTGATAGGTATTTGTCTGTTTGTTTGTTTGTCTGTCTGTCTGTTAGATACACGCGATATCTCACGAAAGCGAGGTTGAATCTGCTCCAAATGCATGTGCATTCATCATAGTTCGGAACAGAAGCCTATTAATTTTCGATGAATTAAGTCGTATAATTAGCGACTTATTAATTAATTAGTGATGGGACACACGGTGTCACTATGGAGTAAGAGCGCTGTTTTGGGGTATCCCCTAACCTCTGATCGATAAGTCTTCGGTCTCCGACCGATATTCTCGTATTAAATGTCATTTGTAAAAAAAAATCCTTCAGTTAGACGACTGAGTTGGGTTCTCTAGTTGTCGCAGTCTTTGCGTGCTGTTTGGAATCGAAAATTTCAACTTCTGATCTGCGTGAAAAAATTGTGATTCATCGGGCATTCGTTTGATTTTTATTTTTCTAAAAATATGTGCTGCCCGCCAAGACTTGCAACCCTTAATTTCGACCCGCGACTGACAAAAGATTGCCGACCCTTGAATACATGATTTAAACCTATGGATTTTGTTAGTCCTGTTGTTAAGTGATCTACTCACTTCGAAGAATCGAAATCTTCAAAGAGTTATTCCCACGTCCTGCGCAAATTCTACATGCTGACGTACTGGGAGGCGGCGGTGGCGCCCTTCTTTTTCGTCGGGTCGATTTGTCCTTTGTAGATTTCAATAGAATGTGTTGGTCCCTGAAATCACCTGGTAAAATAGAGATTCCAGGATAAAGGATAAAGCATGATGACTAGAGATTAGTACTCTGATTAATCATTAAAGTGTGATGCATTACCAAATTGTGTTGTGGCATAAGCCTAGCTTGAGTAAAAAACACACTTTAACGTTAGAACTGGGCGATGAATATAGAAGGGACATAAAAATCTTTATAAAGAAAAAGTTTCAACTCATCATTGACATGTAAGGCTATTTTATTTTCTGTTAATATGCAGCCAATTGAGACCGTAATCCCCACTACACTAATGACAACATACATATATATCTCACCTTTCCTTTTATTTTCGTCACTTTTTTTAACTTCGGGATTTCTTGTGGACAAATTCAAGGCGTCGACACCCTCAGCAATATTATCTGGTGGGACGTTGTCAGCTTCCGGTTGTTGTCCGACATTTTGAGCATCCTGTTGCGCTGCTGCCTGTTGAATATTTACCAGCCCAATATGCTTTGCAACAACCTTATTCGTTGTCGCTGTATTCCTTGTTCTAAATAAAATATTGCAACATAGATAAAGCGCATATAATTGGTCACATCCTGCTGACTATAATCAATCGTTCATGTATATTTAGTTACAAGAAATCAGCCCCTACGATTCGATATATTCAAATATCTCTATCACTGGTTGAGCCCACTGCTGGGCCACATCAACACAGTCAGGTGGGCAACGAACACGTTGAGGTATTAACGAGAATATCGGTCAGAAACCGAGAACTTATCGATCGAAAGTTAGGGGATCCCCCAAAACAGCGCTCTTACTCTATAGTGACACCTTGTGTCCTATCACAAATTAATTAATACTCGCTAATTATACGACATAATTCATCCAAAATCAATAGGCTTCTGGTCCGAGATATGATGAATGCACATGCAAAATCTGGCGTAGATTCAATCTCGCTTTCGTGAGATATCGCGTGCATCTAACAGACACACACACAGACAGACAGACAGACAGACAGACAGACAAACACACAGACAGACAATTCGATAATTTTCGATTTCGATATTTATCGATTATTATCGATCGATTAAAATCGATAAGTAATAAATTGGGCGCTGTCGCTGTGGGTAAATTTTGATTGTAGCTAGCAAAAAATAATGATACTGTTTTTTTATTTTGCTACTGGGGGGGGGGTGATATTTACTCTAATTATTAAAGTGAAAGTGTCTGTTTCTGCAGACATGCCTCCACTCGCATGAAAGGTTGAGAACCACTGTTCTGGATCAAATCTAGGTTAGGGTTGGGCCATAATTCCGGGTACAAATACTACGGGAGTCACTTGACTAGTCCTCGTACTCTTAATAGAACTAAAATAACAAAAATTAGAATAAAATTATGGCCTAACCCAGGGTCGTCCAAGCCGTGGCCCGCGGGCCATATGTGGCCCGCCAAATTTTTCCGAGTGGCCCGCGTGGTATTATTCGAATCTCAATGTTTTTTTCTACAAATCCAAGCCATTATTGAAACCTTTAATAAAAAAATTATCTATCGTCGTTCAAACGCGCGAAAAGCACCACCCAGCTATCGAAAGCCTTTTTATTTCCCTTTGTGGGCGTTTTTGCTGGAAAGAGATGTTTGAATTTGTTTTCATCGTTTGCAATGTATTTTGATCTGTTTTCATGTCTTTTTTCTGTGAAGCTAGAAAAGGTCGTTTTTATATGTGATAACACTTACTTGTACGAGCAAGTTTTTACACGGATGAACCATGTCGAACCCTCCGTGAGATCACTAATTTCTGACAGTCATATAAAAGTTAGCGCTGCATTGCTATATAGTCCATCACCCCGAATATTGACAAAATTATTGGATAAAGGCGGTGTCATACTTCACATTGAAGTATCTATGTGTGGTAAAAACTTTCGAATTTACTGTATGATTACTGTTAAATCTTAATGAACACGATCGATTTAGATATTATATTTTGTCCACGCACTATCTGCTGCATTCAATCAGGTATTTATTTGGATAAAACTAAAGTAAATTAACATAAAAAATGAGATTCTGCACAGCTATGACTGCGCGGTCTATCAGAAAATCATATTACACGAACTGAATACATTTATAACTGAGCTATCGAATATCCAACTTACTGTATAATTTCCCTTTGGTTTTGCGCACTATAAATATTAATGTTGAATACAGTTTGCTGCTGGTTTTGAGGACCACCCTCAGCCATGTTCTCTTCTTACATTAACTCCCTCAACGTTTTGGCTTTGTTAAACCAAATTGCAAATAAAAGTGTTCGATTTCCAGTAGAGTAGGACGAGGCTACAACCAACAAGTCACGTCAAATAATTTTTAACGCTTTGCACACGTTGATTTAACTATAAGCAGTATATATTGTAACGTCCGGTGTGTAAACTTGTTAATCGTTCACAAGCGTGGATTTTATAGAAAAAATAATAAAAGCGAAAACAAATATTGAGTACTGTTCGTTCTACGGGCCGAAATCACTATGCGGTTGCACTGCAATATTACTAGTTGAAGCATGCATATTTTTATTTGTGCTGAAAAAGAAAATGACTTCGGCAAATTGTCAGAATATTATTAATAATATAAGATTTATACGTCATTGATCGTGCGCCCTTAAGTCGGTGCAATTACGCCAGTGCTTTATTGCTTACTTTCGTTTACTTACGTTTACGTTTACTTACTGTCGTAATCATTCAAATCTGGAATCACATGAAAGGGTACGTCCCAGTTGCACCCATTTTTGTCTGGGTGGCGAACATTATTTATTGGCTGCTGCCACATGAAATAGTCTCGAATCGCAATTCGGGCTGCCATGTGTCATGTCATATAGATTGTAAGCTCAACAAAATTTTGGTATGTAAATAGCTTAAAGATAAGAATAAGACTTGGTTGTGTAATCATATTCACATTTGCCAAGACTTAATGAAAAATATTCCGGCATTTGAAAAAACTTGGTTCTAAAAATATACAAAGAAGGTATTGTTGAATACTACATTTAGATATTACAACGTTTCATCATAACACGTTTTGTATTGAGATTGCGATAGTTCTGTTTGGCGATATAGCTTTTGTCCAGTAAAAAATAACGATTTCTTCTGTAGGCAGATGGAACATGTAGTCAGAACTGACCCGATTTATTTTGCTTCGATAAAGTGTGTTTTGTTAGACTAAAAATGCGAAGTGTGTGGGCGGTTTTCTTTGTTTTTATTATCGATTTCAATCGGCAAGTATGTTGTTTGGTATTTTTCTGTCTGTCTGTATGTCTGTATGTCTGTTTGCCTGTTAGATGCACGCGATTTCTCCAGATTTTGCATGTGCATTCATCTTATCTCGGACCAGAAGCCTATTGATTTTGGGCGAATTATGTCGTATAATTAGCGAGTTATTAATCAATTAGTGATGGGACACAAAGTGTGACTATGGACTAAGAGCGCTGTTTTGGGGGATCCCCTAACTTTCGATCGATAAGTCTTCGGTCTCTGACCGATATTCTCGTTATAATTATTGTTACCGATCGATCTTTAGATCGGTAAGTATGTTGATAGGTATTTGTCTGTTTGTCTGTCTGTTAGATGCACGCGATATCTCACGAAGGCGGGGTTGAATCCGCTCCAGATTTTGCATGTGCATTCATCATATCTCGGGCCAGAAGCCTATTGATTATGTCGTATAATTAGCGACGTATTAATTAATTAGTGATGGGACACGCGGTGTCACTATAGGGTCATTAATCGAAACCGCAGTTTCGATCGATAAGTCTTCGGTCTCCGACCGATATTCTCGTTTCGGGTTTAGTTCGGTTCGAATAAATACGAGAATCGAATTACCTCAAAACACAAAGCAGTCTGCTTTTAAAAGACGTCAATTGAATGACACAGTGTCTAAAAGACGTCAATTGAATGACACAGTGTCCGAAGTATGAGTACTAAACATTCGAGATTGCAATGTTTCGAGTAGAGTTGAGTTGGAATATGTCTCGGTTAGAGTAGTGGTTCTCAAACCGTGTAGCGTGGAGCTAATTGAAAAAATTGTTAGATTTGATCTTGCCCGCCTTATTTTGGATGTTTACATTTCTATATTTTGAACACGTTTCATCCACGTCCTCATAACATGTCTTTTTAAGAAAACATACCTCCGCCTTACTTATTTGTAGCTTATTGTTAGCTATAGTTATTTTAGCGCTCAAGAAGTATGTGCACCAAAATGGCGCACAACCTGAACCCAAACCTGGTACACATACTATGTACAGGATGTGCGTAATCTTGATGCATATAATTCTGGAGCTCCGTTATTTTTGAGACGGAGCGCGAGACGTGACAAATTCTGAAAAGGGAGCGTGGCTTAAAAAGTTTAAGAACCACTGGTTTAGAGTTTTGACTATGCTGAATCAAAAGGGTTACAAACCTTCCTGTCTCTTGTGTAAATGAATTCTTTCATTTGTAGTATATTCCTAACTTGTTCTTTGTGAAGACAGGACATTTTTGCGTGTGGCATTCATGCGTGAACAGAATTTCTTATCTTAAACAATCATAGTTGTATGCAGTGGACATATCGATTAGGTATTTTATACGAAAACCGGAAATTCTCTGTTCCAATTTTAGAATTGGTATGTAATTGGTGATTTAGAAAACACTTTCACTAATCTCAATAGTTGAAACCAATAGCTTATTGAGATAGTTGAAACCAACAGATAATAAAAACTGATTGATCTTTTCACAAATATACCACTTTCAACTTAAGTATTTTACTTGTGTTAAAATTCTTCAGTTTTTTTATAGGGTTCACTCTCTCTCGTCAATGAATGTTTAATTGAGAGGTTCTCAAATGGTGTGGCACGCAACACAAGGGGGCGTAGACAATTTTTTGAGGAGACGTGGAGCAAATTTAAATAGGAAATGTTTGTTAGATTTGATCTTGCCAGCCAGCCCTATTTTGGATCGTTACTTTTCTTTATTTTTGATATTTACAATCCATTCACGTATTTGCAACGTGTTTTTTGAAACTTACTATCTGTTATTTGTCGATAATTGTAAGCTAGTTTTTCAAGGTGGAGCGCGAGACTTGACAAATTTTAAAAAGGGGGCGCTAGAGAAACACTGGCATATACACCATGCATATCTGAAGTGTAAAGACACCCTGAGTTTTTCAAACACCTAATTTCCATCAGTTTTGATAAGGAACAACGAATTGTGTTGAAGCCTTGAATACGAACCACAACTTATCTACTTCAAGTTTATGTTCCACTAGTGAACAGAAACTCATAGAAACGTGAACTCAAGTGAAGAAGACACTCGGGTGTTCGCGAAGAAGCAAAACAAAAAGTAGACAGATAAAGTTTTCAAGATGAAAGTATATAAAGGTTTGCTATTATGCCTATGTTTTAAACTATTCTAATTATGTATACTTTAGGACAGTGGTAGCGACCCAAGAATATTCCCAAATACTAAACGTCATGTAGAGCTTTATATATTACAAATATTAAAATAATCATTTTAAAATAGGATTTACATATTTATTCCGGAGAAGCGGAAAACCGATAAGACGACTTTACCATATGACGAACCACGGCCTCTCGTCCGGTTACCATTCCATTCCGATTAGTTGATTATTTGTTTTCGTGAGCATGGACTTGAGGGTTGAAGAAGCCTTAACCGACCAACGCTTACATGAACCACCCTACGGCGGCGAGAAGTCCAGCAATTGTCTTGCACACACATATTCCCGTATGGCACCTGCGAACCTACGCAGAGTAATTAGAGGTGCGGTGGCGAGCGTATTCCTAACTTTTAGCACAATGCGCCACACCGCCGCGCCTCAGAGTGAGAAGGCTGCGCTTGTTTTGGAAATCGTGACATGGCTTCAATTAGCAAAATAGATGCCGCCAAGTTTTACGTGTGATGCTTTCCATTTTGAGCAACTCGTAGACAATTTTTTGAGGGGACGTGAAGCTAATTGGAAATAAAAATATTTGTTAGATTGGATCTTGCCGCCCTATTTATATTTGCATTTTTTAGTGTTTAGAGATGGCAGAGAGCTGTTGTGACAAATTTTGTTTATTTTTAAAACTTTTCATTCATTTCATTATTATTACGTTCCATCCACGTGTTTTCAAATTCGTTTGTTTGAGAACCACTTTTAGAACATGTCTGTTTTCTTTAAGATGATTGGGCTATTCCAATTCTATGTCCTACTACCATAAACATAATGCTTCAGGCTCAAAGACGATCTCAGCAGGCAGTTTTGGACAGTAAACATAATTCAGAGCACAGTTCCAGAATATCATACATAATTTTAAATAATAAGCACCATTTCTTTTCTGACTTTTTTATGTAATATAATTTTTTTTTAAATAATCTCTTTTATATCTTTTAGGCGACCGTTACCTGTTTGTAGCAGCGATTGTATTTTTGGAAATTTTTCTCCTAGTATCTGCCGTTTCGCCGTTGCACTGGAGACAAGAAATCATAATCATCGGTCAATTGCTTTCAATCGTAGGATTTACCCTTTTAACTATTATTAAATGTAAAATCAATATCAGAGAAGTAAATCACCACACGATTCGCTGTGATAACGTATTAGAACTATACTTATTTATTTGGCTGTTAGGTTCCCTAGGTTTTTTTTTTATCGTGTATTTATCCTACGCCAAGAAATTTGTTCGCAAAATGGGTATTTCCATCAATAACAACCTTTGGCGTAACATGGGTGATTAGTTACGTGCTTTCAAAGTCAATGAGCTTTAACGTTAGTGAACAGTTATTTGGGGTGGGTTTCCTGCGCAAAACGTCAATATGTAGGATAATTCACTGTACTGTTATTATTTTTTATTCAAAATAATTTGAGCTGATTTCCTCTCACTGGAAGATATATCTATACAGAAGTTGTCCGCAGTTGACAAATCCCACAACAAATATCGTGCCAAATATTTTAAAAACTTGAACACGAGGGAAAGGAGGAAAAACTAGTTTCTGTTTTACATATTCCACGAAACCATTCCTCGTCCAACATTCATATCTTTAGTGGCAGTGTTCCACATTCAAGCGAGGGGTCAACTAACACAGATATTCAAACCATGAATTCCACGTTCTGTCAGTCACAGCCACTATATTTCTCTGGTAACTTTGAAGCACAGGCTCTCGTCAAGCAAATTAGCACATCACTACCAAATCCGAATTTGTCCAGATTACTGGATACCAATTTGAGTCCTTTGTCATATAATAGTAAACCGACATCTCTGCGATCCGGCGAAACAATTTCTAATTTTTCAACTGCATCCCTCCGCACTGACCTTACGTCATCAATCAATACTTTGCCGAGCTCAGATGCGAGTTCTCAATCAATCTCAAGATATTGTAACTATTTTTTATAAAGTTTCATGTATGTTATAGGGCAGTGGTACTTAACCGGGGTCTGTGGCCGGAGGCCCGTATTCAAAAGGGAGGCGGTTGAGGGGGGGGGGGGGGGGGGGGCACAATGATAGCCACCAAACTGATTTAACTTTTCTCATAACAAGAGTACTCTCCGGTTCTTCCTAGGTTCATTGCTTGATAAGGGTTTTTCACAAGGTGTTTTAACTTTGTCGAGCATGAATTGTTTTAACACAATGGAATTTTTAATCTACAAATAAAAATAAGTAACACTGGAATGATAAGCAGGGGGGCATGCGTTCTGAAAGCTTCCTGAAGAAGTCACGAGCAATTAGTGTCCGGGAACCACTGTTATTGTATTTCAAATATTGTATTTATTATTATATATATATATATACATTTATTATGTACATTTTTATATATACACCTCATTTTGTATTGTATTTTTTCCATATACGTTGTATTCATATTTCATATTTTTTGTATTCATATACGTTGATATCAAGGCACCATAAGCAATTTGAATTCTAACTATCTTGGGCTATGTTTAGTTTACTATTAAGTGGTATTTCCGCACTCGACTATTGTCGTTCAACTTTTCCCACCTGTAAAGTAAAACAAATAAATTCGATGTAATGTACATGTAATCCCATCGTATATAAATGACTGTATTAGCCCCTGTGTAGAGGCGGGCACGGGATTGTGATCTTTAATCTTTGGCTCAGATGGCATATTAAAAACCAACCTGCGATCGCCAACAATGTTTCATAGATTTATTAATTGTGAATAATATAACATGGCAATTTAATTTAAAATCTTAATCACAATTTTATTCCGATTCTATTTTTGATTATCAATATTTTATCGTGATATTTACTATTATGATTTTGTGACTTTTACTTTGCCTTTTTGATTTCCAAAGTAATTGTTTGCTTATTTTCTAGCGTTTTTAGATATCCATATTTTAGTAAAAATGATTTGCAAACTAAATTTATACTCTATTTTCAATATTAATTTTACGAATATGTTTTAAATTATTTGATATTCAAGTTAATTTGATGGTTTATTGCCGGGGTGTTTATTACAGATTTATTCAATAAAGTGTTGCCTTTTGAATGTTGTCTATATTCCTAATCGAGTAAATTGACTTTATTTTTAATGTATTTTATCTCCATCTGATTATTTTCCTGATTCAAGTGATTTACTTGTGTTTTTGCATTTGATGAACTTCATTCGTTCCAATTCATTCCAAATTTTTACTCCGATGTACCCGCTTTGAGTTACATCTTGGGACAAAATAAGTGTGCTTCAGTAGTATGTAAATCAAGATGGCGGACACAGGAACGTGGTATGTGTTGCAGGTCAGGGTTAGGCCATAATTTCAGGTACAAATACTACGGGAGTCACTTGGCTAGTATCCGAAGTCCTAATAGAACTAAAATAAGGAAAATTGGAATAAAATTATGACCTGATGAACTCTAACCTGGTACACAAATTTCGTTCCGCCATCTTAGTTCATATACCACGGGAGCGCCAAAAATACCCTCGGGACGATGATCGGATTTGATGGCTGTGTACAAAAGAGTGTGTCGTGAAATAATTATATAAAGCTCTCGAGAATAAATTTGATGGTAATAAGTGCACTACTTTTGCAATAAAACATAAGTCTCCAAATTTGTGTATTTTTAGTTTGGCGAATAGAGCTATACAACTACCGTGTTTACCCAAAAATAAGATGGGATCTTATTTCGATTTTTTTTTCAAAAACGGCACCAGGGCTTATTTTCAGGGAAACACGGTAGTACGAGATGAGGAATTAGATAATATTCTTACAGCTTTATTTTGTAAAAAATCTTTCTGACAATTTGCTAGTAACCCCCAGGTATCTCCATGCAACCTGCCCTTAATGAATATGAAAAAGAGGGCAAAGTATATCATACGCAAAACTCGAGTGGGAAGGAGTTTACGAACTTCACTCGAAATTCCTACAGTATGTGATAATTTTCTTAACAAATCTGAAATACGTGTATTTCAGTTTGGGTTCTCATAAATATATTTTGCTAAGTACAGTATTTATGAAATCACTTGTGACTTGAAAAGCTAAAGATCCGTTACTTTTGCCATCGCTCCATATTTGCACTTTTTGTAGTTTATAGGTTCAAACTCATAAATTACAGAGGTACTCATGTAGTATGTGAACTAAGATGGCCGACACCGGAACGTAGTATGTGTACCACGTTGAGGTTGGGCCATATTTTCAGGTACAAATACAACAGGAGTCACTTGGCTAGTCTCCGAACTTGTAATAAAAATAAATTAAGAGAAATTGGAATAAAATTGTGTTCTAACCCTAACCCGGTACACATACTACGTTCCGGTGTCCGCCATCTTGGTTCACATACTACGGGAGCGCCGATTTTTGGTATCTGGTTATGATGACGTCACGCTAATAACTGAATTGCGTAAGTCATTTTTGGCGATTTTGAGTTTTTTCATAAAATAGGTATTTATGTAATGCTGCGCACCCGTCTGTTAACTCAGATTTTATTTTAAGAATTCCGAAACCCATGAAAATGGAGATTTAGTATGACATGCACATTTGTGCAATTGTTGAATAATGAATTATCATTGTTACCGCAGGACTATTGTAGGCAAAATACCCTCGCCGAAGAATATTCGAGTTTTTACGGAGTTTTTGCGGATCTCGGATTCTAGCTTAATTGGACCTGATTAGCTATTTTTGGGATTAGACATTGTAGATACTGAGAATTACATTCGTGTTTGGAATGTTTAGTTTCCAGGACTGGTGCATATAGTCAAATTGCAAAATTGCGTATGTCCCCAAGTCATAGACACATTTCTGCCTAAGTCACAGTGCGCCATTATGATGTCACTTAACTGCGTCATACAAATTAACTTAAATCCGGATACGATCAAAAAATTGAACCATGGCAAATTATTGACTCTCAATGGCATATCAATATCAATAGGGAGTTTTTTACGTTTTTCTCAAAACTGCTAGAATTGACTTACGCAATTCGGTTATTAGCGTGACGATGAGTAAAGAAAGCTTTCATTAAAAGTAGAGTTCCGGAAAACCAAACGAATGAACCCGTTATATTTTGTATTTGGGTGGTGATTTGTCAATATGTGTAAGTACTGATCTCTGGTCATCCAAAAGTCTCATATAAAAATTGAAAGGCTATTCGGTACCTGATGAGTTGTGGCTATGCGAGAAGTAGATGAACATTCGGATTCAGTGATGCATCGCTACTTCTCTTTGAAGGTCCAAAATTTCAAATTTCGTCAACCTTTCGAAGTTCGTTGTTTTGTGATTTATGGAGGTTCGCTTACAATATGAACTAATACTCGAACATGTTGTGGCACGCGACGAAATTATTGTGAAAACTTTACCATCTACTCTCATTTGATTTGTGCACTTCTGGTGTAAAGGATAGCGGACCCTGTCTGATGAGATGCAGCGTGGTGGCGCAAAATGAGGATAATTTTGGGTGAATAGTGGTGTCCCAATGCCACGATGTACGCACTAGCAGGACTTTGTTCGAACGAAATGAGCGAGTATAAACGCTGTATAAAAAAAATCAAACAATACAAGGACGACAATAGTTGTTTTAATATTTTACAGATTAGCTTTTGTCGCGTAAATGAACAATGATTACAAGTTTTATCCTTGCTTATAAAACTATCGTATTTTACGGAAAGTCTTAAATTTTTCAAAATTGCAAAGTGAATCATTACCATACACCAGGCCTGCCCAACCCTTTTCGTTTCGCGGGCCACTTTCACATGACAAAATTCGTTGCGGGCCGCAAACGTTTTTACCAAACATTAATATCAGCTAAAAGTCCTGATTTCGCTGTAGGTAATTTACATAATACATAAAAGGCAAGTTTGTTAACATAAAATTAATCAATTTAATAATTGCTTTCTGATTACTAGGTAGGGCAGGCAAATTATTCGAATATCAAGTCGAATAATAGAAGAGCAGGTGACTATTCGAATATCTGGTAACACGGGGCGTGGACTTGACACTTGCGGTTTTTTGACGACCACACGAGAACACACACATCACGTCGAAATTGAGTGTTATATTCGCGTTATATAGTGTTTTTATTCATTCCTTTTCAGTAGCTATGATACTGCCACTCTTAACAGAAAAAGAGGATATTTGCCATTTCCACCCATTGGGGTGTAGAGTGGAAGAAGTAGAAAACCTTGTGAACCAAATATTTCGGTGGGAATTACCACTTTTTTCATTTAGAGTGTGCCTCAATGTTCAAATGAGCATAATGTGCGCCAATGTCGCGAGAATATCAAGTTATGTGGGCCGTTTCAAAAAATTAGAAACACCAATACAAGTATTTGATGAAGTAACATTACAAAGATTTCTGGACTAATAGCCTATATATACTGATTTGTGGCCAATATGCAGCAATTCCATTAAGTCAATTTCATCAGAAATATTGACGGATAGACAGTACGACATTTCCTATACTTATTTAACCCAAACATTTGATAAAAAAAAATACAAACATAAAAGTCCCGGGACCAGTAAGTACCAAAGATATTGTTGACTTTTTATTCAACGTTAGCGATAAAGACGATCAAAGCAGACACGTAAGAAACAATCAGAATGAAAATAATTTGCAAATTTAGGATCCAAATTCATTCCTATAATTGCGCTCAGCATTCGTCCTCAATGATCGCACAATATCTTCCGAGTTCCTCGAACAGAACGCTCAGTTCGGCGAGAAATAAGAAACTGACGTCGAGGTCCACCAGGGTGCAAGACTTGACACATACGTAATAATAAGAACCGGCACTTGAATGTAGATAGGCAGGAATAATCAAATCAAAATCACGAAACATACTTAAACCTATATATTGATGTATAACATAGAATAAAAATAAAAAAGTCTGCTTACAAACTTTATAGGGCGGGCCGCAAAAAAACAGTCCGGCAGGGCACATGCGGCCCGCGGGTCGGGCAGCCTTGCCATACATAGTTTTGGCCCTCACATATGAATTGAATGAAAAATAATACAACGTTCACAGATTAAAAAGCAACACATCTGATTAAGATATATTGAGAACTGACTTCATAGCAAAATTGAAAATGTAACAGGACTTTATGGACACCCTGTATAATACGTCACACGCGATGATTTTGATAAGGTATAAATCCCAGTGGCGGCGCGTCAATAGGGCCAACCGGTATAATAAAAAATATTCGAAAAATACCTCAATATCGGTTGCACTAGCCATATTCTCCTGACATGGTTCATTTTCCGCTCGCAAAGCCTTCGCCGAACGTCGACGGGGCAACGCCGATTTTGCCCCGGTTGCTCATTGTATATCGTGTTCTCTCTTTTATCTTCCACTCGCCGCGTTTGTTTTCTGTTTCTTTTACTAAATCATCGGGGCTAGCCCCGAAATTATGACGACACAATGCCGACGTTTCTTACAACAACGTGTTGACAGATTCACGCATTCCTTCTCGTTCGTTGGTTGCCTGAAGAGTTGATAGTTTCCTCGTCTTCGTCATGATGACGAGTTCTGGCCCTTTGCAAAATTCTGTCAATTGCTATAAAATCTGGTATTTTTGTGTCTCGATATGAATTATTTGTGAATTCCTGCATGAAAAAAATGAACTTATTGTCTATCGCCTATTGGAATGTCACGGTCCCAAATGAACGAACAGTACTCAGTATTTGATTTCGCTTTCATTGCTTTTTCTATAAAATTTCTGACAATTTGCCGAAATCATCAGCACGAATGAAAATTTGCAGCATTTACCCAAGTATATTACAATGTCACGAGGCAATGAACTTGGTCCCAATTGAACAGTGCTCAGTATTTATTTTGCTTTTATTATTTTCTATATGAAATCCATGCACGTGAACGATTAACAAGTTTACATACGGAACGTTACAAATATATACTTTTTCAATTATAGAAACGCGCCATGTTCTCGGTCGATTGATAGATGTTTTGAAGTTCATTGGTTGTCACGAGCTGTCCCTCCGTGGGCACGATGAACGGGCTGGCTCTTCTAATAGAGGGGTATTTTTGGATATGGTGGAATACACCGCATCACTAGATACAGTATTGAGAGATCATCTTGATGCCGCAACTGTTTCGAAAGGGACATCTAGGGATATCCAAAATGATTTGCTCGACTCAATGTATAAAATTTATTTACAACATTTGGCTCTGGAAATTGAGAATTGCCAGTTCCTTTCGATTCAGTCTGACGAGACAACTGACATCACGTGCGTTTCCCAACTGGCTGTGATTTTTCGGTTTGTGAAAGATGGTAAACCTACCGAGAGATTTCACAGCTTTGTACCAATCGTTGATCGCACGGCTTGCGGGATATCGGCTGTACTGAAAGAAGTGTTACAGCCTTACAACGCGAAGTCAAAATTGATAGCTCAAACTTATGACAGTCATGAGTGGGTCGAAACATGGTGTTCAAGTTTATATAAAAGAAGATTTTCCTAATGCGCATTTTTTACATTGTTATGCACACCAATTTAACCTCGTTATTAAAAATATGTGTCTTGATACCCCTCTCGTCCGTATATTTTTTGCAAATGTTTCGGGGTTTTCTTCATTTTTTCCGTTTCGCCGAAGCGCTCTGACCTCCTTCGCCAGATATGTAGCCGCCGTCTCCCAGCTTTTGCACCAACACGTTGGAACTTCCAATCACGCGTGGTGCAGGGCGTGTTAGAAATTAGGTCTGAGCTCATTGAGTGTTTCAATGGCATTCTGAGCTCTCCGGTTTGGGACGAACGCTCTGTGAGGGAGGCGGCAGGTCTAAAGCGTCTGCTAGAAGATGGTGAGTTTTCATTTTTTCTCGTTTTTTTCCCTACAATATTCTATCACGTGGATGTATTATACGGCGCATTGCAGTCAAGGCTAATGGATGGAGCGTCTGTGCAGTCGTGTATTTCAGACTTCTGCGATGCTGTATCTCGTAGCCGGGAAACAATAAAATACGACGACACATGGAGTGCTTCTTTACGCCGCGGGCAAACAACGCAGCGTTTGATTTTGTCTGCAAAGGAATGCTGTGACATTCTGGTGAATCAAATAGGCGATCGTCTGCGCACTGAATACCTTGCCGCGTTCTCTTTGATGAACCCCGAAAATTTTTCAAAATTTGCACGTCAATTTCCCATCCATTGTTGGCTACTGTCTCCAAATTTTACCCCATGATAAACGTGGGTAAATTGGAAAATGAATTGCGATGTATATACACCAATCGAACTTTTTTGAACATCACATCAACTTGCGCGCTCTATGGGTTCCTCATAGATAACACTCTAGTAACTACCTTTGCGGCGTCTGCAAAATTTCTGGACATCATTTTGACGACGCCTATTTCTTCCGCCGACATTCAGCACGCTGAAGCGTATTAAAACGTATATCAGAAACACAATGAAGCAAGATAGATTAAATTCCTTGGCTGTTTTATCCATTCACAGAGACGTTATTTCTGGGGATGCATGACTTTAATCAGCGCGTTATTGAGCATTTTGCTTCCAAGAAACCGCGGCGTGTTGCATATATGTCAAGCAGTAGAAGTCTAGCAGCATATATATCTATGAGTGAGCGACGCATGTCCTTATCTTTGCATTAACTTTCTTTCTCATAGTAACGTTTTAAACCTTATTTTAGGTTTTGTCTGCTTTCCCGAAGTTTCTGTTAATATGTCATTGTATTTATCTGGATAAATATTGCCTTTCCTTTTTGAAAGAGGTTTCAAAATAAACTATGTCTATATTTATTAATCCCTTGACTTGGACCGGTTTAATGACACTTTCTTATCGTTAAAAATTGTCGCTTTTGCCGATTTGGTTGTTACCGATGGAAGGTTTTTATACTCATAAAATGATGGGAGAACTTACAGCGCTCATCCTGTCCCCGTAGATGGGGTGACTTTGGTCGCGCAGTAGTTTGTCCCGGTTGTCAAAATGACCACGCGCCGCCACTGATAAATTCCTATAACATTAATAATAATTATTTCTGAAATTTGCTGAAAGTCGTTTTTTTCAGTACGAATAATATTGCATGCCACGGCGTCCCAATTGATGGAACAGTATTCGATATTTGTTTTGCTTTGAAAATTTCTGACAATTTGCCGAATTCATTGATTTTAAGCCCCGGATAAAATATGCAGCTTGTATCAGAAATGGGGTGTCGCAGACTCATGATGACGAGTTCTGGCCGTTTGCAAAATGCTGTCAATTGCTATAAAATCTGGTATTTTTGTGTCTCAATATGATTTATTTGTGATTTCCTGCATGAAGAAATGAACTTATTGTCTGTCGCCTATTGGAATGTCACGGTCCTAAATGAACGAACAGTACTCAGTATTTGATTTCGCTTTTATTGCTTTTTCTATAAAATTTCTGACAATTTGACGAAGTCATCAGCACGAATAAAAGTTTGCAGCATTTAACCAAGTATATTACAATGTCACAGGGCAATAAACTTCGTCGCAATTGAACGAACAGTACTCAGTATTTATTTTGCTTTTATTATTTTCTATATGAAATCCATGCACGTGAACGATTAACAAGTTTACATGCTGGGCGACACAATATATATATACTTTTTTAATTATAGAAACGTGATCAAGGGGTTAAATTATATGACATCCCAAGACCTGATGATTATAGCCTCGCCCCATCCTACTGAAGTCAAACAGTTTTGTCCATACTTTTGATGTATGAAGCTGAAACGTTGAGGGAGATATTGTGAACATAGAACATGGCTGAGGGCGGTCAGCAAAATCAACAACCAATTGTATATGTTACTAATACATTTTATAATAATATATATTACGAGCATAACCAAATCGAGATGTTACGGTAAGTCGGTTTTTTAATTCGATCTTGATAAGGAATAAATACGATCTCTAGGCTGTTGTTTCATAAATTAAGATTTTGTGTAATATGATGTTTTGATAGACTGCGGAGTTATAATGAAGTGTTTCCAAAAGGAGGTCGATTGCTTCAAACCTGGCATCTCCGTTTTTGATTGGCACACCAGAAGTACCGTGTTTCTCGAAAATAAGACTTACCCCGAAAATAAGATCTAGTCTGAATTTCAAAAATGATTTTAATATAATCCCTCCCGTTAAAGTAAGACCTGGTCGATAGTGCAAATTTATTTTCAACCTAGTTCGTTTGTTAAAGAAAAACGTGTAATTTTTAAGTAAATGAATATCGGTTTTCATATTTTGTATAATCTCGCAATGCTTTACTATGATGAAATTTTGTTTTTGATAAATGAAAATATAAGACATTCCCCGAAGAGAAGTCATAGTGTTATTTTTCGGAGGAAAATTGAAATAGTACCCAGTCCTATTTTTGGGAAAACACGGTATGTGTTCCAATATGAAGGCGACTAATTTTGTTCGCCTACTTCACATCAAGTTGTGTAAAAAAACTATGGGCAGGGAGCATAGTCATTTGGCTAACGCAGACAGTCCGCAGACCTCTTAACTAAAATAAGGAAAATCAGAAAAAAATTATGGCCTAACACTACCCTGGTACACATACTAAGGAAGTAATTTTTATAATTGATGTCAATTTTGTGTCTCAATATACCTGGGTGCAGCTAATAATGCATTGTTATAATATAATATCCGAATTGCGCGAAGTCATTGAAACTTAACTCCGTGATAGAATTGAGTCTTGAATGACCGTTGCCTGAACGCGGATTAGAATAACGCTCATTAATAAAAACGACTTAAAATAGAATAGGATTTACATATTTATCCCGGAGCAGAGGAAAGCCGATAACACGGCTTAACCATATGGCGAACCATGGCCTCTCGTCCGGTTACCATGCCATGTCGGGTATGGGATTAGTTAGTTATATATTTGTTTTTACAACCATGGACTTGATGTATGTTGGATTAAGCGGTAACCGACCAGCGGTTACGTTTATCACCCCACCCTACGATTCGGATGAACCGTGCGGTTTGGCACCTAATATAGAACTCTTCAAATATATCTAAATGTGCAAGCTAATATTTTATTAAAAATATTTTGGTTTATCAAAAAATGAATACCCAGATAACATAACCGATCGGTTGATTACAAACAGTAGCATGTGACAATTCGTGATATTTTATTTAGAGCAACAACAACTGTGATTGCTGCATTGACGATTAAAAAGATAATAATTCCATCGGCAGCTGAGCAACAGGATGCCCACAATGTCGGACAACATCAGGAAGCTGAGAACGCTGAACGCCACCAGATAATATTGCGGAAGGTGTCGACGCCTTGAATTTCGAGAGAAATCCCGAAGCTTCGCAAAGTGACACAAATAACAAAAATGGTTAGTTATAATGTGTGTTGTCATTTTTTTTCATACGCATACTAAGTTTGTGGGGATAACGCAAATAGACTTCTTACAGAATATTACATCAGAATTGTGCAGGTATTAAATTACCATCAGCCACTCGCTATCAACAAAATCCTATGCCGAAACTTTCAATTCTTTATATTAAACTGCTTGAGAAAAAAATTCTGGTAGATTTTATTAGCTATCGCGTAATCCTATCGTTAAAGGTGGGTTGTGGTCGTGCTCGCCTTATTTCTCGGATCTTCTGTTAAACCCATCTTATAATTGGGGTACAACTTATAGCTGTTGATGAATAGTATTGAACAACTCTAATTTTAGATCATCGTATCTCATGTTTTCATTAAAAATCCATATTTTTTCAGATGATCTCAGAGACCAAGACAATCCAAGAGACGAATTGGATCAACAAAAGCCGCCACCAGCTCTCAACACTGTAGCAAGCGGATATAACCCTCTGAGGATTCCAGTCTTGCGAAGTAAGTAGATCACGTAACAACAGGGCCGACCGTTAAAAAAACTATGAAGCGTGGGACTGTTAGGTTCCTATTTCAGCATAAGCTATATATTTGCTGAATAATAAAAGTTTGGTCTGTCGTAGCATGTGGAGTGTTTCTGATTTGGAAAATTTATCAACACGCGTTGCGTTGGTCATTGAGCTGTTATGAACATGAAATACTCGATTAGTAACATTTAGTTAGCATTATCTAGGTATTTACTGACTGCACTCGATGTGCTGTAAAAAAAAAGTCAGCAAAATTAGCAACATTTTTCAGTTGATTTATTTGTTAACTTTTTTGTCATTGACATTTAACGACTAAGAACCGCGTCGGAGTACAACACTCTGCAACATCTGATAGTGCAACTGTTGAGTCCATTTTATCTTGGACTGTGCAGAGTGTTTGTGAATAATCCAATTACATTGTGGTTTCCTAGGGTATTATAGTAGTGATCACTTCAAAATCAATTTCAAAACACTCAGTTTTGAAATGCAAATGTCGTTGATAAAAATTTATTTGATATGTTGTGATAATCGTTCGATTTCATAAAGAAGAATCCTAAAGTTTATCTGTGCTTCTACTTGACTAAATACCAGTAATTATCAATATTTGAAGCTTAATTGAGCAAACTGACTTTTTTTAGAAGTGTACATTAAACTGGTAGCCCGCAGCTTGATCTGCACCTAGAAAGTAGCCCTCGGCCTCGGATTTGTTTGTTAACTTTTTTGTCATTGACATTTAACGACTAAGAATCGCGACTGTTTTGGCAAAATTATTAATGACGCCATCGTATAATTTTATTGTATTTTCGTTTTATCTTATTTGCACAGTATCTCACTGTGTCTTTGCCCAAAACGAGAAATGCGTATAATGGCGCACCTTTATGAGTGATTCCTTTTTTTATACACTTCATGGCACGTTGGGCCCGATCCACAATATACTAACTATGCTATGTTTCTGATCGTTACCCCAGCTGTTTATTTTTAATAAATATTTATTTCCTCAGAAAAATCCTCCAAATTATTCGGGGAGGCTGAATATGAAGAGGCTGCCCCAGTCTTAGAAGAACTGGCAATCCTACAAAACCACGAGGATATAGATACAATACTTATGATGTTCAAGGGGTCAACTAACACAGATATTCAAACGATGAATTCCACGTTCTGTCAGTCACAGCCACTATATTCCTCTAGTAACTTTGAAGCACGGGCCCCCGACCAGCAAATTAGCACATCAAATCCGAATTTGTCCAGATTACTGGATACCAATTTAAGTCCTTTGTCAATTAATAGTGAACCGGCATCTCTGCGATCCAGCGGAACAATTTCCAATTTTTCAACTGCAACCCTCCGCACTGACCTTATGTCATCAATCGATACTTTGCCGAGTTCAGATGCGAGTTCTCAATCTCGAACAACCGATGACAGCGGAGCAAGTTCAGGCTCCAACATTTCGTTAAATTATGATATTGTTGAGGCCGATGCCTGGTCTGGTTCTATGTCAGCATCGGACCACAGTAGTGGCAGCTCTGCCGGTTTTTCTTCTCGCGGTAATGATAATATGAACCAATAAGTCGGATTGTTCTTTGCGCTTATTCCTACCGTCTCTACATATTCCCGAATTATGTTGTTAAGCATGTCGACTTCTATTGACTGACAAATATCAAGCGCGAGGTACATTTTATTGCTTGTCATGGCCAAATGTTTGAATGAGCGTGACAGTCAGAAACGCGATTTATATAATTTGTTTCAGTGTTTTGAATGTTTATACATACATTTCTCATAAGGACAATAGATCAGTTGAGTATGCACTGTCTGTTAAATGCCTGGTAACAAACCTTTGAGAATTGTCAAAATGGTTACATTGTATGGGTTGATAAAACAAAATCGTGGCATGCTTCGGTACTATTCTTTGTATAATGAATTAAAATATACTGTGTTATAAGATTAATTAATTTTATTTTTTTATTAATTTAATATTTTTATTTTTTTTAACTTTGTGGCTATCTTATTTTTTATATTGTTATCTCCTGAGTGAATGCCAGTATTAAATGTTTTTGTTTCTTGTATTTTATTGGATTCACTACTGAATATGCCCTATATTATGTTCCTTTGTCGACATATAGATATTTTCTCACAGTATTACATTTTCTCTCTAGCGAGAAATAATTCTCACTTACATACATGCCGTAAACGTTGCCTCAAACTCATACATATTGTGATTGATGTCGTATATCCACCCCTATTTCATTTGGATATTCTAACTTGTTGTTATAAAGCTTCGCGTATGTCAGTGGTCGGCAACCTACGGCGCGGAGTACTATAATCCGGCCCGCGACGTCTCACAGAATTGTAGTAACAAAACAGGGGTTTTGACGATTATATTCTGTACGTAACAGAATTTATTGTAAGACAAGTGTAGACTAGATTATATTATAATCTAACCAGTATAAAATTCACAAGTACTCGTTTATTGAGCCAATAATTTAATTATAATTAGACAAATGGCAACAAAACGCAGAAAAGTTGATGCTGAATGCAAATAGTTCGAATGAGGAAATAAATCTATATTCTATTCGAGAGATGTATCACTGCTTCATTTTTATTTTAAAAAGTATCATCCGTTCGGTTTTCAACTTTCTAGAGATATGTGTGGCCCGCCAATGTCTTGCAAACTTTAATTTTGGCCCGTGAGCGACAAAAGGTTGCCGACCCCTGGCGTATGTTATACGTCAGTGGTACTTAACCGGGGGCCCGTGGCTATTTCAAGGGGAGAGGGCGGTTGGGGGGCCACAAGGATAGCCACCAAATTGAGTTCACTTTTCTCTTAACGAATAATTCCCCGGTTCTTCCCAGTTTCATTGCCTGATAAAGTGATTTCACAAGGTGTCGAGCATAAATTGTATCAACATAATGGAATTTTTAATCTACGAATAAAAATAAATACCACTGAGATATTGAACAGAGGCCGATGCTTGCTAAACGCATCCGGAAGGTGCTACGAGCGATTAGTGGTTGAGAACAACTGTCATAAAGCTTATCGCATATTTGTATTGTATCTTTTTTTTATCTATATTGCATTTATATACGTTGATATTAGATTTCATTTGAACATTCGTTTTTTTCTTGGTCCATGTTTAGTTTACTACTGAGTGGTATTTCCGCACTCAACTATTGTCGTTTGATGTTTCCGCCTGTAAAGTAATACGATACTATATAATGTAGCAAAACAATAAATTCGATGTAATGTACATGTAATCCCATTATATATAAATGACTGTAGCAGCCACTGTGTATAGGAATGGGCACAGGATTCTGATGGTTTATCGGTGGCTCATATGACATATTAAACCAACCTGTTATCGCCAATAATGTTTTATTTCCAGTCACACGGTGTTTTCATGGTACTCTCGTGGTGTGTGTACCGGGTTAGGGTTAGGCTTATTCCGATTTTCCCTATTTACATTACGAGTTCGGGACTGTCTGTGTTAGCCAAACTGAATATACCCCCTGCCCACAAGCTTACGTCCCTTTATACAACTTAATGTAAAGTATGCGAACAAAATTGTGACGCTAACCAACTAGTCTTTGCCATATAATCTTAGAAATTCTTAGAAGAAAAATATATTAGTTATTGATAACACGAAAAACTGAATATATTTGCATGAAAAAAAGTTATGAAAAGAGAAAAATACTATTAAAATATTAGGAACTGAATATGTACTCTGGACACGTCTAGAAAACGAAAATAAAATGGGAAATTTATTGTCTACGCTACAATTGAATATATTTGTATGAAAGAAAAATTTCTGAAAAAAAATAATACTTTAAAATATAAATAACTGATTATTTACTCTGGACATGTCCATAAAACGAAAATAAAATGGGAAATTTATTGTCTACGCTACAGTTGAATATATTTGCATAAAAAAAATTTCTGAAAAGAAAAGATCATTAAGATAAATTGACATGATCACAGAAAGGCGTGTACTTATTCATTTCGGGAAATTGTGCTCACTCTGGCAGCACATTAGGTTAGTTTTTATGGGCAAATTAAAGATGTTTTGTTGGTATCTTTGCTGAATTTTATTATGAAACCTTTTACAAGATGTTTTTTGAAACATGCGGTTTAGAAAACGAAAATAAAATGGGAAATATATTGTCTACGCTACAATTGAATGTATTTGTATGAAAGAAAAATTTCTGAAAAAAAAATAATACTTTGAAATATAAAGAGCTGAATATTTACTCTGGACATGTCTATAAAACGAAAATAAAATATTAAATTTAACGTCTACGCTACAGTTGTAGCGTTCACTTGGAATGAGGGCATGTACAAACGTTCACTAATATCTCACGATGTTCAATGGGCTACAAATATTGGAAGAATTGGAATCTTTCCGGTTCGTAATTTGCGACCCCGTCTACAACCCCCAGTGTGTGGTGGTAAGGATGAGATTTGAACCTGAGATATGTAACCTGTAATGTTCGCGGGCCAAAATTTAGGTCTGCAAGTCATTGGCGGGCTTTTAGAAAGTTAAAAAACATGTTTTTAGAAAGTTAAAAACCGCACGAATAGCCAATGAATCACATTTTTTCACACAGATCAGATCTCAAAAAATTTTATTTAAATATTTTTTGCGCCATTGAACTCTATGCACTTCGCATCAAGTTTTTTACGTTTGTCTGATTATTTTTAAATTATATGCTCAGGCGGATCCGGCCCGCGAGCCGTAGAATGCCGACCCCTCGCCTAGCGGGTAATGTGTTATACTTAACTGTGATAGCATTACAGATTGCAAATTGCACCCCACGTCACACAAGATGTAATAAACCGTGAGACAATGCCAAACTAGGCCTCCAAATAACAGAAGCTTGAGACATCAGTTGCCTTGTTCGGGGCCTAAGGCGGTGTAAACAAAAGGTCTATCGTTTGGCCTCCACTCCTACGGTTAGTATGGCAAACTTATATAATGATATTAGTTTCAAATAATTTCAAAATAAACTATAGCAGGCCATGTCGAACCGAAAATAATTCCGAACTTCATTTTCTAATATTATTTTTTTTAAGTTTTTCCGAAACAAGGCATACGTGCAAAAATTCAAACACCAAAAAAAATTACGGATTGGTTATGAGCTTTGGAAATGATTTCACGCATTTGAGTTTAGATTGCATTAAGTACTTACCCTGATAAGTTTCAATCTTTCATTCTAAATAAGACTCTGGATAAGAAGTCAAATCTACATACATAGATATATAGTTTCAAGGAAAAGCCTCTCCCATTTATCAGACTTTGCCAAGGAATTATCTACCCGAGTTCGAGTTTGTATTTCCGGGTTCAAAAAAGGTCATGACCTCGGAATACAAATCTAATAACCGGAAGTTTCAAAATTTTCATTTCATTCGAAAATCTCTGTTTCGGGATTTCAACGAAATTAAACTAAAACTCAATTATTCTTAAATTGTACATCTGGTGTTGTGTATGGTTTAAACTTGAGGCTTTTTATATTGCGATGCCAGAAACCAAGGCAATAACTACTAGGCCAAAGCTGATAGCGTAATTTGAAGTCTACTTCTCATCTTGAATAGTTAAATAAAATGATTACTATACTTGAGTATAACTGGTCTAATTTGGGGTTCGGGCATTGCCAAAAGAATCAAATTAATATTCTTATAGTGCAGCCGCAAGTCCGGCTTGTACTTCCTGATTGAATAAAGGTTGTGACCTCGGAATACAAATCTAATTGATGGAAGTTTGAAATTTTCATTTCTTTTGAAATCAGTCACTGCGTCGCGATTTCCACGGAATTGTACTAAAACTCATTTATCTTTAGAACGCTGACGTAATAGATTTAACCTTTCTTCAGTTTTTGTTATTTCATACCCTTTCTGCCCTTCGTATTCCCAGTCGTTTGAAGCGTTGTATGATTTAAGGGCATCAAGAAAGTATTTTTTAGCTTCGGCGTAATTTCCTAAATGCGAATGGGCCACTCCTGTGTTGTGTAGTAATTGGCCATAAAAATAGTGCTCCATTGCACTGCTTTCGTATTTTCTCTCAAACAAATCCATTCCCTCGCGAAAATACTTGATTGCATCTAAATTGTGATTTAACCTTGAATGAGACACACCTACGTTACTTAAAGTCCAAGTTTCATATTCAAACATAAACTCGGCATTAACCGATGTGACGTCTCGTAGATTTCCAAGCATTTTTAGAATAATATTCACACCAAAGTCTTCGGCTATTGTGTGCATTCTTCCTCCGATATCCTTCATATGTCTAATGACTTGATCATATTTGTAAGCACAAGAAGAGATTTCATGTCCAGTCGTATCTGGGTCGGAATCCGAAACATGCAGCTCAGCCGCCCAAGAAAGCAAAACAGCAGCTTTGATATAGGATGAGTTATCAAAATATTTATCGGCGATTTCTGTTACCTCGGCTGCTTTGGGTCTAGTTGATGACGTCATCAATTTCTTGATCTCGCTCAAACAAAAATTTGCTTTTGATTTTCTTCCTGTCATAAAACAGTTGTTAAGCTCATCCAGTAACGATTGCAGAGTACGTTCTTTCCTTTTTATCGGTTTTATAGCATCTGGTGTTGGTGTATCTATAGTAAAAAGTATGTCGTTTAGGGATTCAATTCATCGGGTCGGCAAACAGTGGCCCGCGGACAATTGAATTGCGTTTATTGCAACTTTGGAACTTCCTCACTGTTGATGCATAAAACCAAATCATCTCATAAACTTATTATTGTTGTCTGCACATCAAATTATGTCGTAAGAATGGTCTGCATACGAAATAAGATATCATTCACTGTTTGAGGGACACGTCATTATTCTGAAACTATTAGAAAATATCACTCAAGGTTGAAAGGTAATAGGTCAAAGATCAGATACAACTCACCTTTTACTTTGACTCTGCTTTCTTTGGTTCGGAGATTTTCGTTTCTGAGTTTCTAAAGATTTAAAATTGTATTTGTAACGCAAAGATAGCAAATTTGCTCAGAAAGTTTAAATATGTGGTGAACCACGCCATATCGTCCGTAAAATAGTAACGATATAGTAGAAGTTAAGACGTGAATTTGAATCATGTGTTCCCAAACTTTATTGGCCGCGGGCAAAAAATTAGAATCGGTAGGATGTTCGCGAGTCAAAAAAGTGTAGTGCCCGAAAGTGCGCGACGGTTTAGCTGGGGTTCTGTTGATTCACTTTCATTTAACATTTGTTTTGCAATATGTTTGTTGGACTCAAAATGGCGCTTAAAGTCGTATTCTTTCAAAACTAGAATAGTTTATTGGCAGAGAACACATATCGCTGAAGTCTGACTCGTTTTAATGTAGAAATACGAACGCTAACATTTATCCAGAAAACGACCATTTTCAGCGTCTCGTTTTTGTTTGCTTTTTGACATCTCTAAGCTTCCACTTATTCTCGACGGGCCATTTTAAATCATTATGCAGGCAGGATTCGGCCCGCGGGCCGTGGTTTGGTAATCCCCGATTTAAATAATTTAGCAACACACTCGTTCAGAATCATCGAGCTTGGATTCTCAACCAATGTAAAGTTTATTATCAAATTAGCACGGCTTGGGAAGTGTATCTTTACCCTCGGAGAGCAAGTTTTACAAGATTTGTAATTGGTAGATGAGGGGTGATCGGAGTTTCATAATTGAAATCAAATCCGGAATCATAATTATGAAATAATCGGAGTCAAACTTGGGAACTTGGGTGCTGTTTTATAAATCCAAATTTTCTCGCTAAATTTTTCCTATCATAAGTATCCAAAGTTTCGACAACGTGACAAGTTTTACTATGCAATTCAAGTGTCCTGTATGGTCATGTTCATTCCTGCTACAGCATGCTTGTCTTACAAGCATACGCACCCACTAGAGCAAAAGCATTGAAGAAGGAATAGGAAGTTGTCTCGCGTAACCTTCAGTGATAGTTTCAGTTATTAATATTTTTAGAGAGGAATCTGGTTTGAGGACAAGTAATTCATATCTTTCACATGATTTCGATTATTTTTGATTCATAAGCAACAATTTAAATAAGGGGTTTTCAAAAGGTGAGGCGTGCTGCACAAGGGTGTGTAGGGGGCGTGAAGTTATTAAAAAAGTGTTAGATTTGGTCTTGTTAGCCTTATTGGACACGTCGTAGACATAGCGATTGTTTCAATATTATGTTGTTGTTGGACTTGTTGTTCTTTGACACGTTTTTGAACACCTAGTGGAAAACCTAAAAAGTCATTTTTCTTTTTGATTACTGGACCAATTGCTCTGAAATTTTTAGCGGTTACAGATAAAATTTTTCTCCAGAAGGCAATTACTTTTATTTATTTCAAATATTTCTGTTAGCTCTGTGAGACTTGTTTTTGTTTGCTATGACGTCACCGAACATTCTGCGGACCTCGGACGCCATTTTGTGTCCGACTGTACTGCTTCGCTTGGTGTGAGTATATTTGTAGACTGTGATCTGACGGTACGGTAAACCATACTGTACTGCGAGCAGACGTGTCCATATATTAGGGCGTAGCTCTCTTGTTTTAGATATTTACGTTTAGTACACGTATTTTTGAACGTGTTTTTATTTTCTAATAAAACATACTTTAGCCTTGCTATCTGTTATTTGTAGCTTATTTTTATTTTTGAGGTGGGAGCGAAACTTGACAAATTCTAAAAAGGAGACGTGGATTAACAAGTTTGAGGACCACTGATCTGAATGCTGGTAGGTTGCTAAAATCACAAGATGGCTACTCACACTCCTTTTGCTGCATCTTGACAATTTTCCAAAGTTTTCATTCTCTTTTCTAACATCGTCATCCGCTCGAATAATATTTTATCGATTTCCCGAATATCTAAAATATTTTGAAGAAAGTTTTCATAAAGTGTCTCACAGTCTTGTTCAAACTATTTTGTGATTGAGCAAAGATGGGGGGAAAAACTACGGTAACTTTTGGGGATTCGATCGCCGAAGTAATTTGGTTCCAAAACTATTTTCCAGGGGATGTGTCAATATTTTATGGGCGCTCCCGTAGTATGTGCACCAAGATGTCGCACAACGGAACGTAGTATGTGTACCAGGTTAGGGTTAAGACATAATTTTATTCTAATTTTCCCTATTTTATTACGAGTTCGGGGACTAGCCAAGTGACTTCCGTGGTATTCGTACCTGAAAATATGGCCTAACTCTAACCTGGTACACATACCACGTTCCGGTGTCCGCCATCTTGGTACACATATTATCCTTTTATAATGCCAGGGCGAGTTTTTGGTAATGATGCCCCTTACACCTAACTTCGAATGAATAATTCGAGGGATTATAGATGTTGGTATACATTAGAATAAACAAATTAGAGGTCATGTAAAGGTGAAATGTTTGGAATATTATTATTTAAATCATCGAACTTAGCATGCCATAGACACGCCCCTGTTATCCCCTAGATTTATTATCAGCTATTTCGACATATCTATGCCACTGCTTCCGGTACTCCCGAGGTATGTAAAACCAAGATGGCGGACACCGGTACGTAGTATGTGTACCAGGTTAGGGTTAGGCTATAATTCAAAGTACAAATACTACGGGTGTCACTAGGCTAGTCCCCGATAGTAATATATATTTAGTAATATAACTAAAATTATGGCCTAACCCTAACCCGGTACACGCACTACGTTCCGGTGTCCGCCATCTTGGTTCACATACTTCGGGAGTACTAGGATTTCTATATTACAAATATCCCCTTCGTAATTTCCATGACATATTCAACTTGGATCTAATGAAATCTCGAGTCAACGCTTTGTACGAATATTTTGGTATTTTGGGTGGTGATCGGATTCGCATTATAAAATTCGAAGTAAAAACTTTTATTTAATTATTTTATTTAATTATTTTATTTAATCGATATTTTGAGAGACGGAGTCGATTCACCAAGATCTGAAACTGGAATTAGGTACAATAAGTTCAAATATGACTAATCTGGTGGGGGAATCAAATCCGGAGTCGAATTTAATAACTGGGGTTTAGATCCGGAATCGGATTCAGATGTTGTCATTCAGAAAAAGTGTTATCATATAGTTGTGAGGTCGAGCTAGAGTCAATTTTTTGGTACTCTCGAAGTATGTAAACCAAGACCCGGACACCGGAAACATATTATGTGTACCAGGTTAGGGTTAGGCCATAATTTCAGGTACAAATAATACGGGAGTCACTTGGCAAGTCCCCCAACTCGTAATAAAACTAAAATAAGGAAAATTGGAACAAAATTATGACCTAACCCTAACATGGTACACATACTACATTCCAGTGTGCGCCATCTTAGTTCACATACTTCGGGAGTACCAATTTTTTAGTGAATTGTATCCGGCAAAGAGTTAGGGTTAGAAGTTAGAATTGTTAGAATTTTTCCAATATGGAGTTGGAAGTCGGATACTCGAATGACATGGAGTCGAATCGAGTCTGCAAACCTACTTTTACCTTCTGAGCTTGTGGTTCTTTTATCAGGAGAGAAGTCTTTGTACGAAGTAAGCTGTGCAATATTGATTGTACTGAAATCTCTGTCTTTGTAGTCTTTTCTTTTTTCTGAGTAAAAAATGATTTATTTCAATATCTCTGTATATCAGGGGGTTTCAACCTTTTGTTGGAGCAGAATCAAATGGAAATTTGTGGAACATCTGGGTTGTACTGGTCGAATCATAGGGTATGGTGGAAATCAGGTTGAATATCACTGATCTATAGAAATGGAAGCATTTTTTCAACTAAGTTTTAGGGAAGTTTTAATTTAATCAATCTGATGGAAGCATAAATCCGGAGTCAATTTTATGAACCGGAGTTTGAATCTGGAATCGGTTCTCAGATAGCGTCATTGAGTAAGATCGTTATTCTATAGTTGAAAGCGGAATCAATTTTTGGACCGAAATTGGAAACCGGAATCGGATTCCAGACATAGCCATTGAGAAAGGTTGGTGTTGGAAAATTGTGAGGGAGAGCTGGAGTCAATTTTATTTCAGAGTGATTCAAATCCGGTGAAGAGTTAGAATTTCTCCAATATAGAGTTGGAAGTCGGATACTCGAATGACATGGAGTCGAATCGAGTCTGCATTCCTACTTTTACCTTCTGAGCTTGTGGTTCTTCTATCAGGAGAAAAGTCTTCGTACGAAGTGAGCTGCGCAATATTGATTGTACTGAAATCTCTGTCTTCGTAATCGCTCCTATTTTCTGAATGTAAAATGATTCAATTTTAATATTTGCGTATAGAATGAATGTACAGTAAGACAGGGTTTCCCAAACTGGTGTCTGCGGACCCATGGGGGTCCGTGACAACAGCACAAGATGTCTGCAACAATATAAAACAAGTCTGATCGATATTTGATGATTGATTTCAATCAAAAAGCAATTGCATATTTTTGGTTGAGGACAAATATCCATTGCTGTCAGAAAAGGCAATTAAAATTTTATTGACATTAGCAACGACCTACATGCGCGAGGCAGCATTTTCACCTCCTATAAATATAATAAAGCATTATCTTTACTCGTTGGTTAGGCACAAAAATTGATAGGACCATAGATGGGGGCCGTTAAAACTGAGATTCTTAAATATGGGGTACGCCACCCTAAAAGTTTGGGTAACTCTGCAGTAAGGTATTATAAATGAGAAACAATTTTGGTTTGAGACACGATTTAGACCTGAAGAACGTTTTGAAAATTTGTACGTCATCTAAAAAATCGGTGCTCCTGAAGAATGCGCAGCAAGATGTCGCATAACCTGAACCCTAACCTGGTACACAACCTGAGTTTAGGTTGTGCGCCATCTTGGTGCGCATACTTCAAGAGGTTCAAAAAATCTTGCGTTAAAGTTAACAATCATAAAACATCAATAGAACATGTCAGATAATATTTTAAGAATATAGCTTCAATGGTAAAAATTCACTCTGACTTTTAGTGGCCGACGGCGATATAAAATATCTGTCTGAGCCGATTTGAATAATTTACTGTCTGATTCGATTCAAGAAGCTAGTCCATGTCCCATGTCTTAGTCCTGTTTTCGGGGACACTCTGCGTCACGTTTTATTTACATTCACATACCTTGTGCATACTGGGCCTGTCTGTTCTGATCGTCTGGTTCAGAATTACTTGCATCGCCTTTCAATTGATTCGGGTCTTCATACTCCAAATATAGAGCGGACCTTAAAGGAAAAGTAATATATAATAGTCCAGTGGTTCCCAAACGTTTTAGAGTTGGGACCCACTATTTTTTACCACAGCTTATGGCGACTTATTTGACTATAATAAATTAATAAAACATTGATGGAGGAAACAAATTTATTATCTCAAATTGAATTTTCAGTGAAGCTAGTGAGAAAGATGAGCTTGTTTCTTGCTATTTTCCATAATAGACTTGTCATTTATTTCAATTTCAAAAAAACCTGGTACACATACTACGTTCCGGTGTCCGCCATCTTGGTTCACATACTCCGGGAGTACCTTCAAATATACCTAAATAACTCTTTAGATTTGTCCCTATCAAACTTGCTAAATTTTGAAGATCTTTTTGTTTTGCCAGTATTTGGGTTTGCTTATATGAATATATTTATAGTTTATATAATTCAGACAATAAAAGCCAATTAAACCAGTGTGCATGATGTTTCATTAGTATTCCGTTCAAACCAAAGGGGTTGAAGACTGCTGCATTACTAAAAATTATTTTTATCCCAGGGTGGAAGAAAGTTTATAACGCGCTTTAAACACATATCGCACAACTGCCTCTCGTCCCAATTCATGCCAGGTATGGGATTTGTTAGCAAGTTATTCGTTTCAGATGTATGGACTTCATAGTGGAAAAAGCCGTGGCCGACTAGTGGTAATTTGACGGCGGTGATAATTCAGCATTCCTCTCCCATATAAATAATCCATTGTTTCGGTCTATTGTACAATAATTGCAACGGCAACTCCTTCGCTAGTTGTCTCAGCTAGCCATAACACTAGTCAATTCAGTGTATTTAGTGATGTAACAGTATGTCAAGAGATTTTTCTGGGTAAATTCATGACAAAACAACACCAACAGATTTTTTGATGAATCTCCGGATGCGACGCGGACCACAGCTAATGAAGCTGCGGGCCACATAATCAGTAATTGTTTAAGTATTTTACCTTCATTTGTGAGGGCCAAAACAATATATGGTATCGATAAATTCGCTTTGCAATTTTAAAAAAATTTAAGACTTCATAGACACACTATATCAGGGTGGTCCAAACCCTGGCCCGCGGGCCACATGTGGCCCGCCGCTACATTATCTGTGGCCCGCGTCGCATTGGCGGGCGAGTAAAAAAACGCGTTTGGTGTTGTTTCGTCAAAAAATTTTTTTTTTGCAAGTTTTAATGGGGTTTTTGCATATTTTAGCTTGATAAATGACAAATATTGAAAAGAGTTTGTTTTGTATTGCACTGTTTACCTATTCTTGACACTATTGTGGCCCGCGAACAATATGAAAATAATAGTGTGGCCCGCGAGGCCGACAACCTTGGACCACCCTGCTCTATATATTAAAATTATGATTTACCCAAATTTCTTCTCATACTTATTTTTAGTCCCAGACTTTTGATTTTCTTGTTTGGAAGCCATTTTTGGACAATATTTTTCAACAAGTTATACTCCAGGTGGATTCCGAGTCTTCAACAAAAAGTGAAAAGTGAAAAGAGTTGTTTGCGGCCTGTTTAAAGAACTATATATGTATATGGGTATAGGTATATTACTGCTAGAGAGATGTATGTGAATAACAAACGCCGATTGATTCGATTTTTTTTTAATATTGTTAAATTTAGCTGGTTCGAGTATCATTTTTAACGAAATTTGATATAGGTCAAGTTAACTTTGTTAGGAACCTGAGCAACCTGAACATAGTATGTGTACCAGGTTAAGGTTCAGGTTGTGCGTCATCTTGGTACACATACTTCGGAGCTCCGGGAAAAATATGGATGGAAGGGAATAACCCAAAGCCACCCTATAGGAGAAAAGTTCTGACTGAATCCGGTTTTCAAAAAATGACTTACGGTTTCGATTTCACACTCCGGATAGAACAAAATATTGACTCCGGCTCTGGAATAACAAATTAACAGGGCCGTAACAAGTTTTAAGGAAATTATACAAAAACCTGAAGTTTACAATTTTTTTGATGAAGCGGAAACCGAGCGGATAGAACAAAATTTTGACTGCGGCTCTGAAACAACAAATTAACATTGTCGTTATCAATTTTCTTCTGACGAGTAGTTAGTTCTCAAACTGTCATAATCGTTCGGAAAATTCTAACCTAGTTTCGCTTCAACGAGTTTTCATCGGGTATTTTACGCACCACATTTGAATGATAAAAAAACCAACAAACTAAAGCAAATGAATAAATGCATAAAAATCAAACAATTGAGCAAATCGCAGCCAATTTGCTTTAAATTAATGCATTCAACGCGAATATTGCCCAGTGAACCCTTCGCTCGGGACCTCTGAGACCGCTACGGAGCCGCCCACAAGATCTGAAAACTGATCTGATCCCTTTGAAAACTGCCTTGCGGTCTTTATGGGAGCCGAGGTCACGGAAACCGTATGTTTTAGCTATCTCTATATTATATGTATCCTGCATAATACGCTGTTGCCTTTTTCTTTTCGTAAATAATAGTCAATCTCTTCACGGGCTCCATAACACAAAAAGTTTGAGAACTCCTACTCTAGAACAGGGCTACTAAACTGGCGGACCGCGTTCGAGTGTTGGATTCTGACCGCACCTAATTCTTCATTTTAGATCATTAGCCCCACTTTTTAAGTTTCTCTTTATAAAATGACTTTGATAGTTTTGAATATAAATGAAAAGAACTAAAAAACTATATTAAAAATCTAGATTTGCTCAAAACCATTAGCCGACAGAGGAAGTGCGCGTTTAAGGAGGCCGAAATAAAATTTCTGGAAAGACAGGACCCAAATATTTTTGTATGCGGATTCTAGGTAAAAATAGTTGAGTAGCCTGCTCTAGGTCTAGGACAGGGTGGTCCAAACCCAGGCCCGCGGGCCACATGTGGCCCGCCGCTACATTATCTGTGTCCCGCGTCACATTCGGAGAGTAATCAAAAAATCGCATTTTATGTTGTTCCGTCATAAAATTAATCAGAAAAATCTTTTGACATATTGTCATCACTGAAGTCACTAAACTAAATAGTGTTATGGCTAGCAGGGGAAACTAGCAAAGTTAAATGATGTGCTTGGCAGTCTAAATTGTTATCTAGCTTTCTAACTTTTTGGTCGGAAATATATGCTAACAATATAGGCATCGTAGAGAACTAAAAATCGAATGCGGATTCTATTAGCTAAGAATGGCTATGCCTGATAACTATGTGTTTGCACAATAAAAGTGTTTGTTTTGTATTGCACTGTTTACCTACCTATTCTTGGCACTATTGTGGCCCGCGAACAATGCAAAAATAATTTTGTGGCCCGCGGAACCGACAACCTTGGATCACTTTGCTCTAGGACATACTATAGCTGGTGTGTATTTAACCTGAATATTACGTTGTTCTATTTCCCTGTCTGTCTAAGAATGCTATACTGGATTATAAACCCGTATTTACGTTATATCAGTCAATATTAGATTCCAAAATATTCCAAAGACTTTGAATTTACCTGCATTTTGAAGTAAATATTACTTTATTTATTAAACGCTATTATCCCATATATGCTAACATCTTACCGTCTTATGAGCCCCATGGTGCTTTCACAGTGTTATAATTAACCAACGGCAAACGAATCTTGTTTCAAACTACATTTAATAACCGTTATTTGTCACTGATTTTACTAAATATTATTCATAGTGCTAGCACGTCATTGTTTCCGTCTATTGTTCAGTACTTGCAACGCCAATAAAAACAATTCCAATACTCGCTTACTTCCGTCCATTACTCTCTAAACTGTTCTTGGACACATTAACGTCTTATGTACCTATTGAGGCTTTCAGATTGTTAAAATTGGCAATGGCAAAAGAGTCTTGCTTCAAACTATTTTTAATAACCCTTATATGTAACTGATTTTACTGAATACTGCTTACAGTCATTACTTCCGTCTATTGTACAATTATTGCAACGCTATGAAAAAGAGATGGGTACGCAAACTGTTGACATCTTTCGATGGGAAATATCGAAAATAACTAACAAGCTAACATTATTACAATATTGTTACAGCGGCCTTTAATCTCATGCTCACTTTGCATTCTCTATAGCAGTGGTCACCAAACTTTTTTGACCGCGGGCCGGGTATGACTCAAACTGTGTTGAAACGGGCTGGACAAATATTTTTGTCAATGCAATACAATAAATTCCGAAAAGTTGGGAAATCCATTCAATTTATTCAACACTATAAATTCTACATTTCTGAAGTCTTGAATATTAAATTCTATATCGCAGAATATAGATCAAGAACATCATAGCAAAACAAATATACAAGATTTCTAGACAACTACCTTGAGGTTAGCTTTTTGCAAAACAATTGCTGTCATGAATATCCACATGCCGCAGAACAAAAGTTAACGTGACTTGTACTATTAGCGCAAAATGCACGATCGACGTTCATTTTAGCACGAGATACATACACAACAACAGTTTCGTCGAAAGCACGCGCCACGAGTGTACGAGTGCATCCTTCGCAGAAAAAACATTGTGTACCGGTAGAAAATTTTAGCCTATTTTATCACAGACAACTTTTGATTACTGCAATTAAACTACAACTTCTGAAAAGACAAAATGATGATTGACTTATTTCATTCATACTTGAATTTCGGAATCGCGATCAAAAACGTATAGCATTCAAAATCGCGAAAACGAGGTATTGTTTGAAACCACGACTGAAAATCTGTCCGAGTGACAAAAGTGTCTATTCAGAAGGGTCTATTGTTACGTCATTTTTTGCATCTTGCTGATTGGCCAAAGTTACGATATGAACAAGGAAGTCGTTGCTCGGGGAAACATTCTTTGGAAAAAAATCGCCATTTTTTGGTGTTATTGCGGGCCAGATGAAAGGACGCCACGGGCCGGATCTGGCCCGCGGGCCGTAGACAGTGGCGTGCCTAGAGGGAATCGAAAAAGGCAGCCGCCCCGGCAGCACGTTGTAAAATAACAAATTAGTAATTATCAAGTTAGAATCAAGGGTAAGGAAAGATTTCAATTTTCAGCGCAATCTGCAATCTGCAGAACTTTTCTCCTATGGGACGGCTTTGGGTTATTACCTCCCATCCGTATTTTTCCTAACAGAATTAACTTGAATTATATCAGGTTTTGTTTAACTGTTATTCACTTACATCTTTTTGGTAACAATACAGGGTGTCTTAAAAGTAAATATATACTTACCATCAATATTTTGTATTTCTTGTGAGATTCCCAACAATCCCCCTGAAATTAATAAAACTGAATTTTTATTCTATACGCAAGACCATACGCTAGACAGAAGTCAAAATATGTTGTCTGGAAGGACAGAACCTTCCCGGTTAGGCTGCAATGCTGAAAAAGTCAAGTCAAACGCTCTAGCTCAGGGATCGGCAATCTACGGCCCGCGGGCCGGATCCGGCCCGCGACGCTTCACTGAATTATAGTAACAAAACAGCTGGTTTGACGATTATATTTTTTACGTACCAAAATTTATTGCTAGATGCGTTTAGACTAAATTATATTATAATCTAACAAGAATAAAATTCACAATTACTCGTTTAATGAGCCTATAATTTAATTATAATTCGACAAATGGCAACAAAACGCAATAAAATTGATGCTAAGTGCAAAGGGTTCAATCGTGGCGAAAATATTCAAATGGAATTTTTTGAGATGCAATGCAATGTCACTGCTTGATTTTTATTATAAAAAGTATCATCCGTTCGGTTTTCAACTTCCTAAAAATATGTGCGGCCCGCCAATGACTTGCAACCCTTACTTACAAAAGGTTGCCGACCCCTGCTCTAGCTGAACGCTGATATAAAGAGAATTACATTCTGTACGAATTTTTTGTATCTTTGCGGCTGCGAAAATTTTTTTTGCTGTGATGGAAATTGAAAACAAAACCGAGGACAACTTCTTGGAATTGACGTGCCGTCGTTGAAACATGTAACATTAATTTTGTCGAATGTAATAATATTTAAAACTTTTATTGGTGATAAATGCGCTGCCACGTTGTGGAACCGACTACTCTAGCCGCTAGGCTACGGTCATCTTTATATGATGCCAGGAAAGTAAAATATCTCTAAATTATTTACAAACAAATTTGTAACATTATTACCTGGCGTTGATGAGTCAAGCTCAACTCCGGAACCTAAAATTAAAAGTTACAGATAACTAACGTTTGACGGGACTTGGTCAGAAAAACAGGCCTAGAGATGCACGGAGTAGCTACTTAGAAGTCTGATGTGAAGCTTATTAGGATTGGATTTAAAGATTTATGCCGGAGAATAACTCGTTGGCTTGAACCTTGCATTGTATAAAAAAGATTGCATTAGCATCTCTGTTGCAAAGTAAGTTTATGTGCAGACGGTGGTCTTGATCAAAAATTCCATAGCCGTTAATTATTTCAACTGATTATTGGACACGTCAGTGTACAAAGCGATCGTTTCAATATTATGTTGTTGTTCTTGTTAGTATTATTATTTTCTCTTCGAATACTGGACCAATTGCTTTGAAATTTGTCAGTGGTTAAAAATTGATTTTTTTGCCAGAAGGCTATTACTTTTACTTATTTCAAAAATTTCTGTGGACTTCAAGAGATTCGTTTTTTATGTGTCAAAATGGAACAAATTGCGACACCTTGTGACGTGTCAATATATTTGAGCACAGCTCTTTTGTTGAACAATGCGATGAAATTATAAAATACTCACTCGTTACAAATGTTGATGAACCCCCTGAAAAATATTTAATAAATTGAAAAACGGAAAAATGAAACCAAAGGTGTAATACCACTAATAGACAATTTCGCACTCGAAGCGCATGCTTGATTATAAGCTCAATAGAAATATAGTAAATATTAAATATAGTATCCAGAATTGGCCTTGAACTTCGCAACGTTCAGCAAGATTCTGCAAATACAGTGACGTGCTGAATGGATAAATTATTGGGGAAAGCTGTTGTTTTAACAATATCATGTTTTTTTCTATCGATTCTGTTTTTTTACCATTTGTCCAGAGATTCATTAGGAATGAAGGTATGGGACATCCAAGAGCGTAGCCAGCCCACAAATTAAATGGGGGGGGGGCAATTTTGTTCTGTATAACGACGTTATAAGACGCTTACTCGTGTCTTTTGCTTCGAATGTTGTGTCCCTGACACTGACTAATAAACTATACAAGAATCCAGCTTGATAGAAACATCAAATTAATGAAAACAAACAATGACACCGCTTAGCAAGCAAACTTAGAACAGCGTACCAATCCACTAATACCACAAGAGGTTCTACAAGAATGATGCAGTAGGAAACACTTAACGCCAACTAGTGGAAACATAAAATACATGAAAGGTCAATACACAACACTGAACAAGGCTGGATAAAAGCAGCGATATCTTGAATAATCGCTCCAAAGACGTACTTCGCTGTTGAAGTAATCCAAGGAACATAACTGCGCATTTTCATCTATTTCTTTTCATTCATTAGAAGGAAGGGCAATGTACAGTAATCCTGGAAACATCCGGTTTTCAGTAAATTGTTAGGAAATAGAGCAAAATGGTGTTAAAAAATGCGTAAGAATTTATGTCTTACTGCAAACGCTGCAAATATGCAGTTCAAGTAAAATGTGAATTTTTTTTTTTTTTTCGGCGGGGGGACATAGCCAATGGGGATATCCCGTAAAATACCTGATCATTGTATTGAATTAAAGTCAAACCTCCCGATCCTTCGCTTTGCATGGCTTCAACTAATCTTGTCATTTCGCTGAAGAAGTCTTTCATAGACTTATAATTTGCGTCTAGGTAGTTGTATCTGGCTTCGGGCGAGTCAGGTACTGCTGGAGACAGGTAATTACCATCGAAAATGTCCAAACTGTCTTCGCATCTGGCAAGTGTGAAAACGACCCATAAGAATGCTATTTTGAAACAATACATTGCTTCAGTTGTCGCACGTTGACTAATCTTTACTTAATCTGAATATTTAATCGAAAAAAAAAAGTTCCGTTGAGGCACTCAAGAACATGAATAATATTTTTTTCTGAGCTTCTGCAACTCTTCTTTGCTATCTTTTAATAAATTTCATTCAATTATCTTGTGCAGCGGTTCCCAAAACGCATCTCGCGGGCCAATTACGACCCCCGTAACGATTAAATATGGGCCACCAAATTTGATTAAAAGAGTTTAACACTTTATGTTTTAACTTCCTTGCGTTCTGGATACCGCCAACTGTTACATCATTATAACAGTTTGGGCAAATGTAACAATTCAATTATACCGGTATCTTAAATAAATATACCTAAAACATTCGAAGGACGACTTACTTTTCATCTTGCTTGTATTATGCTAATAGACTGCGTTTTTTTTTTTTTAAATAGTAAGGAGTAAAAACATACTATTCACTGTTTTACCTTGATATACATTATCCCCCATTCAAAATAAAAATCTGACCAATAAAAATCGTTCTGATTATTTGGTTTCTGCGAGACTAACTACTTATCCTTCTTCTATGCTTTTGTGCCGGTGGATCCGTATGCATATATTGCAAGGATGCTGCAGCAAGAGTAAAGATAACTAACCTAAGTGATTCAAGAGTCTTGCTGCCCACTAACACAAATATATTTCTGTTAGTGTGCAGCAAGACTCTCGAATCACTTAACAAAAATCGTATTGTGAAAATGTGATCTATAAATATCAATACCAGTGGTTCTAAAAAATTTTAGGCCGCGCTTCCCTTTTTAGAATTTGTCAAGTCTCGCGCGTGCCTTCGAAAGTGACTAGCTATCAATAAGCTACAAATAACAGATAGCAAGGCGAATGTTTTATTCAAAAAACAGGTTGAAAATACGTGAATGGAACGTTAATATCCATAATAATAAAATGTAAATATCGAACAAATATTTTTATTTTTTAGTTAGCTTCACGCCCACTAAAAAATTGTCTACGTCTTACTTGCGGGCGCGCCCCGTTTGAGAACTAGTTGTCTATACGCCTTCTTTCAATTAATAACTTCACGGACTAGCACTCTGTCAAATATCATGAGTATGAATAGCAGTATTCCCAAATAGTATACAGTATAATAATATTTCAAAACGTTTTGACGTTTTTAAATTTTACAACAAATTCTTTATCTTTCACCACTTGGCGAATAAGTCCTCGCTAAACTGAAAATTCTTGGATATCTTCGTAGTTATTTCGCAAAAGTATTAATCATATTGAAGTATACGCAATGTTACTACGCTGTTCGTTATTATAATATATCATAACCACCACCGCACAATGTGCGTGAGATAGCACTGAAACAAAGTAAGGTCTACAGCCAGTCGCAACAACAATACAAACAACAATATGTTCAACACACGTAAGATTACTACGTTATTCATTAAAATTGTTTTAGCATATGGGTAAACATACGTCCAAAGAATAGCTGTATGAAGCCTATTGCATGGAGATGTACTATTACCACTGGTAATTCAAGTAAAAAATTATTTTTCAATATTTTATTTGTTGGTTTGTGTGAGGCTGACACACATGGCAGGCACCCTTTCCTCCTCGTAGCTCTCCCCGAATCAAGTAAGTTTCAACCAGTACAAAACAAATTGTGTGCAAATAACGAGAAAATAGCACTTACAGTTTTAGTGGGGAAGAAAAGCCACAGGAAACCCAAAACATGTTGACTGAGCAGCAATACTCAAAGTGCGAATGCTTTTAAAATTGCTGAGTTATGGAGTATGAAAAAACATTGGTGTTCGGTAATAATATTTCTATAATTAAATTACCCGATCTTTTTACCTAGATATTAGAAGCTTCCGTGTCGCTGCTCGATAACTAGAATTAGTTTTCCGTCTGGAATTAAATAAGTAAATTTCGGTATTGTTGTGAGAAACACTTCAAACGTTTGTTCTCGGCTGGCGTTCGTTATTCGAAACTTCTTGCTTAAAAGGAGCGATGAAATTGGACGGAAATTTGACGTTTTAATTTTTCCTCGGCTGCTCTGGGGCTTCGTTGTTTTTCTCACTTTATATTTATATTATTTAAATTTTTTATTCACCCCACGCTTGCTTGGTACGCACGTCGTTTCTTCTTCTCATCGTCACATTCTTCTTGCTTGCACTCCGGCAGCTCGATTGTACCATTTCCTGACCAACTTTCCTTCTGGTCCTTGCCTGCTGGCCGGGCCTATTTCCTCTCTCCTCGACCAGTCTGCTGGTAGCGTCCCTTGCTCGGCGCTCCTCTCTTGTGCGAATCAGCCTGCCTGCCATTTCTTTTCTCGGCCGTCTTTCCTCTCGTCTTGTCTGCTGAGCATATCCTGGTGGCTGGATCTGCTGCCCTTTCTTTCCTCGGTGCACGTGCTGGTCCTCTACTGCAGCTCGGTCTGCCTTTTCTTTTCTCGACGGCCTGCCTGTCTTGTCTGGCGGTGCTATCCTGCGGCTTTGTCTGCTATCTCCTTCATCGACGGGCCGGCTGGTTCTTACTCCCTATCCTGCGGCTGGGTATGCTATCTCTTTGCTCTGCGCAACTGCTGGTCTTCTCTTCTACGGCTCACAGCCCGTCTGTCCTTTTTTTTCTCAACCACCTGGCTAACCTGTCTGCTGGCCCTCTGCTACAACTCGATCTACCCCGTGAGTTTCGAACCTGCGCTCGTGCCTGACCTGATGTTTGACAACGTTTCTGCGTTTCTCCTGCGCCACCGTCACTTACAAGGACCAAGCTGACCAGAAACTTGGTTATCTAACAACGTCACGCTTAACAGCCCACGACAAAAATAATTACCCCGAAATAATTATTACTTTAAACATACTGCGTTGATTCGAAGCAGGTGTATTGACGTTTTAATGTAGGCTGTCGTTCAACTGGGACTATAGTGTGCGCTCCTTTAACTCTTAAATGTGCGGATTTGGAAAATAATATGATATCCTGTTTCTAATCGTGGTTCAGTTTAGTTCTTTTTATAAAAAAAAGGGACAGTAATTCTGCAATCATTGTCAATAATGTGCGTTAGATAATTAAAAGAGCGAATCCGTAAACCCCAATTCTGACTGTCAGTAAAGGAATACAAAGACTGGAAGACGATTCATCGATTTGATCATATTTTACCTCTTGTGCTAACTGACCGCCCTATATCTGGTTTACTGTTTCTAAATTTAATAAACATCTCACGAAAAATCTTGAAATTGGCGCGGCGTTATGTTCTTTTACAGAATAAAACGATATTATACAAACTGATAATAAAACGAAAAACCCGACAAGTTTTGCCCAGTGACAGGTAAAACATGCCACCCCGCCTAATGCACTAAAAATGAAACGCAGTAAATTGCACGTGCGATGTACCTTTCTATTCGCTCTGGATCTACGTCAAAGCCACACGCCATATTTTTCCGAATTATGATGAAATATAATCTAATCAATGTAAAGTATGGTCGATCAGTTTCTAATATACTAAAATAAATGCATAACCGTTGGATTCTATTGCAGATTTTCTACATTTCTATATTTCCCTGTGAAGGTTCATATCCGAATATCTACCTTCAGATTCAGATATTCATTTACGTCGTGGAAAACCAATGAACAATATGAAATAAATAAAATGCATGAAACAAATTACAGAAATAGATATCGGCTTGTTGCAGTGGACGAGGTGTCGCGAAAGACTCATCAGTCCACAAGTCAACCAGTCAACGACACTTTGAAGCTGATTTGAAGCAGCAAATATAGCAACGGAACAACCCAATATTAAACATTTACTTAATTAGGCACAATAATATGAGAAATAACAATAAAAAGAATAAGAAATAAACTACAGATGCCACAATGACTATGGAATATTACCTAAATGCTTACTTAGTAATTAGACACAATCATACAAAAAGAACAACAAAATTCAAATTAAACTTCGAAATGCCACAACACCTATCTGTTTTGAGCATTAGCATGATTGATTAGTTTGATATTTTTTGCAGGGGGGGGGGAGCTTAATTCTTTATCTGGTGTACCACGGCCCCCCGTCAGATTACGACCAGTTTATGCAGGGTAGGAGATCAGTTAGCCAGATATTTGTTCCAGTTGCATGGGCTTGTTTGGTATTTTCTTGGTCGAATAAGACTAATCGTTTCTTAATCGTTTCACGTAACCGCTGGTCGGTTACGGCTTCCTCCACCACCAAGTCCATGCTTCCGAAAAAAACAAACAATACAGTAAAAAACTAATCCCATACCCGACTTGGAATGGTAACCGGACGAGAGGCCGTGGTTCGCCATATGGATAAGCCGTCTTATCGGCTTTCCTCTCCCCCGGGATAAATATGTAAATCCTCCTAACTCTCGTTTGAAATTATCAAAAATAAAATTTTTAGGTACAAAAATTTACAAATGTTTTTTTTTTTTTATGTAGATTACGCAAGTCGTTATTTTAAATCCGGTTTTGACTGAGTATAAAATTTAGAAATATTAAATAAAAAATAATTATTAGATTCTTGGTTGTTATTATTCATATTATTGGTAAACTGTTATTTATGTTATGCAATTAATTTTTCATTTCAAGTCTCAAGTATATTTTATGTCTGTCCCATTTGTGTTATGTAAATACGGCTATAGACTCCGGTCATCGAGAACATTGTTTTTGCACTTGTTTTGCCGTCGAACGGGCCGCCCTTTAATGCTCAGCTGATTCCCAGATTACGGTAGGTGCTAACGTTTACTTATGTCTGTATTTGAAAAAATTTTTATTGTGAATTGACATAAAATATATAGTGCACTAGTGCAGTACCGATAGTCTTAGATAAGGATACGAGAGAGAGAGAAATTTATTTTTCGTAAACCAGAAAAAAAATACTGAAATAGCAAACAATAAAAAGTTTTTCAGTATAGATCGCTACCGGTACCGGTACCGTACTAGACTAGACTACGAGCTACTGAACTGCGACGTTTTTTGCTCCACTATGGCTTCTATTTCTGTATTTATAAAATTAGGCCTCTATCTGCAGATCTGTCTATAGCCTGTACAGCTGTACCGGTACGGTTCTCCAATTTCAAGAATGGTCCCCACATTGAAATAGATAGATAGATAGTTTATTTCGAAAACTCCATAACAAACCTAAATTTAAAATGGAGAATTCTGGAGGGCAAGCAAAACCTGCAAAAAAGTTTAAAACATGAAGTATCTCATGTGCCTGCCCACCAGCACGCACACAAAAACACAAGCCCAATTAAATGAAGCTTGGGCCAAACTTAAAAAACAAAATACACGATAGTAATAAACTTTCGGGCTGTTGTACTCTCTTTCAACAATTACGTTGATAATGACCAATACCTACAACCTCATGCAAAGATAATGTGGGGAGTGGAATGTAATAAATTTGCGACGATAGTCATACTCATGAAGCCATGAAAGCTTTGGGAAAAACCAAGCCACGAAAAACTACACTGATTGCTAGATTGGGCATTGCGGAAAAGGTGATAAGTGGTTTCATATACAAACAAACGCAAAACCATGGCGGCAAATTCGGTGTGTGGACACTCATAAAAGCAATTATTAGGAAAAACACTAATCACACGTGAGCAGGTCTGTAGCCTAATTGATACATTGACGTGGCCAACATTGTTAAAAACAGTACCGGTATACACACAGAGAGAACAAATCAAAAATATGCCACTAAATGAATGTTTAAAAATGTTACACTGTAAGTTACACTGCAAACTATTTACACATATATAGTTGAATACTCAGTATTCAAGCGGAATTTCTAGAAATAGCAGTAGGCCTATATCATACTCTTTGTCACAAAATAAAATATCTGAATCAATCCCTGTTGTATTTATCTTTCGATTCTGTTATGATGTCCGTATGTTGTCTTTATGCTGCCATGTAATTTCATATTTCGGCCTTTACTTGTTGATATTCCTTAAGTGCTGGTTCATTGTTGTCAATCTAATCTTTCTGCGCCGTTCAAAAATGCGACCGCACCCGACGACTGCCAAACACAAACTTTAAATCCAATCTTTTATCCATAAACTTCTTTAATTCCGGTGGATGGGCCTTGATCATGTTGATATCACGAGATACAAATCTAATAGTAAATACCGAAACACACAGCGCGTAGCATTCTCAGTCCAACAGCATTGATTGATCTTTCATCTAACAGAGCAACAAAAACACGTCCGACCCAGACGGCAGTCTGGCAGAAGACCGTAAATTAGGATAAAACGGTGAGTGCAAACCTCTGGTTTACGAGACAGTTTGGGCCCCATAAATAGCCCTGTTTCAGTAATTAGGCAAACCAGTTCTGCGCAATAAACTAAAAGGGAAGCGCAATATAAAACCTCACCATAGGATTCCTCATAAAAAAATGTATTGATGAAAAATTTTTTACAGTAGCATATAAATATATTTTGGTTTTCTCGTAAAAAATATCATACACAAAAACCAAACAATGAATGCACAGAAGATTAGGAAAATTGGGGGAACTGGCAAAACCTCTATAAAGGTTTAATACAAGTAAATATACATGCAAACATGCTGCATAAATATGCATTTGAGCGTTTTCAGCAAAATGAACACAATTTTGGTCTTGTGTCGGCCACGTTCAATTTAGATCATTATCGAGACGAGCGTGGTGCAATCTGACGCATCCTCCATCATGCCTGACTCACTCGTTTCAGGATCAAATAGAGTATTTATTTAATTGAACAAATAGTCTGGCAATCTTGGAATCGAAGAACTGTGTCCTTCTGATTGCCAATGATGTTTTCATTATAACCATTGCTATGAAACATTCAGACATTAGCCAAAATACAGCAGTGAGACGTAAAGTTTTTGAACTTATTATAAAACTGTGAACTATGAATTATACAAATTTAATTTGAACTTTTCAAAATAATGTTGGAAAGTAAATATTAAAAACATTCATAAGCCACCATTTTTGGCAGCGCCAGATCCAACTATTAGGATGAGCTGCATTAAACACAATGACCCTGCGGCTCCAGCTCTGGGTAAATATCTCTTTATCATCTCAATTTGAAGGGGCAACATACATATCGACGCATCGTGCTAATCTTCAGGGATATGCTGACCACCGCGTCTCTGGTTATCCTTCTTGGGTTTGCAGGTTCGAATCTCATGCAGGGTTGATTATGTGCGAGAGGATCGCTGGACTCCACATCCAGTACAGCACACTTTCCAAATTCCAAGAATTTGCCTCAATAAAACAAACACTCCATGTGTCTCATAAACGAGGGGCGTCTGGGACCACGACAGATGCTTCATATCGCGCCATGCTTGTCTCAATAATAATCTAAATTATTCGCGGCCGTCACATGACCAAAATTGCCGTTTTTTGCTAAAAACTCTTGAATGCTACGAAAATTTTTTTTTCTCTGGTAAAGCGGATTATTTTTTTTCAAGGAATTCAATGATGACGATACCAGATTGCGCTTTTTTGTAGTATTTTGCGCGACCTTATCATACTGTATTATTACTAATATTGAGGGACAACAATGTCCAGATGTCTCCCGAAGGAGGGGTCTGATCATCTAAAAATAGGGTTTTTCTGAAACGGGACAATGTCACCCGATTTGTATAGTGTGCCGTACTGACATTGCCGGAGGGTGGTTCCATAACCCCCTCTCCACGATCAATTACATGCTTCCGAAATAAAATAACTGGCTAACCAATCCCATACCTGACATGGACAGGTAGCCCGACGAGAGACTGTGGTTTGCCATATTATTAAACTTTTTTATTGGGTTTGCTCGTCCCTATGATAAATATGTAAATCCTACCCATATTATAGACTACTGGACCAGTAAATAAATCAACTTTCGAAGTTGGAATAAATTTTTAAAATAGGAACACTCTTTATTTTGCGATTACAGTTAAAATCTAGAAGATGGCGACTGCTGCGCCTTTACGGCCTCCACAGGGAAGTACACATTCGTCCACGAGTTCGTCATCGCCCAGCGTTCATCGTAGAATGCTTAATCGATCTGGTGTTAGTTGGACGGATGATTTACCAGTCTGTAATTTGTCGGATATTGGAATAGCTCCGAACGTTGTCTATCTTCAGGATGGTAAAACAATGGAAGCTCATCAGTATGCCGACTTCTCTTTCAATTTCAGGTTGGTAAAGGTGTTAAATGTGTGCAGCAAGTCTCTTGAATTGAATAGAATAGCCATTTTCACTCTTGCTACAGCATCCTTACGTAATACGCATACGGATCCACCTGTGCAAAGGCATAGAGAGCAAGGAAAGGTAGTTAGTTTCACGCAACCTCAACTGTTAGTAAAATTTGTACGTTGTTGTTTTGTTCTGTAAAGCTTTTTGGAATAGAAATATCACATTTTTATAATTCAAAATTATTATTTCAATCAGTGGTTATATGACAGTCAAAAAAATGCAGTCATTCTATATTCAAATATGTAAATCATTTGAGATATTTTGTACTCTGTCTGTCTGGTGCAAGATTTCAGGAGTGAAGTTGAATGTTTTATTAAAATCGAAAGAATTTTGAAATGCCAAATCCAACTATCTTTGCATTGTCAATTTTAACATGCAGTTGGTTCTTCAATAGCTTTGTTTGCTAGTTGACCATGTAGTGATGACTCATGTTTATTGAAGTCCTTGTCATTGTTATATTTAGCATATTTAATAAATTGATTGTTTACTGGATGACGCACATTTCAGCATTTTTATGTTCAATCAGTTATGTGTGACCAATGGCCGAGATGTATCAGGATTATGAATATAGATAGTTCTATATGGGTTCTTTAGTAATACAGGCAGTTATAATCATTACTTATTGATCTTTAGATCGGTAAGTATGTTGATAGGTGTTTGTCTGTCTGTCTGTTAGATGCACGCGATATCTCAAGAAGGCGTGGTTGAATCTGCTCCAAATTTTGCATGTGCATTCATCATATCGGACCAAAAGCCTATTGATTATGAATGAATTATGTCGTATAATTAGCGAGTTATCAATTAATTAGTGATGGGACACGCGGTGTCACTATAGAGTCATGAATTGAATCCGCAGTTTCGATCGATAAGTCTTCGGTCCCCGACCGATATTCTCATTTAAATATTTGTCACAAAATTTTTCAAAACTTATAATCTACGGTAATTTAGTAGTGGGCAAGGTTTTTGGACCAGGGCATCATAATAAGGGTGACATGGAAGTTACATTTCATGAACAATATTTACAGTGTTACAAAAGTGAAAGTGGAAAACAATGAACCTCGTGCCAAAACTTAATTTTATCGCTATCTCAGCAAATTCCTCGAGCTAAATTAGTTTGGTTTTAGCAGCAGCAGGCGGGCCAAATTGAATTACCCAGTCGGCCGGATTTAGCCCGTTTGCCTATTATGTCAGATCTATTTTATTGCCAATTAGTGACTTTTTCGACATACTGGTTCTTTTCCAGATTTTTCAACTGGCCGTGTTCATCATTCTAGATATCTGAATATTCTCATCATGGTTCTATAGTCTGAAGTAATTCTGCCAAGCTGTACATTCAAATTAATATTTCAATCAGGGATGGCCAATACCGAATAGTTCACTATTTCGAATACATTCGAAATTATTATTTTCGAATATGAAATTTCGAATACTTCGAAATTAAAATCCAGTAATAGAATCTAAGTGTATGAAGGAATTTTCATACAATAAACAATGGGAAAACTTCTATTTACAACCTGGCTATATAACCAGGCATTTCATGTTTGCAGATTATTGCGATATATATTTTAAATAACATGAGTTGTGTTGATTAACAGAATTAAAATAATACGACAAGGCATTTTAAATAGTGGTATCGGTGATGGATTTGAATGCTTGCGCAACACAAAATCATCCTAGTAAAACGCCCACACTTCTAAATACCAACCATTATCCAAATTATTTGTCAAAAAGCGGGATAAAGTATGAGTTCTTTTTCAGACTTGTGACAATTTTTTCGTGAGTACGAAAAAATTGTCACAAGTCGGAAAAATAATTTATACTTTGTTACACATTCAAGTCCACAAATCGCCGTTGTGTTTTTGAGTTATAATAGTTTTAATATTTTGTAAATACGAATCCGAAATTAATTATAATTGGGCAGTTTACCACACATTTCATGCCCACAAATACCCGTGGTATTTGGTATTAATACTTTCATTATCGATACTTTTGACCATCATTATCAAAATTATTTGCAAGAAAGCGGGTGAAAGTATTTTTCTAATAAATCAACTTGTTTCCAAACTTGTGACAATTTATTGGATATCGTAACAATTACGGCTATAAATACCGTATTTCCCGGCTAATAAGTCTACATGGCAAATAGGACGATGTATATTTTTAGCACTCAAAAAAAGGGGGTTTTCCATATAGGTCTCCAAGAAGACGGGTAGAAAAATTGTTCCCTGTTGTTCAGTTATGCTAATATGCGCTAATAATAATGTTTAGAACCAGATCACGTTTGTTTAGTAGAATCATACTCACAGAATTAACTATTTTTAACAATAAAGCGGTAATTTTAAGTTAAAAATCACAATCATTTTGAACAATCTATAATTTTATAGGGTCAGAACAGAACCAGATCATGTTTGTTTGGTAGAACCATACTCACGGAATTAACTATTCTCAACAACGAAGCGGTAAATTTAAATTATAAAGCGGCAATCATTTTGGACAACCTATCAACCCGAATGTTGAAATAATTTTGGAATGTGATAAGTTCCACACGGTACGTCCACGGGTTATTTCACAGCTGTGTTTCATGTCCCTGTCATTTTCTGCTGAATCGGCAAAACCAAAAGGTCATAAATCACTTACTTTATCTCGGTGGCGGTGGCCGTGTTTTCTCTTTTAAGTAACGATAACCAGCCTACGATTAAATATCATGATTGGCAGACCCATAAGAACCAAATATAAGGTTAACAAAAATTATGCTTGAGAAGACTAATGCGAAAAATAAGCAGGCCACATAGAAATAAAATAAACATGCTTTCTCAATAAGGCGCCCCACCCCCCAAAAAATCAAGCCAAAATTGGGTCTAGAAAAGCAAAAGCGACTTATTAGCCGGGAAATACGGTGATTGTCGATTTTTCGACTAATGGAAATGATTTTGTGAATTAAAAGACGAATGTCGGCAATGTCCACCAACGCAAACGTGCAAATGTGTCGCAACACTATGCGACGTACATTCGCGCTGAATATAAACAATCAAAATGCCGACTCTATTTCATCGTCATTACAATACGCGAGAAAGCGTAAAAAGTCGTTTGAAGATTCCGGTAAAACGAAACACCGTGTTTACGGCGAAAAGTGACTACTATTCGCAATTATTCGGAAATGAGCCGAAAAGGTATTCGAATACTTTGATATTCGAATAATTTCGAATATTCGATTCGTTTTGGACAACCCTGATTTCAATAGGTTAACATTTTGTTGGACATTATTGATGGTAAAAGTCACTTAGTGAATTTTGAAATTTATTTCAGATTCTCTTTGATTTTAACACAGAAATACATTTAATTAGGGCTTTCGGTGGTTTGTCTTACTTTTTCTATTCACAGTTTTTGCGCCTTTTACTCTGTATAAGTAGTTACTAGATTTTGGGAGGAAAATAATTTTATTTGGTTTGGCATTTCTTGTACTAATTCATTACATCCTGGCGCCTTTTACTCTGTATAAGTAGTTATTAGATTTTGGTAAGAAAATAATTTTATTTGGTTTGGCATTTTTTGTACTAATTTATTACACCTTGGGTGGGCGTAGCTGCATAGGATTGTCTGTCTGATGTTATTACTTATCGATTTTAATCGCTAAGTATGATGATAGGTATTTGTCTGTATGTATGTCTGTTAGATGCACGCGATATAGCGAGATTAAATCTGCAATAGCGAGATTGAATCTGCTCCAGATTTTGCATTTGCATTCATCATATCTCGGACCAGAAGCCTAGATTTTAATGAAAATTTGAGCTTCTTTCACTGGACTTTTGAGTTTGGTCATGTGGTGGTATCAATAAGCTTGTACATTTTCTATAGCATAAGCATAGAGCGATGCTTATGGGCCTGTTTTACAATAAGCCATGGTACAAACTACAAACTGCTAAATTTAACATGGTTTGTCAAATCTTAGATGATTTGTACATTCATCCTCTACCATACCTCAGCGACCCCATGACCTGTTTGCAACCCTACCTACTTATCACTCAGACCCAATTTGGGGTCGTGACCCCTGGTTTGGGAACTCCTGTATTAGACTCTCAGTGAGGGGATAAGAATGATTGATAAACATAGGACAGGATTTACATATTTCACCTGTGGGAAAGGAAAGTGGATAAGAAGGCTCAATCATATGATTGACCTTTGATTCGACCTATGGTGAATAAAAAAAAAACAAGAAGAAAGCCGATAGAACAGCTTAATCATATGGCGAACCACGGCCTCTTATCCGGTTACCGTTCCATGTCGGGTATGGGATTAGTTAGCCAGGTGTTTGTTTCCGGAAGCATGGACCTGATAGGGGAGGAAGGTGTAACCGATCAGCAGTTATGCGAACCACCCTACGGTGGCGAGGAGTGTAGAAATCCATGGGATTTGAACCTGCGAACACGCAGGGCTGTGGCGAGCATATTCCTAGCTCTTAGCATGTTGCGCCACACCATTTAACCTGATATGTCATTATAGTTAATCCGGATGCTTTAGCCATCTCGCTTAGTAATGAAATATGTTACAGTTTATTTGTATACATTGCAGACATTTTCTAGTTGCAGTCACTCAGAATTTTGTCCTGTCTCATATTAGATCAAGTTGTATTTCAATAGCTAGAGAGTAGTGTTTACCGATGTGCTCAGAAACAAAGTTTTCATTGTCTATAGGTGACTTATTTTTATGCACATGAATTTCAAAATTTTTTTTATTTGTGGACTTTGAACGGGCTATTCCAAGTGACACTACAAGACAATTCCAGAAATTTTTCATGTTGTTAGATGAAATATATTTTTACATTTTCAGCTACATGTTTTGTTTTATTGTCCAATCAGTTGCTTTATTGAATATGTAAAAAAAAAATTGCACAAAAGTTAAAACCAAGACATACTTAGTGGATATAAAAAATTTAGTAAAATATAGCGTGACACTACAGGATGGTAAATCCACCATGCACTAACAGTACATTATGTTATGCTGTAATTTTTTACGATGGTACAGCAGGAGCCCATAATATTTTCTGGTGCAGTAGCTGAAGGAGCTCTATGTGTGGCTCAATTCACCTAATGTAACAGTGTAAATCCATGCCAATAATGTGCATATTGTATGTGACACTACAGGACGTGACACCACAAGACATTTTTCCTCTTCGGAACAGCGGCCTCTATCATCTCTCAAAATTCTGGTAATAAATCTTTAAATAGGCGAAGAAATGTCCTACAGCACTGCAAACATTTAAACTTTATTAACTTAAATTCAATGAGTCCATTTCATATGAAAAAAATTGATCACACAATCGAATACTTTGTGTCACGAATCATCACAAAATATGTCAATTATACCACAATTTCTACATTTTAGGCCATTTTTTAAAAACCATCAAAAACCTAGGTGAAATTTCAACTTTTTCGATGAAAGGAATGCAGTCCAATAAAATTCCAATGTCTTTTGATATGAAAAATACAAATAAATTACTTTCACTACACTTTTAAAAAAATTGATGGAATTCAACTTTTGCTTGGAATGGCCCGAACATTCTGTTATATAAATTTGAACCAATGCACTTACATAAAAGTGTTTTTATTTTGATGGGTATTAAAACCCTTAATGATAGTTACAGAAATCAATATAGTGTTTTTAGCAATGACTGGGAAGTGTTGTGTATGAATATGATTTAATAAATCTTTACCCAGAATAGGTGCTTCATACTTAGAAGTTCCAAATAGTAAATTTTTTGACATTGGTTTCCAATTGGTCCTCGCGGCATAGCTAGACATGGTTGATTGAACTTAAACATTTATTGGAATATCAAATAATAAATAAAAAAAATTTAGAATGTTTTTATTGAAAAAATATTGTTTTTATGCATTGGTCATCTCACTAATCTGACAGTCAAACAAATGCACCTTCTACAAAAGTTGTTTATGTACTTAACTGTTCCGCGTTATTAAAATATTTAATTTCTGAACTATCACTAATTGTAAAATTCGCAAACACATTTTCTCAGCTTCAGAATTGCAAATAATTTGGTTTTGCCCATAACAAGTTACAGACATTTACGACGTTTGCTTTTCCACACATACCAGTTATATAGGGTGTCCATGAATTCTCTTTACAATTTCAGTTTTGTTATTCTCAATATGTCTTGACCAGGTTTGTTGTTTTTTAATTGTTCAAGTATTTTTACTTCATTTAATACATCTGTGAGGGTCAAAACAAAACATGGTATTGGCAAATTCACTTTGTAATTTTAGAAATTTATGGACACCCTATATTTATGTAATATAATATAGTATTGAGGCATATTATTGAATAAAAAATTGTGTTCAGTTTGACAATCTACCCCCTTGTGACAAGTCTATGTACTGCAAGAATTATAAACTGACAGGCCTAACACTGTTGTAGGATCAAATATCTTTTTTATTATTCATAGTATCAGGTATTGAATATTTCGAATGCTTTCAAGGTTTAGTGAATTCAAGGTACAGAATAATTGATTCACTTAATCTTATGGTTTCAATTTTTTGAGTACATAGGCTACCAGATTTAGGAATGTTACATGCCGAACATGGCCTAGTAACTTCATACTCTTTGAAAAAAATTTGGAGAATTTATTTGAAAAGGTAAACATTCTATATGAAATAATAAATTAAACAGATTTTAAGTTATCTAGTTTAGTTGAGCATTGTCTGATATGTCCTAGTAAATTCCATAATTGTTTGAAACATTCAAGAGAGTTTATATGAGTGGGTAAATATTGAATATGGAATGTTAAATTGGGAAGTTGGTTAACTAGTTCAGTAGAAGTGTATTGGTAATATCAGCCATTTTTTCGTATCTGTATCGGCTAAATGTCGGCCGATATTTCTGATATATTCGGATCGGTAACGACGACAAAAGTGGCATCTGTACATTTCTAGTTCTTCAGAATTCTTCTTTGTTTGATATGATGATCAATGCTGTGTATGTTTTGGTCAGATTGCCATTCCACATTGGCAATAATTGTGCTTGTGCTATTACTTGTTGATTATTACTTTTTACATGTTTGTGTGAGAGTGCTTCTTTTGTGATGGCACAGAAAAAGCTGCACATGTTCAATCTGCATTGAGGAAAGTTAAGACTTTTCACATAGGCTACCGATTTCAAGATATTCTGGCATATTGTGGATAATCATTATTCAACTTATACCGAAGAGTTCTATTGGTCTTTTTAGTCCACTGAGTAAAGTTTATTGAACTCCATCAAAACGAAAGTTTTTCTTTGTCTGATATAATGATTTACAATGTTGGGGTATAGGTATGATTTCTGTATGGCCAGAGATAATTGAGGTCGCATTTCTTGTTATTAAAGTCAGCCACATATTTAACATTCCAGAGATTTTTTACATTGTGTTGAATTTACAGATTAAAGTTAAGATAACCCTAACATTTGAGGGATCGCTCAACTGTGTCAAAATTACCTGCAAGGTTCATATCTAGATAGTTTGGAATTCAATATTCCTGTTCACATATTATTTTGGAGTTTGAGATTTGCAAGAAGATTTACATATTTATCCGAGGGGGGGTTGAGAAAGCCGATGAGATGGCCTAATCACATGGTGAACCACGGCCTCTTGTCCAGTTTGAGATTAGTTAGCTAGTTATTTGTTTCAGATGCAAAGACTTGAATTGAATGCATGGATTTGATGGAATTAATATTACAATTCAATATTAGTTGATTTTTTTGTAAATTTTATTTCAACCATGCTTCAGGATGGAAGCAGCAAATTTTATAACAATTTGTAGTAATGTCATTTATTGAATCATCATAAGCCTATTTTCGAGGCTTTTCGCACTGGACACATAATAGCTTGCATAATAAGGACCACTATGTATGAAATGACCCTAATTATTTCATCTCGGCATTCTACCCCAGCGGTTCCCGAACTTTTTGTTTGTCCGACGTCAATTTATCGGGAAAAAATTCACAGCGCGCTTGACACTAAAAAAAATTGCTACCGTCAAACACCAAACTCAATTTTGTATTCGTTAATGAGTACTTTATGCTTTTAAAGTTTGTAAACATGGTAGGCCTGAAGAATAAAGGCTGAAAGTCAACTCTTCTTCCTCATCTCTGTCTGATTTTCTTTTGAAATGCTAAGAAATCACTCATGTTCGCTAAACTCTTTTAATGGGCTGTATTGAGCAGTGTCTACCTCTATTGTTGACAGGCCCTACATAACAGAAAGAAAACGACATAGAAAGGTAAAATGAATTTATTGATTCATAACCTCAGCATTTAAAATAGAAACAATATTCAAAATTTCAAAGCATTTGTATTTTCCTACCAACAAGAAGAAAAATAACAACAAAAACAACAACATAATAACAAGACAATCCATATGTATCCTACACTTTGTGTCCAATAAAGTTTCGGGAATAGGAACACATTTACAAAAAAGCAAACAATATTATGTTGCTGGTGTAGTGGTGTTTCAACTACACACTACATTACTACACAGACAAATTTCATCACGCCGATAAATAGAAATAAAAAAATTTAAAACTGGTATATATAGCTGATTGGAACTATTCTTATTTGAGAGATTTATCCAAAATAAGACATTTGAGAATTTTACGCAGTCGTATGTGTATGGTATATTGTAAATGTGACCCTTTTTTGTTCATTGTTCTGTTGAATTATGCCTGAATATACGTTCAAAATGTTAGCTTAATTACCGGTATATCATTTGCTTTTTACCTGTTGAGCTCTCACTCATTTTTGTATTTTGAAAATCGGTATTTTCTAAAGCGTATCTAATATTCAGATATTTGAATAATAAAGTTGATCCCTTTAGCTGGGCATCTCCTGCTTCAAATTTGCAACAACAATTGCAATTTGGTTTTGCCATTTGTGGTCTAAAATAAAAAAAAAACTATATTAACAATGACCACTATGTTTATCAGACAAGGCTCAAAAAAGCTACCGTAGTTCAAATGTATCGACTTGTTGAATATGAATCGAATTAGTAAATATTTCTAGTTCTAACTAATTTATAGTTAAAACATTGAGATAGCAAACGATTTAGTTTTCGTCAACTGTGATCTAAAATAGCAAAAACTTGTTGATAAAAGTCACCTTGATTATAAGACAACACTTAATAAAGCTTGCTCAAATATATTGCTTTGCTGAACATGAACCAATTTGGTAAATATTCCTACTTTGAAAACATTATTTTCAGAACATAATCGGAATAGTTGAATAATATTCAGCCATGGTCTTCTCTGGTCTGAAATAACAAAATAGGGCGCTCCCGAAGTATGCGAACCAAGATGGCGGACATCGGAACGTAACATGGGTAACAGATCAGGGTTAGGCGATAAATTTTTTCCAATTTTCCTTATTTTAGTCCTATTATCAGTTCAAAGACTAGCCAAGAGCCTCCCGTAGTATTTATACCTAAAATTATGGCCTAACCCTAACCTAGTACACATATTACATTCCGATGTCCGCCATCTTGGTTCGCATACTTCGGGAGCCCCCAAAATAGTACCGTACTTATTATTAAAGACTCCTGTTATTATCACTCAATGCTTAATAAAGCTAATTCAAATGTATTTATTATTGACTTGTTGAACATGAACCAATTTAGTAAAATATTTCTTATTTAAAAACAATATTTTAGAACATATATTTGGAATAGTTGATCATTCATTTTGGTTATCTGTGGCCTAAAATGGCAAAAAACTTCTGAAACTTGATGAAAAAGGCCTCTGCAATTATCATGTGTTCCTAGTGAAATACAGCTAAATGTATTGTATAATATACTTGAAATTTCATATTCATGAATATTATTTTATATTCGAAATAGTCGATTTATTTTTAGCCATGGTCCGGTCGAAAACAACAAATACAAGTCAGTAATAAATACCAATGTGAATATAACAGAAGGCTTTTTAAAGCTAGTCCATATATTTGACTTGTTAAACTTGAACCAATTTAGTAAATATTTCTTGTTTGAAATATTATTTTAGAATGTTTGACATTCAGTTTTGGCTATTTTTGTGGTCTAAAATAATAAAATAGGTGTCTTTCAGACAGGCTTAATGAAGTTAGTTCAAACAATTGAGTCCATGTTGCTATAAATTGATTTATTTATATACCAGGGGTGATTTTGACGTCAAAGAGAACTGATTTACATACAACTGTAAATAATTGGCTCAATAATTAAATTTGGCCAAGGATGTTGTGTAAGATTATCCATGTATTATGTTACAATCATCTCTGGTTGTAGAAATTTAATGATCTGTTTGTAATTTTATACACAATAGACCAGTGTCTATCAAAACGGCATGCGTAGTAAAAGCCTCTTTCTCCTTAGCCACACAGGCGTGTCGATTATAACATCACAAACTGTCGCACAATAGAAATTATTGTTAAACAATAGCATAGATTGTGAACTTATAATAATGGTCAGAATTATGCATTGTCTATGTGGTTTGTCATTTTATATCATTATGATATATAAACTCTCGCTCACACTGCCGTTATTATTGCGGATTGTGGGTGACGTAAATCAGACTCATTATAATGGTAAAATGACTGAATATCCTGTGGATTATGGACCTTTACAAAATATTAAAATGTTGTTCATGCATTCATATGCTGAATCTCTATGTATTCATAAGCTCTGTGAATAAAGATATTTATGACTATTCAGACACATACGAAATTTGTTATGGTTTTTCCTAACTTTAATAAAATAACTCTCATATGTATTGTGGGCCTTGTGATCTCTAAAATGAATATTTAAATACTTTTTATGATGATAGGATAGGATTTACATATTTATCCCGGTGAAAGCCAAGTAGATGGCTCAATCGTATTGCGAACCACCGGCTTCTCGTTCAGTTACCAGTCATGTCGGGTACGGGATTAGATAGCCAGTTATTTTTCGTCTAGGAATGGATGCCATTGAAAGTTTTGACCAATTTTTATTTTGTAACACATGACAAGCAGGAAGCCGTAATTGACCAGCGGTTAGTGAACCACCTTATTACGGCGAGAAGTCCAGCAACTTTTTTCTCTCCAAAAACATAAAAGTTCCATCCTAAATATAAATTCATTTTTAGGTCCGATCACAACTGCTACCTCTATGGATTATTTGACGGACACGACGGAGTAAAAGCCTCACAGTTTGCTGCATCTCGACTTCCAGCGGAATTATTACTCGGACAAATAAACCCAAACTATAATCCACCAGATTCATCAATACGAAAAGTTTTATATCAAGCATTTAGTATTGTAGAAAGAGGCTTCTTTGAGTCTATAGACGATGCTCTTGCCAAAAAGACCTATTTACAATCTCAGGTTTGGTTCAACCATATTGGTCAATATTATATAATAATATTTATTATATAAGATTTAACAAATTAGTGTTGATTCGGAAAAATTGCTTTATAAATACATATAAAATTATTAGCGCATATCAGTAACTAATTTTGTTCGCCTACTTTACATCAAGTTATAAAGGGACTGAAACTTATGGGCAGGGGGTATATTCACACAGACAGTCCCCGAACTTGTAATAGAACTAAGACAAGGAAAATCTGAATAGAATTATGGCGCAACTGTAACCCTAACACACACTACAGGAGTGCGTGTTTTTCTAATATATAAATAGTTTGTTTTCACCATTTTCTGATATTAATATCTAGGGTGTCACTTCCTGATATTGTCTTTCTCATTGTTTTTTTTTTTATGTCTCCTCAGTTTTGTTTTCCATTTTTTATTCAGTCCAGTGTGCTTTTTCAGTAAATAAATAATGCTTCTAATTATGTACCATTTCAGATTGACGATCGGATGCCAATCGAAGCCGCTGCTAAAAGATATCCAGATATTTTCAAAAGAATGAAAAACCTTGATAATGAGATTAAAGGTGTGTATGAAGTTTTTTATATACGATACTCTTATGTGGCAAGGCTTTGTACAAGTATTCACAGCTCTAATGCTGGGCATTTCGAATCGAATAGGTAATTGTTCGAATCGAGTCAGACTAATATTTCAATATTTCCCATCAAACTCTCTCATTACATTGATTAAATGCGCAGTAAGCTTTTTCTTGTGTGTTCCGAAATTATTGAGATTGAATTTCTATTTGTTTTACAGAAAGTAGTTGTGTCTCAGTCTCAAAAAGTATAAGGAATCTTTGACTTACATACATACATGTCATTTCACATTGCGATCATTTATGTGCTCAAAATTAACCTCTCACATCCCATTGATTGATTGAATGCGCTTAATATTATTAAACTTTTTCTTGCGCGATTTAATGTTATTAAATTTAAATTTTCATTCCTATTACAGAAAGTAGGAATGTTACAAAACGCGCTTTTTCGCGCCAAAAAATGTACGCACCACGTCTGCTAAGTACCGTAACGCCGTGTCAGAATACCGCTCATAAAAACGACTACGGACTGCCTGCTGTTGTTTGGAATTTCATTAAATTTGGACATAACTTAGATAAAATGCGCAACTATGATTTGGTATTTGAATTTTTTCATTAGCGCATAAATTTCCCAACATTCGGGGCTTTCAAAAATTACGCTAAAGTTATACGTACTGCAAATTAATGATATTGTCTATGGACACCGATAAAATATATATGGACGCATGTATGTCATTCCTAACTTGATACTTACCAATTTTTATGAAGTTTGTTCAATCAGAACATCGTTAATTATTACCCGCAACGAGGCACTGTCAAACTAATATGCTCAACTTCAGGGTTGATTTGCGACGATCTTCCGACGGCCTCAATGATCGTTGCCAGAATAAAATCCTAAAGTAATCTGAATTTTCTTAGATGTGACGCACATCGAAAAATTAAAGATTGATATGTGTTTTTTTTTCATATTTATTAAAGTTCTTATTGAAAAAAGTCAATTCGCATACGTTTACGAAACGGTACAAATTAATTCAAGGCACGAGAAGTATGATCTTAGCACGCGTCTGTCAACGCGCATCAGTTATCGACTGAATGCCGACATTTTCCCTCGCAGCGATTTCTCTCGTTTTGCGTTTCACCAAGCGCGGTAAATCTCCTACGAGTTAAGGAATATTAAATGATAATTAATCGTTCATTAAGGTCGGATATGAAAAACGCTAAATCAGTTAATTGCCGCGTATGCGGGGACTTGCGTATTGGGAAAGTCGTTGCCGACCAGAGGTTATGTAAAGTTCAGAAACTTTCTCGTACATAATTAATTGAAAAGCAGCTAATATCGTTAAAAAGAATTTGTAAACTTTTTTGCATTAGGTTCTTCTATTCACAATAACTTTTCGTTCAAAATTTTTTTCGATTACCTCCAAAAATAGCCGAGATACATTCTGTTGTTTATCGGTCTGACATTCTCGCGGTCACAGTTTTTGAGTCGGCGCAATACAATCCTTATGGAAAAAATTGGCCTATCGGGCGGTACTTAAATGCAGATATCTCCGTTAATTCTTGACCATTTTTCACAAACTTGGTATTGTTTTCTTATTTTCACTTAGATCTATCCACTGGTGCAGTTTTTATTTAAATCGGATGAACTTTAATTTTTTTGTAACATACCTACAGAAAGTATCCTTAATAGTTGATGTATAACAAGTCATCTATTTATCATTTCACTTTACGATCATTCACTCGAAATTAATCACTTCCGTCGCATTAATTTAACTTTTTTTTGTGAGATTTAGTGTTATCAAAATCAAAATTTGATTGTATTACAGAAAGTAGATATATCTCAAACTCAAAAAAGTACAGGGAATCGTTGACTTACGCATTTATCATTATTTTTCAGGTGGAACGACAGCAGTGGTCGCCCTTATTATAAATAACAAATTATTTGTCGCAAACGTCGGGGAATGTCGAGCTTTACTTTGCCAACTTAACTCAAAGACTAATCATGTAGAGGTGCGTACTGATTTTTACTTTGATATTTTGTTATAAGACACTGGACAAGTGCTGTTTAGGGTGCTCATTAATAAATGAAGATCTTTAGAGAGAATAGGTATTAAGTTTTCCATCGCTTCGATGTACTCTCTTTTTTATGTCTAGTCGTCGGATTTCAGGTGCTCATCAAAGATGAATTTTCAAATGAATTTAATATTTTGAATGCAACCACTTTGAACGTATTCAAGTATTCATTTTGAAAATCTCAATCTACTTCTTTTGCTTAAACTGAATTACACATTTTTTGCAGGTTCAACAAATAAGTGTTGATCATAACCTGTATCAAGCGCAAGAACAGGCAAGGTTAAAAATGTTGGGATTGAATGTGGAGAAACTGCAAAATAGAGGGAAATTAGGTGAGTATCAAGGTTTTGTTGATTTTTGTTTGGTAATCATCAGGGCATCGACCTAATTATTGGTACTCCTGTAGTATGTGCAACAAGATGGCGGACACCGGAACGTAGTGCGTGTATTAGGTTAGGGTTAGACCATAATTTCAGGTACAAATACTTCGGGAGACACTTGGCTAGTCCCCAAACTCGTAATAGAACTAAAATAAGTAAAAATTAGAATGAAATTATGGCCTAACTCTAACCTGGTACACATACTATGTTTATGTGTCTGACATCTTGGTTCACATACTACAGGAGCGCCTAATTATTTTTGTGCCATAGACTATTGAGTGTAACAAAACTTCAGGTTGAGGTAAATTTTGACTTTGGTCTTCGGCTCTGAAAAGAATTTTGATAACATGAACATTCGCGCATGCAATCCTTTTCTATTTTCAGTTGGAATTCTAACTTAACTTCAATCCTTTAAACCGTCACTATTGCATTCATCTAATGGAGTAATTTTTAAATGTTCGGTTATGAAGTTTGGTCTCATTTGTTAATTTTTAATTGTATTCCTCTAATTGGCAAGGCCTAATCTCTTATCAAGCGCTATCCATTGACATCTCTGACTGCAATAACAATTCAGTGTAAGTTACTGGGTTTCCATAGTTTTTTAGTTATGTTTCTCCAATAAAGCAGCCCAGGATTGGGAGTTCAGTTCCCTCTAGATCAGGGGTGGGCAACTTCTCTAGTCGGCTGGCCGGATGTGGGAAAATGGAGTCTTCGGTGGGCCGGATTATAACATGAATAGTATTCAATATCTTAATCGCATATCTATTCGCTAATGCAAGAAAGGAAGTTATAAATCGCGTTTAAAGTAAAGTTTACACTAGAGACCAAAATAGAGACCAAAAAACACATAGGCTAATGAGTTTATCAAAATGTATTAAAGTGTATTAATGTAATATTATAATGTACTGATGTACAGTCAGCGGGCCGGTCGAAATCTCGTCGTGGGCCGCGGTCCGTATGTTGCCCACTCTAGATTTTTCCATGTTAGTGGTAACTTGAATTCTTCCAAGCCTCTTTAAGATAAGGCTGTATGCCAGTTGCCAATGGTATTTTCAATAAAATTAGCTCACTTTTATTGTTGAAGGTTTATTCAACTTCCTAACGGAAGTAAATTAAATCTTAAAGTTATATTTTGTTCGGTAGTGTGCCGCATCGCGCATTGTGCTTGCCGCAGGTCTGATTATATTTCAGGGATTCGCAGATTCGATTTCTGTAGGGGAATAATTAAGTGCAAGAGGATTAAGTGCAGAACTCCTCTTAGAGTGGTTCACGAAACCGCTGGTCGGTGATTGCTTCCTCCACCATCAAGCCCATGCATCTGAAAACAAATAATTGGCTAATTATCTCTTACACGACATGGACTGGTGACCGGACGAGAAGCCGTGTTTTGCCATATTAATAGAATATCATATCCCCCGCTTTCCACTTTACTCCGAGATTAATATTAAATCCAAACCTATTTATTAGCGATATTAACAGCGGAATTGTTTTACAGGTGTAAATGAATGTACTCGTTGTATCGGTGATTATTCTGTAAAAGGCGGATACAAAGAGATTGAATATCTACGAGATGCCACAAGTGAACCTTCTATTTCCGAACCCTCAATTACAGAAGGAATTATAATAGATGAATATCCAGGTTGGTTTCCTGAATTTTTTATGGGAGGCTTGGGCATTTCCACTTTAAACAGGACTTCGTATGACGTATAAGCAGGGATTCCATACCATCCTTTTTTCTTAGATTTGTTCTTAATTTTTACTTATTTTAGCTTGCGTCCTTATTTGTCTTATTCGGACTTTGTGTTGTTTGTTTTATTGCCAAAGCTTCATTGTGGCATCATAAAAGCAACACAATCTTATTTGGAACACAAAGAAGCAATGCACAGATAGGCAGGGAGAATTGTTAGTGTGGCGATCGTTAGGTTTTGTCGTGGTGGTGGTTATTTTAGCCTAAATTTAAAAATGAGCGAATGTAAGTTTTTCGTGAGTACCGGAAAGAATTCAAAATTAAACGAAACTTGAAGTGTAAGTGCTTCGCACACTGTGACGTTTGTAATTGTGACATTAACCTGGAGGGCATAGAAAAGCCAGCTATTTCTGCTCACAATGCAGAAATTTTTCAGTCCTTATTTTGGGTTCCAGATTGGTGGAATCCCTGCGTATAAGCAGTAATTCTAGGTTTGATCTTGCCCGCTTTATTTTGGATATTTACATTTCAAAACATTTCATCATTTACGTTCCATCCATGTATTTCCAACATGTTTCTTGAAAAAACATACTTTTGCCCCACTATCTGTTATTGTTAGTCATTTATTTTTGAGGTGGGGCGCGAGACTTGACCAATTCTAAAAATGCCTAAAAAGTTTGTGAACTACTGGTATAAATCATTTGTACTGTGTCTTATTGACTTTCAGCTCCTGAAATACCATATTTCTTCGCGTATAATACGCACTTTTAAGGCCAGATTCCAAGTTTAGAACAAGGGAAGCATATTATGCATTGACATAGGAAACATCAGAAAAAATATTAACAGAATGCCGGAAACGCTTCCACAAATAAACACCTACAACGCAAGAGAGGATTGAAAACCCAATATGCATATTATGCACGGAGATTGAAAATTGCTCGGCGCTCGCCTCAAGTGTACAAAAGTGCATGCGCTCATCTGTCGGTGTGTATTATGCAGGGAGAAATATGTTAAATATCGTAATACCAAAATCCTAAACTCCTTTTTTCAGGTTCTTTTCTAATCCTCATGTCAGACGATTTATACAAATCTGTTCAGAAATGTGCGAAGAACGTCGACCCCAATGACTACATTGCACAACTTACTTCAACAGAAATATTGAAACGTCAGTCTATTGAAGGTATGGTGATTGTTCTACACGTATATTTGCCTTTTAATCAAAAAAGCTCACCCTGCTGCACTATACGATAATTTAAAAATTTAACAATTGAAAAAAAATTGAAATATTTATTTTATGAATCAGATAATTAGGGGCTCCCGAAGTATGCGAACCAAGATGGCGGACATCGGAATGTAATATGTGTAGTAGGTTAGGGTTAGGCCATAATTTTAGGTATAAATACTACGGGAGGCTCTTGGCTAGTCTTCGAACTGATAATAGGACTAAAATAAGGAAAATTGGAAAAAAATTATCGCCTAACCCTAACCTGTTACCCATGTTACCTTCCGATGTCCGCCATCTTGGTTCGCATACTTCGGGAGCACCGATAATTAACATTACTGTTTTCTAAATTGGTGTACCCACTTGAACGGTATAAACCTGACATGAGCAAACTACGACCCGCGGGCCAAAACCGGCCCGGTGGGTAATTTAATCTGGCCTGCCTGACGCTGCCACAACCACAATAAAACCAACTTTTGATGTTTTAGTCTAAGACTAGCGCAAATAATTTGTTGAGATTGCGATTAACTTTTGACACGAGGCTTATTGTTTTTCACTTTCTCTTTTGTAACACTGTAAATATTGTTCACATAATATAACATTTTACGTCACACTTACATTGGCCGTCCAATCCACTATTCGAACACAGACTCGGCAGGATAACCTTTTGGAATTTGAGCATTACGTTCCTATATCTATTATACTCGATTGAGTTCAAATATTAGTTTTGGACATCCTTGTCAACAATGCAATTAATTATTATCTACATAGGTGTGGCATAGCAGGTTGCAAACTCTGACTACTGTCTGTGCCGGTATCATTGCTAAACTCGTGTACAAATATTCGAGAAATGCTTTCTTGTTATATAAATTATAAGGTAGCCTACTCCCGTAGTATGTGAACCAAGATGGCGGACACCGGAACATAGTATATGTACCAGGTTCGAGTTAGGCCATAACTATCTAACTATAGGGACATTATTCACAAGACTATACCACTCAATAAGAGAGAATAGCAGTCACCATCGCCCGCTTATAGATGGTTACCTAATTAATTACAACAATTATATTTATCAGAACACCTCCCCAACAATGCAATCATTTCTCACACAGGTGTGGCAGAGCAAGTCGTTGAAAAGATTGCGTACATGCACAAGTACTCTTATGGAAAACAACCTATGATGTGTAGAGGAGACATGACATTGATTGTACGAAACTTTACTCATCCTGTCGGTACTACAACTCACCCTGTTGTCACACATAATAGTGAAACATTCAATGGTGGGTCTGCGGATTATTGTGTATTTCTTTTTTTTTATTGCCCTTGCACTCGAAAGGTGCGGCGGTTTGGCTCATCGTGCTGGGCGTTGAGAGTTCACTGGCCACCGCACCTCTGATTACCCTGTTCGCGGGTTTGAATCCCATGCGGATATGGTTATGTGCGAGAGGATTGCTTGACTCCTCGCCGTTATAGGTTGGTTCACGTAACCACTGGTCGGTTATGGCTCTCTCGACCATCAAGTCCAAGCTTGCGAAAACAAAAAACCAACTAATCCCATACCCGACCTGTAATGGTAAATGGGCGAGAGGCCGTGGTTCTCCATATGATTAAGCCTGTCATCTGAACTTGTGTTCTTTACCCTAACATAATTGGGTGCTCACGTAGTATTTGAACCAAGATGGCGGACACCGGAGCGTAGTATGTCTGCACCAGGTTAGGATCAGGCCATAGTTTTATTCCAATTTTCCTTATTTTAGTTCGCTGACTAGCCAAGTGACTCCTGTAGTATTTGTACCTGAAATTTTGGCCTAATCCTAACCTGGTACACATACTACGTTCCGGTATCTGTCAGCTCGGTTCACATACTTCAAGAGCACCCATAATTGGGTAATATCCAGAGTTTGGTACCCTGTAACTGGATCAAACTTCCTCCCCCTTTTGAAATGTCAAAAAAGCATTTTTCTGTATCAAACATGGAAACTTAACATAGCATATTTCTAATCTTTCAGTCATGGCTAGATTAAATTTTTTATAGATTTTCCGATCACAGTTTCAGTACCTTATTCCTACGCTGGGATTCCGACGTGTGAGCGGCCAAACATCAAACTAGTTATGCCAAGCGCAGGAATTTATTCAACTCCTCACAAAGGAATGGGGTCCTATTCATCAAGTACCCCGTCTGATGACACGCCCACTAATCTGATTGGTGGGTCAACATCTGGGATCGATACCGGAACGACAGAAGCTTTATCAGGTTTGTAGTACGGAAAAATTTTATTCATAAATTTGTGGACATGATTCAGGGATGCTCACTAAGGGTGTTCCCAGGGGAAGCCCCTCTCCCCCCTTTTGAAATGTAAAAAAGCATTATTCTTTATCATACATAGGGATTTTATGTATCTTGAAAGGCTTTTTAATAAACCTCCAAGACTCTTAGAAACTCGCGTTGTCCCAGCCGTGCCTGCTAGCTGTTGATGTCTAACTTGGAATTTACAATTTTGAAGGCTATTTTTTAGCCCAAGAGTAATAAAGGCACTGGGCAGAACGGCGAAAGATTTAATGCAGCGACAAAAGCAAAAATATATCTTGATAAATAACATCGTAATGACCCCGATTGTTACATTGTGCATCTTATTGTAATTTAATCGTTAGCCGAGCTGTTGGAGCCCAGTAACCAAGTCTATTATCCATAACTGGTAATTGCCCATCCCTGTATTAGGTTAGCTTGCATATATACATTGCATACACAGGGTGGTATTTTATTTATTTTTCATTACCTTCCAAGCAGATAGAAAACTAATGTAAAATTCACAATAGATTTATTATCTAAAAAATAAGCAATTTTTGTGGTACTTAACAAGTAACGAAAAGTGAACTGCAAGTAGCTTCAAAGCATATAAAATAGTTTAATAACTGTTTACCTACTTTTGGGCCACCCTGTATATATATGGCCCATTTGGTGGGCAACGGGCCCTTGTGGACAACTGCTTGGTATAACATGAACTATAATTTTTTCACAGGACCTCGGACATCGAGTCGAACCCATAGTTTATTACTCGCAGAAGATGACAGGGCTGATGACTTCAATGAAGAAGATTTTTTTAGGTGAGTAAATAGAAGGTACCGTAGTATGAGCAATAAGATGGCGGACACCGGAACATATGTGTACTAGGTTAGGGTTAGACCATAATTTCAGGTACAAATACTACGGGAGTCACTTAGCTAGTCCGCGAACTCGTAATAAAACCAAAATAAGAAAAATTGGAATAAAATTATGGCTTAACTCGAACCTGGTACACATACTATGTTCCGGTGTCCGCCATCTTGTTGCACATACTACGGGAGCACCAAATAGAGACGGTTCGCATAGAGCTAATATTTTTGAAAGTACTGTAGCCTTCCTGGTTCTACATTGACTACATATTGGGAACCGCTACATTCGTATGTAACGTTACGTAGTTCACTTAACTGCTGGTCAGTTACGGCTTTCTCTACCATCAAATTCATGCATCTGAAAACTGATAACATGCTAACTAATCCCATAGAAGACATGGACTGACGGAAGACGAAAGGCTGTGGTTTGCCATATGATTAAGCCGTCTTATCGGCTTTTTTCTCCCTGGGTAAATATGAACATCCTATCATATTATTCCACAAGTTAGACTGGTAACCTAGCCTGTCTTATCTGGCTTTTTCTTCGTGATAAAGATGATAAATATATCCTGAAATTGCTATTTTTTCTACAGGCCTGACCAAAGTGAAAGTATGGAATTAGACACTGACGGCCGGGTCGTGTCGTACATCAAATTTGATAGTTTTTATAAAGAGTGGAACCGGCATAACACAAACAATTCTAATGTAAAAAGTAGGGTAGCTTGGATGAATAAAAGGTGACAGAATCCTGGTTAATCAAGTGGAACAAAATTCCGAACCGAAAGTGGTGGAGCTGAACCAAGGGTGTGAAACAGATAAAAATGCGGACGATGCGTGACGTTGCGGTATTGGCACATTCCCTTTTAGTTGAAATTATTCTGTAAGATCGCACTTCATTGAGTTTTGAACTGATAGATTTCTGACTTTGCAGCAGAATAAACAATTCCTGGAGGTCTTTGTACTCATCAGTGGGTTGTTGTTATCTATGTCATTCCACTTCATCATGAATCTGACTTATAATCATTGAAGTGTGACATTGCAGCATTGCCACTCTTGATTAGAATTAAATTATTTTGACAATTAATGCTTCAGTAATCTTTACTCCTCAGAAATGTCAGAATTCACAACGAAGCATGCAGTTGCAGCATTACACTATTAAAATGAATTTAATTATGTCCAGTGATGCTTTATTGGTGATTTCATCGGGCGAATTCACAATAAACTTGAAGTGTAACCTACTAGCATGAATACCCTTCAGGAATGAAATTATCCACACTATTTATGCACCATTGCTTGGCATCAAGCCTCAATTTTACATTATTTCAATACGAGTGTGACCTTACAGCAGGAGTCGGCAACCTACCGCGGTAATACAATCCGCCCCACAACGCTTCACTGAATTATAGTTACAGAACAGCTGTTTTGACGATTATATATTCTTTACGTAACAGAATTGACGCGTGTAGACTAAATTTTATTATAATCTAACATAGATAAAATTCACAATTACTTGTTTAATTAGCCTATGATTTAATTATAATTTGACAAATGGCAACAAAACGCAAAAAGTTGATGCTAATTGCAAAGCGTTCAATGGTGCCGAAAGTCTTCGAAAGGATTTTTTCGAGATGCAATGCAATGTCACTGCTTAATTTTTATTATAAAAAGTATCATCCGTTCGGTTTTCAACTTTCTAAAAAATGTGCGGCCCGCAAATGACTTGCAACCCTTATTTTAGCCCGCCAGCGACAAAAGGTTGCCGACCCCTGCCATACAGCAATGTAGGTACTCTTTTAAGATTAAAATATTCCGACCAGTTATGCTTCATTAGTTCCTGTTCATTGTGCGGATCCATTGAAATCAGTAACTATTGCATTCCAATTATTTTTTTTTTTACGATACCAAAGACTAAAGGCTAATTAAAAATATATTTGCGCGTCAAATCAGGGAAAATCTACACTAGATCCATTTTCCGAGCCATTCAAAAAACGACTCCAGCTCTTTGTTGACAAATTTTTACTACAGCACTCAAAACAAAAACAAAAATTTGGCGTATGCTTGTCATCTTTCATTTTGGAATACACGAATTAGAATAATAACAATTGTTTCTTATGCTGAACAAGTTCTGATAGTCGAACACCAATTCGGAACGATTTATGTTCGGCTACAGAGGTGTCCCTGCATTTAAACTATAATCTGTTTTTCAGAAGTACTGGCTCTAACAGCTTCATTTTCAAGATTAAAAAATCTTTTTTGGGTCTTTTCACTACTCTTCCGGTTCACAATAGACTTACATAGGCTTATCATTAGGGCTGGGCATTTCGAATCGAATAGTAAATTATTCGAATCGGTTCAGAGCTAAATTTCGAATCACCGCCATCTTGTTTTTACCTTTCCGCTAATGGTCGAGGTGAATTCCCCAATTTTTTTTTTCATCGGAGTCATATTTATTCAACGAAATTTTAACATATGACTATTTTCTGTAGTGAGTTATTGATAAAACGTGTGTGTTATTTTGTGTGAATGCTCAGTAATCTATCTGGGTGATTTATTCTATGTCTTCAGTAATTCATTTGTTGAAAGGACCAATTACTATAATAAAGTCGCTTAAAATTATATATTTTCAAGTATTCGAGATTCGATTCGATTCTGAAATCACAAGGTATTCGAAAATGCCCAGCCCTACTTGTCATAAACAGTATATGGGAAAGGGACATTTTTTTGATTGAAACTATTAGATCAGTATTTCTCAAACTTTTCAAGCCGCACCCCCTTTTTTAGAATTTGTCAAGTCCTATGTCCCACCTAAAAAATAACTAGCTATAAATAACAGGTAATAAGGCGACAATATGTTTTATTCAGAAAACTTTGAAAATATGTGGATTGAACGTAAATATCTAAAACAAATGTTAATATTCAAAATAAAGCGGGCAAGATCAAATCTAGCAAATATTTTTAATTCGCTTAACGCACCTTCAAAGAATTGTCTAGGGCAGGGGTTCCCAAGCTTTTTTTAGAACGACCCCAAAGACAACTTTCAAGTGTCCAGTGCGACCCCAAGTCAATATATATATTTTTTATGAAACTTCGAGAGCTTCCTTCACTGGACTTTTGAGTTTGGTCATGTGGTGGTATTAACTGAAATAAGCTAAAACCAAACAGTGATGTCACAAAAAGCACCTACATTTTTTATAGCATAAGCATAGAGCGCCTGTTTTACAGTGAGCCATGGTACAAACCGCTAAATTTTGGTTTGTCAAATCTTAGATGATTTGTACATTCATCCTCTACCTTACCTCAGCGACCCCATGACCTGTTTGCGACCCTACCTACTTATCACTCCGACCCAATTTGGGGTCGCGACCCCTGGTTTGGGAACCCCTGGTCTAGGGTCCCCTCTTGTGGGGCGGGGTACGATTCACCGTTTGAAACCACTGATATCTACGAATCAAAAATTGGGACAGTGACACAGAACAGACCTTGGTTCGATTAATAAGAGGCTTGGTAATATTCAGCCCATATGGATCAGTATAGTATTCAAATCATTGGAAAGGGTGCAAAAATCTTTAATTGTCTCTTGAGAATACTTGGTAGACAATGCCGGAGTGGGGCCTTGCTTGGCGGTGGCCAATTTTTCACACAAACTACACTGGTTATAAAAAATAATGAAATTTATTTTCTGTTTTTATTAATAATGATGTCGAGTTTTAATATTTTATGTGTTGATTTTATAACGAGTTTGGAAATCCTTTTATCAAATTCTATTTTTCTTTTTTCTCATAAATTTTTTACATAAATTAGGGGTGAAATGTTTTTTTTTCAAGAATATTTCCTATAGCCTTGGTGGGCCAACGAATCTTATATATTTTATGGGAAAATGTTGTTTTTTAAATCTTTTTCAGTCTTAAAATGTTGGCTAAATCAACCTACATGAAGAATTTTTCAAACACTTTGTTAATTTGTTTGTATTCCGAGATTCCAAAAAATCGTTTAAGGGAAATTCAATTAAGGTTGAGAATTCACATTATTATCTAACTATTTTTCTCTAATGCTGATTTTCTGCCACTAAAGTCAGTAATATGGAAGATTTCTATCCTCACATATTAGCCGACCATCCCCCCGAAAAAAACGGTGAATTTATAGAAAATTTGCATATAAGACGACCCTACAATTCGAAACACGCCGTCTACACCTATCACAGCGAATGGTTGCAGAAGAGAATTAATGAAAATGATAACCAATATTGTTATGTTTTGCTATTATTAATAATGGTTAAAAAGTGTCTCAAAAACCAGTCAGTTTTTTTTTAGTTTCAAACTTATATACGAGGATATGAAGTAGATACCAGGTAACCAATTTATCCGTCAAGCGAAACACTCCCCATAATGGTGATGTTGGCGAATCTTACGCAATGCTCGTTGACAATTTCTTGCAGATTAGACAAGTTAGCCATTTTGAATTGTTCCAAAGACATTTCTTGGACAATCTATGTACCTACAATCGCCCCCCATTCACGTTAGCAAGGCACCGCAGGAAACTCCTTACATTCTTCGTCCACTGGCCAGGACCACCCGTTTTATGTATTTCTGTTCTAATCTACCTATTGTGGTACTATTACTTTTACATTGTGTTCTTCCAATCTTTAATGCAGTTATCTCGTTTGCTGATTCATATAATATAAAACAATTCCTTTGTGTTGTTGCTGGAACTGGCGTAGCGTCAAGCAGGGCTTGGGGCTTAGATTAAAAAAAAACGACTCAGGACTGGAAACATTTTGATTGCAGGTTTAAGAATAATTTCGACTCCACCTCCCTGTTTCACTTACTGCAAGCTCTCTTTATATGTCTGTCTATAATGCTCATTTGACTTTCTGTATTTTACGGACCATAAGGCTCACTGACAATAAATTGCTTAGATCAGGGGTCTCCAACTCAAAATATGTCGAAGGTCGCTTTTTGAAATTTATTGACGACTCGGGCCGCAAACTAACTAATTATATACAAAATTGTTATACAAAAATTAACGAAAGTAAATCAGAATATATTTGTTGAAATTACCCTTGAATCTTACACCAAGCGAGTCATGAAACATATTTCGTTGGATATTCGGCACCGTTCTGTAGGGGTGAATTAGCCTTATTTTGCGTTGGTTTGCTGGTCTTTAGACACTCTCGTCCGTTAGTCGTGTGCGAAAGGCTGATTTGTTAACTCTCATTGCTACAAAATCATTTCACAAGCCTTCAACATACACTTTTTAATAAAGCTTCCCTCAACGGAAGGACGCGACGATTTCGCAATCATCTCACTTATGGCAAAACTTGCTTCCGTCGAATCTTCACAAGTTTTGTTTATGTATGAAAAAAATTTCGGACCTCCAGAAGTATGCGCACCAGGATGGCGCACAACTTGAACACAGTATTTGTGTACCAATTAGGATTCAGGTTGTGCGACATCTTGGTGCGCATACTTCTGGAGCACCTATTTCTCTGTTTCATCAGTGAAAATTTTATTTACGATATCTTTTGGTGACGAACTGTTTCAGTATAAACATGGTATTTTTCTCTGTGTAATGATCCATAAGTTTATATCAATCTAGTATTGCGTTAACTTGCACATATTATGATTCATAATCAACTAATGATTCACAACTGCACACTTCCATGATCTGACCGAAACTTGTTTTAGTTTATTTTTTTTTAGTTTTTTCTGGAAAAATGTCTACCACGCGGGCCGTAAAAGATGCTTCGTGGTCCGGCTTGGATGCTTGGAGACCCGGTTTCATCCATACGTAAGACGCAAACGGTACTAGTTTTGAATGTAGGCAATAAAGCTTGATTCATACATTAGGCGCGTCCGCTTATAAGGCGAACGATCAATTTCTCGGAAGGCCTTATCACTAACCCCGGGCAAAATTCGATTTCACTACAAACGTCATATTCGCAACCTTACAATCGCGATTGATATGAGAACCTCTGCTCGACGATACGGCACATCGTGTTAAGCGTTGGGAATACGCTCGCCACCGCACCTCTGACTACCCTACGGGTAGGGCTAGGATTTTCGAATACCTGATGATTTCAGAATCGAATCAAATATTTTTTTCGAATCGAATCTCGAATACTTAAGAGATATAAAATTGTATGTAACTTCCCTATTATATTAGGTCTTCCAGACACATAAATTACTGAAAACATAGAATTTATCACTCAGGCAGATTACTGAGCGTTCAAACACAATAAAAAACACGTTTTCGTCAATAACTCACTACAGACACAATTGCGTTGAAAAAAATGGCTTTAATAAAAAAAATTGAGAAATTCACCTCGACTATTGTCGGAAAGAAAAAACAAGATGGCGGCGATTCGAGATTTGGCTTTGAACCGATTCGAATTATTTACTATTCGATTCGAAATGCCCAGCCCTACCTACGGGGGTTCCCGAATCACAGGGGAAATAATTATGTGCGAAAAGACTGTTGAACTCTTCGCCGCCGTAGTTTGGTCCACGTAACCGCTGGTCGGTACGACTTCCTCCACCGTCAAGTCCATGCTTCCGAAAAAGCAAATGCCTAACTAATCCCATACCCGACATGGACTGATAAGCGGACGAGGTGCCGTGGTTCGTTATATGGTGAGCCCTCTTATTGCCTTCCCTCTCCGAGATAAATATGTAAGTCGTAACCTTGTTAGTCTCTTCTCCAAAAATACTTAAACTGAACATGTAAAAAAATTTTCAATAACAAGGAATTCTGCACGATAAGATGAAGTTTATTAATTAATACTGTAATAGTAAAATATAATATATCTCTGCGTAATTAATGATAAAACACTATGGTGCACGTGAAAAAGTTCTATGCAGTGTCATTCAGTATCTTTAGGGCGAAACGATGATGGGGGCATGGCCACAGGGCATTTTCGAATACTTGATCATTTCAGAATCGAATATTTTTTCGAATAGAATCCCGAATATTTGGAAGATATTTAATCGAGTTAGGCACAAAGACTGACTGCTATTTCTGCCTGCGTCATAAGAATATAACACGGTTTTACGGAACACGCTAAAAAATATCAGTATGGTCAGCGAACAATACAGAAATAATTCTGGGGGCCCAGATGCGGACAGCCTCGGGCCACCCTAGACTAAATTGAGTATCGGGACAAAAAAACGAAACTGTTTGTATAGGCTGTGCAATATAATATATTACAGAGTAGTCGGCTGGGCCAGATATCTTAGATTGGAGATAAAGTGTGACCCCAAAAACAGAACCCACAATTTCCATAATTACTTCTTTGAAAATGTGGAAAATTTATGTAACACTTGAACTTCTATTTGTATATTATTGTACCCAGAAGTTTCATAAAAGTTATGTACTGTCCAGACCAGGGGTCCCCAAATTAGTAGTCGCGACCCCAAATTGGGTCGGAGTGATGAGTGGGTAGGGTCGCGAACAGGTCATTTTTATGCTACAGAAAATGTAAGTGCTTATTGGGTTGGGTTTCAGCTTATTTTACTTAATACCACCACATGACTAACTTGAAAGTCTAGTGAAAGAAGGTCTAAAGTTCCATAATATATATTGACCTGGGGTCGCACCGGACACTTGACAGTTGTCTTTGGGGTCGTCCTAAAAAAAAATTGGCTAGACAGGGGTCGGCAAAGATTTAGGACCAGAGGTTAAAATTTTGCACACCTAGACTGTCGGGCGATGTAAGTGTGACGTCTAAAGTTCTATTTTAAGGACAGTATTTACAGTGTTACAAATGCAAAGGTGAAAACAATAAGCCTCGTGTCAAAACTTAATTTAATTATAATCTCAACAAATTTCTTGAGCTATTTTTCAGCTTAAATATCAAAATTTGGTTTTAGTTTGGTTGTAGCAGCATCAGCCGGGCCAAATTGGATTACCCAGCGGGCCGGATTTGGTCCGCAGGCCGTGGTTTGCCCATGCCAGGTCTAGAATATGTTCCCAAAAACGTGGGTTATGTAAATTTTTCCGTTATTTTCTCGGGTCACACTGCATGTGAACTCATGCTTCGTCAAAAGAATATATTGCAAAACACGTAGATCTACGGATACAGGATTATAATATGAAGGGGAATTGCACTAGAAAAAATATTAAAAATTGTGTCATCATAATACAAAAACCGACGTCATGATTGCAACGTATGTTAGATATAAATGAGCCAGGAATAACTATTGGATAAGGAACACTGAAAGTGACGTAATCATTCGTACAACGCGACGTTGTTGACACTTGAAGGCCGGTGATCGGGCATGATAATAAAGGTACAATAACAGATGCACAAAAAATTAAAATTTCATTAAAAAATAGTATTGGGAATAAAATGAAAAAATATCGCCCAGCGATATAAAAACAATGATGATTCGATTTACACTCGGTCATGGCAGCCATTGCTTTTGTAATCATAATATTTAAATATTCAATACATTAGGCCTAACTTGCAATGCCGATTGTTATCGAAACTTTGGGGTTGTACAAGATTCTGTATATAGAGAGATATATTTATGATAAAACATGATGTAGCCAGAAATTTTCGAAGGAGGGGGAATCTGGAAACTCTAATTGCCAAAATAAATCGTAACAGCAAAAAAATTGTTATGCTTGATACAGAAAAGTGATTTTATTTACATTTCAAATAAGCCTCATTGCTACGTCTCTAGTGTTCAGTTTGATATCGATCGACAATGCAAGGTAGGTCTGGTAAAGAGGCCTAATGTCAGCCTCTGTGTTATAGAATTCTCAAAGTTGTGGTCAGGGATGTCTATTCGAGTTAGAGAGCATTTAGTTCTTAAAAATTCTATACAATTTGATTCGAAACAGCTCTTTAAAACTTGGTTCCATAAAGTACGAGTCAAAGCAATCGTATGAAATTCGGTCGCAATTGGTTCTATGAAATTCGGTTCGAAACGGCTCTATAAGATTCGAAATAAAAATTCGGGCATTTAAACGAATATAAATTACATAGAAATATTAGAATTCCAAATTATTCAAACTATTCTGTCTTGTCAGTTATATAAATTTCGGTATTAATAGTTTTTTTTAGATTTTCTTTCAGAATTCGAACGATAAAACGAATATAAATTGCATAAAAATATTTTTAGAAATCCGAACTATTCGAATATATGACATCCCTAATAACAGTTTTTCATATTAGTTTACACCCTCATATTGACTTATCCTTCTAGCGAGTCTGGCTCGTCTCTTTTGCAGTCTTTGTACATTCTTATAATCGTCGAATCTCGGGTTTTTTTGGTCGATCTTCATTGTTATAACTTTGGCGAAACGGTTGAATTCTCCTGACCTCCAGACGACTATCTGGTAGGTTTTCCCCATCGCTAGGTTGTTGAATACGGTTATCCGTTGTGGCTGTTGTAGGAGAAATAGAAATATTAATATGTTTTGAATTGGTTATCGACCTAAAATAGACATTCAACAGGATCGTCTGTACTGAACTACATAATTGTCAAAATCGAAAAAAGCCGTAATAGCCGACCGAGTTAGTTTCTCTTGATTCTATTGTCAGCAAACAACCCGAAACCTCAGCTCCACAGCACCTATTTTTGTATGGACGTTTCCCCGAGTTCCCAGTTTATTACCGTAATAATTACCAATCAGGGGGTTAAGGGTTGGGAGAATGTTGGCATTAGATCGCGGACAGGAACTGTATAACATCTTATCAACGCGTTAAGCTGATAGAGTTCTTTCCCGGGCCCAGCTGACTTCAAGCATGCCCATATTTAAAGTCATTTTCGAGTAGATATTTAAAGATGTGTCAACAGTTATTGTACGACTATAAACTAGGGATGGGATAATTGCGGGCCGGACCCGGTCAGTCGTGGGATTCAGCCGGTTCGCATCGGTTCTATAGAACCGCCTAACGGAATTTTATGAAATCAGCGAACCGGTTAGCATTACTGGTTACTGCCAATGTTGTGTTTGTAACAGAACCGGCTGACTTTTGTGATGAAACCTGTTGACAAAAAATTTGAATCCCACCACTGGATACGGCCCATCGAATTGTTCCATCCGGCTCACTTGTGTCACATTTCATAGCATTGCCAATTGTAAATTTGAATAAATTTGGTTGTATGATAAATGAGTACTACAACATTCAATAGCTATAACATCCAATTAGAAACAGGTTGACTTTAAATCTTTTTTAAAATTAAAATAACAACAACATTTGATTATAAAGACTTTATAATCGGGCGAAACCTTTCGGACACCCTGTACATTTAAACGTTAGCTTAGCTGTTAGTCTAGCTGTTGTAATTAAACTGTTTTCTATTAATAGTTTTTCATATTGAGTTTTGAACCTCCGAACCAGTAACCAAGTCTATTATGATTATCTGGCACACTCAGAAAAATTATTTGAATCCCACTCACCCAAGTTAGCATGGTCGGAGCACCCAGTGTCTTCCATCCATCAACTATGTTATCGTCTTGCTCTCTAATCGTCACGTAGACATTTGAACTTGAGTCTTGTTTCAGATACGCAGTTTTAATAGCCAGTATCACGACCGTAGAATTTCGCTTCTGTTTGATATTAAATTGAATTTTTTTCTTTCGTTCAGCTGTAAAAATAAATGAATGATAATTTCATGTAACCCGGAATTTTCTTAATGCTGTGGTTTTCAAACTTGTGCGGCGTCAAATTATCAGGAGAAAAACTCTTTGTACAGCTCACTTGTACGAAAAAAATTGGCACCTTCAAATACGACTCAATTTTGTGATCGCTAGTGTGTATTTTATGCTTTTCAATGTTTGTCAACATGTAGGACTGAAGAATAAAGGCAATATCAACAAAACAACATAACGTCATAACATTTACACTTGTTTATCTAATGATAAGTGTGCGGCTGCTGCTCTGAACACATCTTTTCAATCATATAACGTTATTACTTATCGATTTTAATCGGTAAGTATGTCGATAGGTAGGTATTAATTAATTAGTGATGATACACGCGGTGTCGCTATTGAGCAAAGGATATACACCTCTGGATCGATAAGTCGGCGGTCTCCGATCGTTATCTTGTTTTTATTTTGCTCGTTTAAAGAAATGGCGGCCATTAAAAAATATGTAGACTAACTAATCAACTATCTAATTTAATTATCTCACCTATGCATTCATTCGAGTCGTGCATTATTTTATCGTCACAGCTTGGAATTCGGAAAGATATCGAATATGGAGTTTCTTTCATCACTGGATCCCCTTGCACCTGGACGGCGAGCTGAATTCCCATGTTTGCTTTCAATCTCTCGCCATCGCATCGCATCTCTAAACCAAGTTCTTGTTTTTCCTGTAAAGGGAATGGAGCTGTATGAGAAATGTAGTGTAAGAACTTGAATTTTTAAATACATGGAATACGAATTTACAACTTTTACGGAGTTGGTTGGTAGTGAAGGATGCGGAAATGGGATTGAAAATAGAATATATATTCCTGCGGAAATAAATATTAAATTAAGTATAATCTAACCGGTGTAAATCCTATAGCTGGTTCCGGTGTTTGTATCTTTCCGCAGTAGATAGGAGTCGGGTAGCTGTCTGCCATAACGTTCACTTCGTATTGCTGAGGAGAATCTGGAAATAATATGAATTGATGTTATTGAATAGAATATGAACCTATAGATTGTTTTAGTAAATTCTAATACTTGTTAAAATACGCTACTCAGGCCGAAATCTTTGAACCTCCCGAAGTATGTGCACCAATATGGCGCACAACCTAAACATAGTATGTGTACCAGGTTGGGGTTCAATACATCGGGAGCGCCAAATCTTTAAATATAATACCAGATTCACGACGGTACATTATGTCAGTATGCATAGGCGTAGTTAAGTGAAGGTGGGAGGTCTAATTTTCTTTAAGATATTGTTTGAAATATGTGGCAACTTCTGTCCGACTTTGATCGTAGTAAAAGGCACGAGCGAGCGTCGTATTACATCATCATACAAAAAAAATTACCCCCCCGTCCCTCTGGGCTGACTACGCTCTTTTCAGGTGGGGGTTAGGAATAACATGCCCACTATAAGTACTCTATAAACTACACGAGCCCGGTAGATAGCCGGCAACGGCCTACACCGCGATCAAGTCCAGGCATCTGAAATAAATACCTAGCTAACTAGTCCCATACCTGACATGAACCGGTAATCGGCCGTGGTTCGTCATTTAATAAAGCCGTCTAACCGGCTTTTTGCTCCTTCGGAGTAAATATGAAAATAATATCGTATTATCTGATAAATTTGATAAAAGTAATCCCGAATCTTTTTGAATAATGTCGCTGCAGCCAGTTATTTTATTCTGACGTTCAAAACTTACCTGGTGACGTTGCTTTAACTGTGATGTTAAGACCGGGATTCCCATCACTATTCAGGAACCACGTCACGATGACGTCATTTAGTTTTGCTGGTTGCGTCACTTTAGGTGTATGGGATATGACGTCAGTTGCGACACCACCATATAGGAAATTTGGTAACGGACATTCTGTTAAGAAATAAAATATATTAGTTTCTATAACCTTATTGTATATGGATAGGCATAATATTCTGACATGACGTTTTACGCCGTCATTCAAAATAAGGCACTGTACAACCAGAGACGGATACGTAGGGTAACGGTTTTCAAACCTTTTAATATCGTTACCCCTTAATCGAATTACCAAAACTCAATTACCCCTTTCATAAAAGTTAGAATTGTACGAATGCAATTATCAATCTGATTTATGAATAAAGTATTAGAATTGGGCAGAATAAGTATTTGGGGGTTTGGGGGACGGGTCAAATGTCAAGTTACCCTTTTGGGGGTGAATTTAATTATTTTGTAGTTGCCAAGAAATTGTAGTCAGTTGCGAAACGTACGTTATCATTGTCGCTAGTTAGAATAATCATGGAATGGGAGTGAATTTTACAACTTTTTATACATTTCCAAGGTGTTTTCAAACGAACTCTTCACGAGTTTCGTTCTGTCAGACACGTCGTCCTTCATTTTCGATCAGTTTTCGCTAACACAATATTTTTTACTGGTGACTCATAAAACGTCCTTCGGTTTCTAGAAGGGTCACGTTTCCCACGCACTACGCAAAACACGCCTCCATTACGCCTTTAGCGGTTTTTGTTTAAAAATAATACGGCGGTGCTGAGTTACAAAAAATTGCTTGCATCGTGTTTTCGATTCCCCAATACAACAGCATACAAATATAATCATAAAACGTCCTTTGGTTTCTAGAAGGGTCACGTTTCCCACGCACTACGCAAAACACGCCTCCATTACGCCTTTAGCGGTTTTTGTTTAAAAATAATACGGCAATGCCGAGTGAGAAAAAAATGGCCGTCGCGTTTTCAATTTTTCCAATGGCATAGCAATACAGATATAATCGAATCAACGAAGTTTTTTGTTGCAGAAATTTGCGGCCGAAAATGATTTCTTCTCAACCTGGGTATAATCTCAGCAACTGCCCCGGGTCACTAGTCAATAGACATTTAGGCACGCATAATCCCACTATTCAGTGAAAGCGCGAAACTATACATAGAACAATTCCGTCAAAACGTCAAAGCTAGACAATATTTTGAATTTTCTTAGATGTTACGTGCTATTGCGTTTTTTTATATCTTTAGTTGATGACTCGGGACCTTGATTTGAACAATTGGGATGAAAATTAATTAAAAATCGACACGGTTACAAATTTTTAATTCGGGATCTTTTGATCGAGTTTCATGTCGAAAACGACTGTATGTGGGAAATCCAAATACTTTGCTCTTGTTTACTACAATAAGTCATTCAGATAGCAAAACACAAACTACACGAGTCTTCGCATAACACCCACGGCTAAAATGCGGTCACGTGGTTTTTAGTTTCAGAAATTTTCAAAAAATAAAATGTGTTTAAATGACGCTTCGTTGCCCAATATAACAGAATATAAAGTCAATTTTTTTGCGGTTACGATTATTCGAAAATCCGTTGATTTGCTAATTAGCGTAAGTTTGCTATGTTAAAAAATATAACTGCATTACTTACTTTAATAACTTATATTTCCGAAAAAATGATTTAGGATATAATGAAAGCTTATACATTTGATATTTTGCAAATACATTATGATGCTTTCGTATAGTTAATTATATGCGACGCTTTTACGCGCCTTTTTCTTCAAACAAGGCCTGTTCAAGCAATAATTGTTGTGGAAAGAGCTACAATTTTTGAAAATCCGGAATCTATTTAATAAATATACTACACACAAGAGAGCGGTGCTCAAATATCTTGACACGAATCCGAAACGTACCGCAAACTTCACGACTAATGCAAACGTAACCGCCACAAGATGCGCAATTTTTATAACATCATCGCACGCAAAAAACGAACCATAAAGCCCACAAAATTAAAAATAAAACTTCTAGCGAAAAATACCATAGTCAACCGCTGAAAAATTTCAAATCAATTGGTCCAACAATTAAAAAGAAAGGCGATTTCATCACAACAGGAAAAAGGAAAGAATATCATCAACATATTAACAAAACGATCCATAGGTCTATTTCGTGTCCAATTACGAAGAGCATGTTATGCCTATCCACGAGAAATCAAGAAACGCTTCATGCGTTATTTCTTAATTGCGAATGAGGCATACCAAAATCGTTAGTTTATTTTATTGTGACACAAACTGAAAATCTATCCATATGGTTTCTGATGGATATTCACGACTGGAAACGAAATTTTATGTTTTGCCGAGTCACTGTTTCGTGTTATTTTCGTAAAAAAGTTTGAAACAAATCGCCTGTTTTATGTTTCTTTTCGCTAAATTTAACAAATAAGCTTGCTTTTCAAAAAATATATGTTTTCAACTTTCTAACACAACAGAAAAATTATTTTCTATTTACATTTCCGTTACGATTACATTATTCCTATTTTTCAACTCTTCCTTAGGTAACATATATTTCCAAAATGTAAAAAATCGAGAAAATTGCCAGAAAAAAACATTTATTTAACTATCAGAATAACAGTCATATTATTTTACTGCCAAACTTGGAGGTCAAACTCGTTCGAAACCTCTATTTCATCACAATGGGTTTCAGAAAGAGAAAACGAACAATACAATGACTGGAAAGTCCCTTGATATATGCAAAGCATGAGTTCCCGGATGTTCTGCTTCCTATTAGAAAGCATGAACTGCTTTCTTTTCCAAACTTCAACCGAAAATATTTTCATTCACAAATCGAAAGTTGTTTTGAATGACCTTAAAGTAAGGTCACACGCACTCGAATAGAAGTAACGAACACTCATCAATGAGCAAGGTACCGGCCGACCTTACGTAGTAAAACATAACATGTCGCCATTCCTTAAATTTCGCCCGATTATCTGGTCTTTTTGTCCATCTTTTTTACATTGCCCTTTTTTTGTGTGTGATGTTGTATTTTTATTTGACGGCAGAGGAATGTCGTGACCGTACTTTATGCACTTCGTTCTTTATTTCATTCAATATTTATCAGAAGATTTCCCTTCTGTTTTCCCGAAAATAAGACAGGATCTTATTTCAATTTTTTTCCGAAAAATAACACTTCTTTTTTAAGGGAATGTCTTTTAATTTCATTTATCAAATACAAAATCACCCTTTACTCTTTCACACGTTTTAGATTATTCATTTAAAACGCGTAAGAGAGATTTCTTGATATCGACTAAGTCAAAAAAAAAAATTTGCGCTATTCACTAGACTAGGCCTTATTTTTTTTTTTGGGGGGGGGGGGGGCTTATATTAAAATCGTTTTTAAATTTCATGCTAGGTATTATTTTCGGTGAAACACGGTAATGGATACATCCTGTCTTAATTAAACTTGAATAATTGCCAACATATATATATATTATCATTACGGGGCAATTTATATGTATATGCACATACGTAGATAACATCGTAAGATGAGTATACACTATTTACCAACTCAAAAAATCCTATTTGAAACGCGTTTAGAAAACGAATAATTTCCACATTCTTTGCCTCTTTAGATAGATTCTATATATAGGATATTCAAAATTTAATCCTTGGCATATGACGCAGTTACTTAAGTTTGTGGTCCAAAACCAGGCGTATGTGCGAAAAATGTGTTTTGCATATGTATACGTGCTATTTTCGCTTGCATTTTAAATTTATTATGATGTCACACAATATCACCAACGTCATAAAAGAGTAAAGTGCGTCATAAAGGTTTATTCATTGTTATACTATGTTTCGGTTTAGTTGTCGTCATATGCTAAAAAGCATTGTTAGTTTGAATACAGGAACTTTGGATTTTCCGTAGTTTTTCCGGATCCAAATAATCCGTGACTTTACGGATTATCCGCCTTTAATGGCGCATGAGCGTTTTGGTTGGACAGAGTTCTCGGGGAAAACTTATTGAAAATGACTGGCTTACCGGAAAAAGTAACATAAATATGTACACACATAAAACCAATTAAAACTTTACGCATTGGGGACTAGAAAATTCCTATCGGAAATGTCTAATCATGCGATTTTCAAGGTTAATACTTCCAAAACATGGAAATATGAAACTTCACTGAAATGTGTATTCATTTTCCCCTTTTGTCAGATGGCTTTGCTAAAATTCGTACGAGTCGGGCCTACATATTTTACACAATTCCAAGATTAATTCCACTGTTTTGCTGAGACATTTACCATAAATGACTATGATTTACAACACGTCACCACTTTTTTACAGTATTTATCGTATTTTACTGAAACATCTACGGCTATTTACAGTAAATGAACTTAATTCAGGGCAAATTATCTTTTTTCACATTAATTTTAATAAATTTTATCGGATATTCATAGTAAATCAGATATTATTATTTACTACCAGCCCGTGTTGATAGTAAATCGTGTCAAAACACAAAACATGTTTAAACTCAAACAACGTTCTTACTTCTTTAGACAAATCGTGAATATATACTTCGCTGCGTAATCTCACATGTGTCGTCTATATTTTATTGTTTTCTTATCTGACTAAAATCATCAGCAAAACAGACGAAATATGACGCGCGGTTGCGTCTGTTTTGCAAACGATTTGATTATAGTTAGTAGAGTTTAAAAATGGCAAGATTGGTCATGGATAAGCATGTGGTACTTCATCACGCAAAATTAGAAGGAATGTATTTGAAAACATTGGTTATTATTATTATTTTTTTTAATAGTGCTTATAACAGTCGTAGTTGCACCAGGACTATGATATTATCCGTTAAGTGTTCAAATGCTTCTGCCCATTATAAAGACGTATTTCATAACAAAATATATAATTCTGAGATTTGTTGACAAATTGATAATATTTACGAGAGATATATTTAATTCTTTGCAATGATTTATCAAAAATGATCTTGGGACGTCATAGCGGGGACAATTCGCGATATTGAAGATATCAATCAAATTGACGTACTTGCTAAGGGTAAAGTAAACATGTAGACAATACTAATGCAAAAGTTTCCGTTTCTTTTCAAAATAGTAGCATCGCACAAGGGATACAATACAGAGCCTTATTCATAGTAAAATAATAATAAAACACGTAAAGCACTTTGTCAGTTTTCCTGGCGCTCCAGAAGTGTGTGTACCATGTAAATAATTTTGTTTGCCTACTTGTGTAAAGGGATTGAAACCTATGGACATGGGGTATATTCACTTGGCTAACACATACAGTCCCCGAACTCGTAATAGAACTAAAAAAAACGGATAAACTTATGGCCTAACCGTAACCGGGTACACATGCTACGGAAGTACCAAATACAGAGCCATGTAAGGGGTTAAATAATAATATTAATGAACTACTAAAAACACTGGATTGATACTGGCAGATAGAGGTGTTATTTGGCTCGACGGATGTCGGCGTCATTTGAGATCTGATGCTTAAAGCTCAAATTTCATTAGTACCAACATACCCCTTCTCCTCAGTGGCTAGTTAACTGAGTAGACGATGTCAAAATGGAAATAGTGGTCACATTGTAACTACTGTATAGAAACATGTTCATCGTTAAATAATAATGATATAAAAATTACACGGGGTTGATACAGACATATCCGATGCTCAAATCTCATTATCACCAACGTAACATCCCCCACCCCTCAGTGCTCAGTGCCGAGTAAACCAAGTGTACGTTATCAAACCTGAATGCTCCCGGGATTTTGAAAATAATAACTCCACGAGTATCATTGAGTGACAGTACAGAGCTTTGTCCGAAGTATACGCGCATTATGAAGTATCGTTGGCATATAATAGAAATGTTTTTTATTCACATTTTTCTTATTTTAGTTCTATTACGAGTTCGGGGACTGTCTGTGTTAGCCAAGTAAATATACCCCCTGCCCATAGGTTTCAGCCCTTTACACAACTTGATGTAAAGTAAGGGAACAAAACTAATTACCTCCATATTGGTACACACACTTCTGTAGCGCCAAAAATTCCACTTGAACTATCGCATTTTTTGCAGCAATGATGCGACGCCGGCCTATCGCTATTCAAATCTCAAGCTAATACGGTGTCCATATTACTACCAAATGTCACTAATATCTATTTAAAGTATAGAGTGTCCATAAACTCTTAAATTTTTTTGAAATTGCAAAGGGAATATATCGATACCATATATTGTTTTGGCCCCCACAGATGTATGGAATGAAGTAAAAATACTTGAAGAATTACTGATTACGAAACAACAAACCTCGTTAACATATATTGAGCACTGTATATATAAATTTCCTACCTTCGACTTTGCACTGATATCCATCCACAGCGGTTCCAGAACAAATATTGGTTTGAAAGTACATGTAACTAAACCCGTTGGCGGTCGAAAGTAAACAACTCCAAAGACAGACAAGAATCAATTGTAATAAAGGCGACATATTTTTTCGAGCTTCGGTAGTAGAAGAAAATTTGGCCCAAATTTGACACTTTATACTCGGCGTTTAGAGTTAAAATTACCGATGTTTTTGCTAAAATATTTCAAGTTTTTTAAATTCCTTTTCAGACTTAATATATTCATTGAAGACTGAAAACTTAGCTGATGGTTGCGTTTATATATCTCTGAACGTACAAAAATATTTCCATTCCATCCATCATTTTTTCTATATGCGTAGGCTAGTTATATTTAGCGTTTACATGCGCCGCATGAGTCAAAATCGACCGTGCAGTGACAATGTGTATCATCGTGCAATAACTTTCAAATCTCGTTCAAATCTGATTTAATTTCGGGGGAGGTTGTAGTCCTATTGCGTCTGTCACACGTAAATTAAACGTAATATTCAAAAAAAAAGGAAATATTTTCAAATTTAAACAAATTCGTGGGGTAATAGAAAGTGACTATTTACATACAATTTTTTTTTGGTGTGTAATATGTATTTTTGTGTTTCTATTTGACTTAATTAAACGTGAGCTTATGAATCTAGACTAAATTGAAATTTATAATTACGCATGCTTCTTTATTGCTAACGCAGAATTTGTTTCGGGAAAGTCGTGGTACTCCTCTCCTAATATTCTTAAACACCGGATCTTTTGTAGAAAGCCCCCGCCACTAATGCAAAAATGTGGAATTTGGGGGGGGGGGGATCCCAAATTAGTAATTATTCAGTTTGCTTAGGAATAGTTTGAAAATTTGAATTACCAGCGCAATCTGTATTCCCAACCCTCACTGGATAATTATATAATTTCTTATTTTAAGCGTTGGCTGGGGCTTTGTACAAAAGATCCTGAATACCCCAGTAATAACTAGAGCTGGGCATTTCGAATCGAATATTCAAATCAAATCGAATAGTAAATTATTCGAATCGGTTTAAATCAATTTTTCGAATCGCCGCTATCTTGTTTTACTCTTTCCGCCAATGGTCGAGGTAAATTTCTTAATTAGTTTTCATTGAAGTCATATTTTTTCAACACAATTCTGACATGTGACTCTTTTCTGTAGTGAGTTGTTGATGAAAACGTTTTTTTTTTATTATTGTCAGTGATGTATTCTATGTTTTCAGTAATTTATGTGTCTGGAGGACCTAAAATAATAAGAAAGTTACACACAATTTTACAAAGTATTCAAGATTCGACTCGATTCGAAAAAAATTATTTGATTCGATTCTGAAATCATCAGGTATTTAAAAATGCTCAGCATTCTTTTGTTGTCCCTTTTATATATATATGATTGTGTCAAATTTAGTGACTATTTATTATTGAGTTGTTCGGTTGCTATATTTGCTGCTTCAATGCAGCTACAAGGTGTCGCTGACTGGATGACTCGTATTCGCGATCCCTTGTCTATTGCAACAAGCCGATATCCGTCTTCGTAAATTGTTATATGCCTTTTGTTTATTTTTTCATATCGTATATTGGTTTTGCATGACGAAAATAAAATCTGAATCTGAATCCCTAGTAATAACCCGGTAATACTAGATAATAACCGATAATTTATCCAATGCTGATAGGCAGGCTTGTTCATGGGACAAGTCTTGGATCTGGGTACTTGCTAGCCGTACACACCAATAGCTATGATATTCGGGTAATAGTAGAAATACCCTTAATTCCCAATGAATCATTTCAATCATTAATTCCATCGACGAACAGGGTCGATACATAGTTTCGAAACTCCAGATATGTCCATAATGAGGAAAACGTGTCGAATGTAAGTAAACAAACAGGTGAATTCGTGGCAAATAGAAAGTTGACATACATGAACTTAGTAACATTAACATGGCAATAAACTTTCAGATTTTCATCGAATTTATCTTTGAGTCTTTTTTGAGCCGGTTTACAGTTTTTGAGTGAGTAAAATGCGGACAATAACCTAAGCCAAAATAAATTGAATGAAAGAAAAGCAGTCATAAAATTTGTGTTTGGTTAATAATAAGATGGCACAGCATTCCTTTACTATGAATCTTGGATCTGAGTATTAGTAGCCCGGCCCACCATTAGCTTTGACATTCGAGTAATTGTCAAAATATCCTTAATTAAATTCAATGAGTCAATTTCGTTATTAATTTTATCGACATTCAGGGCCGCACAAATTTTCGAAATTAAAGAGATGCCGAAAGAAATAGATGAAATTCGTGAGCAAATAGAAACTTGACATACATGACATTTGTAACATTGAAGAGGATTTATAACCCAACATTAAGCTATGAAACTTGTATAAATTGAAATTCTTATTCGCCTATGTTTTCTCATTGCATTCATGATGATATCGTAATGCCGTCCGCAGCGTTCCGACAAGTTTTTTTACGTTAAATTAGAATAAATTCGTATGTAGGCGATAATGGGACCCGATTTAAAAGAAATCGAATAAAAATAAATGAATTGAAGGCGTGGGCAAATAGAAAGACGACATACATGGCATTTGTAACATTATGTAGGATTTATAACTCAACATTAAGTTATGAAACTTGTCTAAATTGAAATTTATATTCGTCTATGTTTCTTTATTGCAACTGGGGCATTTGCTTTCAGAGAATTTGCGGTACTTTTCAGCCATAAATGTGAGTGAATAATCCAGTACTAGTAGGTTAATGTCACATCTCTAATTTTCTGACGTTTTTTCTTCGATATAATTATCTTATGCCAGGATAACTCAGTATGTGGTCGATAATATAACCCGTCTTGAAACAAACCGAATTAAAATTAATGTTACAAATGTCATGCATGTCATCTATTTGTCCGCGAATTCCGTCTTATTTTTAGTGAAGATTGAAATCAGTTTTGCGCCTTGCATTGTGGCGCACTCCGATTTGTCTGTGGCCCTTTGAGAGGGGGAGGGGGGCACGGGCCCCTTCTTGGAAACCGCTGATCTTAGATAAATCGAACCAGAATTGATATTGAACGTTTAGTGGTTGGGCGAATTCAGGATAGTACTAAATTCGCTTATCAGAATCTCAATTAAATACCATTGATTTTGATAAAATACCAATGAAACTGCTTCCTTAAATCCCCATGAATCATTTCCGAAAATAACAATAATCCAATCGACATACAGGGCGAAGTTTCGAAACTGCGGACGTGTCGAAAGAACTGTATAGAATTACAGTTTCGATTGATTTCTCAGTAGCGCGGTGGTGTAGTACAGGGATCCTCAAAATTTTGGTGTTATGGAGCTCGTGAAGAGATTGGATATTATTTACGAAGTTTCACAGTAAATTTATAAAAAGGAAACACAAATCTATTGATGTTCCTGAATGATTTAAAATTACTTTTTTTAATGATCCAGATGTATTTAATGCTTCTTTTGAAAGTTACAAAATTAGCCAATTCAGTATTTTGAGAGGTAAACGAATAGCTCGCGGAGGTTTTTCCCAAGAAGCTCTTTCAGAACCCATAGCGCAGTGGTTAGCATTACGGGTTCAAGTATGTTGGCGCCGCATGACGAAATTTTACATAATTAAATTCTAGGAACCTCGACGTAACACATTTACATTCTTTAGTATTAGAAGTATTACAGGTTTTTAATTTACGAAACTCCTGCGAGAAATAATTTACATTATCAATACCATATTCCAATTTTCAAAATTTCAAGGAATTTTTTCAAAGCAAAGTCTCTCTTAGAAATGAAGAGTACTGAATTATGAACAAAGTTACAGGCTAACGCTGAAGTAACAATAGGTACTGAAACCATTAAGAAATATAGCGCAAAATTAAAAAAAAATATAAAAACGGTTTATATCATACTTGTCCTGACGCCAGGCGATTGAAATTGACCAAAAAATCGTATATATATATATATATGAGGGTGGGACCAGGGACCAGGGGCGTGGCGAAGTATTTTAGATGAATGGTCTGGAATTTCTAATTGCCGAGTGAGACCGTAACAACTAACTATGATCGTATTATAAGAATAGGGCAGGGTGGTCCAAGGTTGTCGGTTCCGCTGGCCACAAAATTATTTTTGCATTGTTCGCGGGCCACAATAGCACCAAGAATAGAAAAATAGTGGGATACAAAACAAACACTTTCATTGTGCGAACACATTGGTCAGTATTTGTCCCTTATCAAGCCAACCTAGGCTAACAGAATCCGCATTCGATTTTTAGTTTTATATGATGCCAAAATTGTTAGCATATATTCCCGACCAAAAAAAAAAAAAACAGTTAACAATTTAGACTGCCAAGCACATCATTCAACTTCGCTAGTTGCCTCAGCTAGCCATAACACTAGTCAATTCAGTGACATTAGTGATGTAACAATAGGTCAAAACAGTTTTCTGGTTAATTTTATGACGAAAAAACATAAAATTAGATTTGTTGATTACTCTCCGAATGCGACGCGGGCCACAGATAATGAAGCGGTGGTCCACATGTGGCCCGCGGGCCTGGGTTTGGACCACCCTGGAATAAGGGTTCACCCAACAGTTTGTCTAAAGCCTTATTCGTAGTAGGCATGCATTCTACCTCATCATAAATGATAAATTTTCAAAGCTTCGGACTCTTTTCAGACACTCAAGACTTTCAAAAAAATTGTGTTTCCAGCAATAACTTAAAAAAATGGGCTATTTCACAACTCCTCTGTTTGGAGTAAAAATGAAAAAAAAAAAGTTTTATAAAAATACACCCCAAATGTGAAGCTTCGCGCAAAAGGAATACTCATTATAAAGTTGGTATTAAAACCTGTATTTCTGAATAAATTAATCACCGATACCGGTTAACCGCGATATCACAATGATTTGTTGATAACGTGCTTTGAACCTTACATAACCGATAAATAGTTTCATAAACTCGCTTCGGCAAATTTAACCGTTTCCAGTTCTTGTGCATTATTTCAAAAACAGTAACTAAACCGATCGAAACTTGCCCATTAATCGAAACGACAATAGTTTTCGATGGACGTTTCATATTACAATGAAATTACAGTTCAATAGAAAATCGTGAAATGACGTTGGGCACAAAAACTAGCAAGGAGTAAAAATTTGTCAAAACGAGTTTATGAAACCGCTACCATGTTGTGGTATATCGTTCAGAGCATGTTATTAACAAATCGTGGTTTTACTGCGGTTTACCGGTATCGGTAATTCGATGACATGATGGCCACGGTAAATTTGAGATATATTTTGCGCAAAAAGCTTTATCAACATTGATCAGTGTATTCCTAGCTTTTCATTACGTGGGATTTCACTATTTGTAAATTATAAAAATGTATGTATTTTACATACTATCCTCACTGATAAATTAACAGAAGTTAAGATAAAATGCTACTTTAAACATTTAACGACTGACACCTTTTATTAGTATTGAATTACATTAAAATGCCATTTAAACATTTCACGACTGACGCTTTTTAACAGTAACTTTTTTTAGGGTTGCCATGACGAAAAATTTCCAACTTAATTTTGCGTCACCCCTGTATGCGGCTTTTTGACGATTCAAATACAATTAATTCAAATCAGGTATTAAAGTGTGGTATGCGACCATAAAATTAAGTTTTGAAATTTAAGGGTAAGAGGTGTAGGGGAATCACTGATTGTCATACTTCGTAACCTCGGTATAAGTTTTTAAGCAGCCGCTGACATGCAAGAAGCTTTATTTGTTTTTATTCGAAATTTATTGGGTCAAAATTCCGTGGCAAGTTTGGATTGGTTAAGTTATACAGTTTATTGATAATTTATGGGAGTAGTCGTTTACTATACAGTATACAGTAGAAACTATACCTACGAAAGGCTCTGGATACGAAAAATCCAACTTACAAAAATATTGCTTCGACTAACGTAAGATTTTATACACACAAAAGGCCGAAACCCGTAAAACTAAAAACGCGTGTATTAGGCACCACAGTTAAAGATCTTAAGTTAAAAGTCTGCGAGGTAAAGATAATAAAATACGGCTGTCAATTATTGACAATAAAAATATACGAACCATTAGCAGCCCTTTCTAACGATAGGAGTTGTCGGAAGAGTTGTTAGGAGTGTGAGTAAAGTAGTTTCCTACGTATTTGAATATCTGCTTGTTCAGGGTCTCAATGGAAGTGAAAACATAAAAACGCCTCATTTGTATCAAACATACTTCCTGAGAAACGAAACGCGAGGTTGAAATGACGTTGATTCAAATTTAAGTTCGTGTCAACGCTGACTTTCGGCGTATAAAACATGGCGGGCGAATCCAAAATGTAAAAATACTTTTCAAAATGGCAACTCAGACCGATATTTTCCATATTACCGATACCGATAAAGCGCTATTTCACCACGATTCGTTAATAACGTGCTCTGAACCACAACATCGTAGCGTTTTCATAAACTCGTTTTGACAAATATTTTACCCGTTGGTAGATTATGTGCTTATTTAAAGTCAGGTCATGTCATTCAATGATTTCTAATTTCACGATTTTCTATCGAATAGTAATTTCATCGAAAATCAACGTTTTTCGATTGTATTGGCAATTTCGTTTCGATTAGTTACTTATTTTTGATAATTCGTAGACACTGTTACATGATTAGTAGCGCGTTTGAATTATGGTTATCGCCATATTCCACGTCCATCACCCCACCCAAAGTGTATATTTGAATGTGAAAAGGTCCCAGTATCTCCAATAGATAGTAACTACGTCTAACAGTGAGGGCTTGTCCAAAGACTTAGTCGGAGTGGAGATTTGAAATTGGTAGACGTCGACGAATAATTGGCTTTCTGTACTGAGTTTTGTTGAGAGTGATACGACAAAACAAATGAAAATTTCAAACACATGATAGCGAAAAACGAAAGTGTCTATGAAATCGAAACGACGCTTATTTCCATTGGAAGATGGCATCATAAACATGGCAACCAATTTCAAACTAAACAAATAATTCTCAAAATTGCTCTCCAAGTTGAAAATTTTCTATATTATCTATAACGATAAACCGCTATATCACCATTATTAGTTAAAAACGTGCTTTGAATCTGTACCTTACATAACCGCGACATAACAATAGTTTCATAAGCCCGCGCTCGTTTCGTATATTACTACCAGTTGCCAGATTCTGTGCCCAATTAAAGTCAGTTCATGTCATCCAATGATTTCTAATTTCACGATTTTCCATCGAACTGTAATTTTCATCGAAAATATGAAACCTTTAATAAAACTAATGTTGTTCCGATTTTATGGTTAGTTTCGTTTCCCAAACTTATACGAGAACTACGTGTCATTTGGCATTTGTGTATATACTTAGTGCGCAAGATTTTACAACATTTATTGTTCTCTAAAAAAAAATTCGGTCGCTTGAAAAAGATTCGTTTTAGTTTCGTTTCTGTTATGGGGAAAATGTATGTACCGCAGTTTCATAAATTTAATTTTGTTATGCTTCATCAGGCAGAGGTCATGACCTTGCTTCGAGCAATCATCCGTGAAGAAGCGGAATTTCCTTGAAATTCGATCATTCAGTTTTGCATGTTTTACTATGAATAACTCGCTAATACTTTTGTTGAAAATAAATGTCCGTGTTGCCTAAGGTGTTATAATTTGTAAAAATTGAATTCCAATAACATTTGGGTTTTTTTTAATGTGTCTGATAGCAACTACTAAATGTTTTTCAGCACGAATTCTACGTACTGTAATTTCCCTAATTATGATTTTACATAGTTTCATTCCCAAACCAATCAGTAGGTTTTTACGCCACGAAAATATTTTATTTATAAGTGAGCATAATACGAAAATGCCGATGTTATTGAAACCGTAGTTTCCTGCCGCAGTTTCATAAATTCAATTTTGTTATGCTTCACCAGGCAGAGGTTATGACCTTGCTTCGGGCAATCATATTCCCATAAAATCAAACATGTAGTTTTACATGTTTTACTATGAATAACTCGCTAATACATAAGAAAATGTAGGTTAAACCAAAACTTGAAACGATTACAGAAAAAACTTTCACTCAGTTCCAAATCAAAACAGCTAATTTTGAAACCTACAGAATTTCTGTACTGTGCGTTCTGTTGGATTAGTACGAATTTCAATTTTAAATAAAATATGACCGAACGGACTGGGCGAAATAAAATGCCCTGTTTTATAACTGAAACACCGAGATAATTATTTTAAACAGTGTCGACTAACACGGCAACAATAACGGGTACTCCTGTAATATGTGCAACAAGATGGCGGACACAGGAAAGTTGCATGTGTACCAGGTTAGGCCATGATTTCAGGTACAAATACTACGGGATTCACTTGGCTAGTCCCCGAACTCATGATAGAACTAAAATAAAGAAAATTGGAATAAAATCACGGCCTATCCCTAACTTGTTGCACAGCGCCCAATAATGTGGCAATATGAATCTTCGTGTGATCGCGATTTCATAATATCGATAAAAACTAACTTTTGTTAAAGTTTCGTAGAAAAGTGAACAGAGAATGAAAATTGAATCATTTAATATCGAAACAGATAAAATCAATGATTCTCAGATAATTGACGAGATGGTGAAATATACTGTTTCGTAATCGGTATTATTATCTACACATTGAAACTTGATCGTTTTTTCTCGACAGCATTCCCTCGTATTGTTTCCAGTAACAACTGAAATCTCTACCGCAACGATATACGAAGTGTTCATAAAGTCCCTTTACAATTTCAATTTTGTTATGAAGTCAGTTCTCAATATATATATCTCAACCAGGTTTGTTGTTTTTAATCAGGAATTGTAATCAGTAATTTTACTTCATTTAATACATCTGTGAGGGCCAAAACAATATATGGTATCGATAAAATCCCTTGGTAATATCCAAAAATTTGAAGACTTAATCGACACCCAATATAGCCTTAAACGCATCAATTATCATTCCCAACTCTTATGTTAATATTTTCTCCCCTTTTAGTTGAGGGATCAGTACCTTTGTGTGAGAAAACTTTCAGCCATTTTGTTTGAGTCTCTCAGCATAACAAAATCGGCGACATAGTGGTACTATAATGTAATATTTAATTTAGATGCTCATTCCAAACACTAACAATATAATGTGTACGCTTAGACATGATATTGGACCTCGGAAGTAGTCGTATAAGATTTCAAACAGTTCAATGAAAATGCAAGATGGTCGCTAGAAGAACAGAAAATTTGTCGAACAGCTATTTTTTTTATACAAGGAATAAATTTTTTTTTTTATAGCATATGTTACATTACATTCATAGAAGCTCAAAATGGCGTCCGTGCACTTCAGAACAGTGTCTTAACCTAGAATTCCAACCTCGTGTAGCGTTTTGAAGGTTAATTTGTGCGATGTCGTTCCAATTCAATCTATACCTATACGCATTTTGTTCGTGATCTCATCTGACCTACAAATTTCCTGTTTCGCTAGCGACGACTCTGAAATTTTAATTTCAGTCGTGACAAACAAATACTCAGAAACCAACCAATATGACAAAAAGTTTCGTAAGGGAAATAGATCAGAAACTTTGAATCATATCAAATCGAAACAGATAAAACTCAAGATTCAAGAATATTGATCTTTTAGATATCACGATGAAAAATTATATTTCCGTCATCAAGATCACTATCTTCTGATAAAAATTTGACAATGTTTCCTATGCTCTGAGCAAACTTTGAATAAATACAGCTCTCGCAAATCTTTTATCAATATTCCATTTACTTTAGTTGGAAAATTGACACATTTTCAAGACACCGGTTTTCAACCAGTGTGCCATGGGCCACAACTGGGCCACAGAGACATTCTCAGGTGGGCCACAAATTTATTAACAAATTATAATTGTAGTAGCGATGAATAATGATGATGCTGTTTTCGCTACTTAGTGGTAATCTACATTTTATTTATTAAAGTGGAAGTATATATATTTTCCGGAAGAATTTTTTGTTTTTTTTGCAGTTTTCTCTTTCATGAGAAAGTTAACAGGCCACAGAATTTCTGTGTAACAAAAGCGGGCCACCAAAGTAAAATATTTGAGCAGCCCTGGTTCATCAAGCAAACTTGTATTATCAGAGCAGCAAGATTCTTAACCGCCATTTTGTTGAAGTCGCTTAATATTAATTTTGATTCGAGTAGCGATGAACTGGAAATGTTCAAAAAGTCAACAAACGTGACAGAAAGTTTCGAAGGAAATTGAACAGAAATCGAAACTTTAATAATTTCAATCGAAACAGATAAAATCAAAGTTTCCCAGGTCATCGACGAGCCATATAATTTATACTCCTGTCACGATATAGTTTATTGCCTACCAGCTTCTAATTTTATGTTTTCAAATAGTTTTTGATTTAATTCGTATTTTGATTCTCGTGGGTTCAAAAAAGATATCTTGATTTAAATATAGTTTCTTGTTCCTATGTACTTGTTTTCAAACAAGTATAAATGTTGTAACACACATTCGTGAGGTGTGATTCATTTCAGCATTTAGTTTTAAGAATCATTTTTCAAACAATGTGATAGAAAGTTTCGGAGGAAATCGAACTCGAAACGAAACTTTACTAATTTCAATCAAAACAGACAAAATCAAAGTCTCAAGTTATCGGTGAGACATAAATATTATCAATGACATGACGTAGTTTATCGTCTACTATAGCGATTCCCAAAAGGTCGCCGCGAATATTAACATAATTGTGTTGAACATAACTAAAATATGATTGAATAAAGTACGCAACAATGATCACAAAACTGAGATTTATTGGACACGTTATTGGACACGTTAGTGTACCTAACGATCGTTTTCATATTTTTGGTAATCTTGTTCTTGTTGGTCTTCTTCCTTGTATCGTTTTGAAAAAATCGCTTCTCTTCTTGATTACTAGACCAATTGCTTTGAAATTTTCAGTGAGTGAAGATTAGATTTTTTGCTAGAAGGCTATTACTTTTATATATCGTTTTTTGTGTGCTATGACACCAATTTTCCACTATGTTGCGCCACGTGCCCATATATTCGAGCATAACTCTTTTATTTAAAGTTAGTATTTTATTGTCGTGTAAGTGAGTTTTTTCCTGATGATTTAGCGCCGCACGGACAAAAAGTTTGAGAACTAGTTTCTAATTTTATGTTTTTGGATATTTTCTTGCCCCATATCGTATTTTGATCATTGCAATTTAAAATACATATATTACTATGAAATAGCTGTTTGCAAACAAGTATAATTATCGTTACACACATACCTAAAATATGATTCATTTCAGCATTTTGTTTTGGAACCGAAACTCCGTTTGTTTTTGGCCCCATTTCTACGAACGTATGAATAACAGTTTTCATGTTATTTTTGGGTAGAATTTTTAAAATGTTTGAAAATCACTGAAACGAGATGAGGGGGTATTTATTGAAAGCAAGCTTGTACAATTATGGCATGGCCATAATCTTAACCGCCATTTTGTTGATGCCGCTCAATATTAAGTCTGGTTCGATCCGCGATGAACTGGAAAAAATTTAGAAAATCAACAAACGTGATAGAAAGTTTCAAAGGAAATCGAACTAAGAACGAAACTAATAATTTTAATCGAAATAGACAAAATCAAAATATCAGGCCATTGGTGAGGCATAATTATCATCAATGACATAACGTAGTTTATCGTCTACCATAGCGATTCCCAAAAGGTGCGTCGTAAAAAAGAACATAACTAAATTATGATTGAATAAAGTACACATTAACAATCACAAAATTGAGTTTTATCGAAATGTAGCTTTTTATTTACGTGTAAGTGTGTTTTTTTCTGGTAATTTGGCGCGCACGAACAAAAAGCTTGGGAACCAGTTTCTACTTTCATGTTTTTGGATATTTTCTTGTTTTATATCGTATTTTGATTCTCGCAGGTTTATCATGATCTGAATATAACTGTTTGCAAACAAGTATAATTATCGTTACATGCATAGTTAAAGTATGATTCATTTTAGCATTATGTTTTGGAATCGAAACTCCGTTTGGTTGTTTTTGCCCTATTTCTAGGAACGTATGAATAACAGTTTTGTGTTATTTTTGGATCGAATTTTTGAAATGTCTGCAAATTACTGAAGCCAGACGGGGCGGGATTATTTGTAAACTCCGTTTTAATTTCGTTGTAATTTAAAATAATATTCTCATGAGTTCGTGAGTTTCAGTTTCGACTATTTTCAGATTGTTTTCGAGATATCGCTTTGCACAAGGCCGGTGAAATTCAATTCAGTCATCAAGCAGCGTCTAATCCAAAGTATTTCCTAGAAAAAGCACTTAATTCAGTTAAAGAGACAAACATTCTACCCGCCTGGCGGTCTGATGGATCTCAGTAGTGTCAGTTGGGGAATTCGTTAAAGCCTTACCCACCAACAGCTGCTCAGTCAGGCAATTAGATTCGGGAACTCCCCTCCCCTCTTTTCTAAATGTAAAAAAAAAACATTTCGTAGCTTGAATTGCTTTTAAGACCCCTAGGGCTCTTGGAAACCCACGTGTTCGGATCCGCTTGCGGAACACCCCCGACTGGTGCTACGCAACTGCCCAGCGACAATAACAGTAATACGAATCTGTAATGTTCGATCTTTTAACTTTCAATTAAATATTAGAACCTTAGGTTTCGCTCAGCATCCTTTGGTTTCCCTAGGCTTGCCTTCACCAATAAAAAAGAGTTGTTTGTGTTTGTACATTGTCTCAGGGGCGAATCCAGAAACTTCCAAAGGCAGGGGGGTCAAGATAGACCTCATTGTCAAGTCAGACCTCAACAACTAGCGGTTCCGGGTTGCTATGTATGATACATAAAATGCTTTTTTTACATTTCATTTTCAAAAGGGGTAAGAAAGTCACAAACCCCCATTGCTACGCCCTCCCACATTTGCAGTTGTATATATTTTCAGCAACCAACTTCAAAAACAACCAAGAGCAGAAGCAGACAAAAATTGAGGGGGGATTATAATGACGTAATATGACGCTCACTTGTTCCTTCTGCTTCAAACAATGCCAGATAAAAAGCAAATGATGTCTAACGATATTTTAATAAGGAATGGTTCTACAGACGTATTTCGCTGATTTTCAGTAAATTGTTCGAGAGTAGATCAAAATAGTGTTTGAAAAGGCATATGAATTTAAGTCTTACTGCAAATGCCGCAAAAATGCATTTAAAATATTTTAAAAATTATTTGTTGAGGGGTCCTCACAGACCCCCCCCCCCCCCCTCCCCCTCACACCCCACCCACCCCTCTCAAAAAAAATTAACCTGAACAGTAGGCGATCGCGACGACAAATGAATATTTTACAGAATTAAATATTCGTGATATCCTTTCATGCTTGTAACGTGCCTGTATAATCTTGGAAGCTTTGATTGCTTCCATTGTCTATATATTGAATATGACGTCACACAAAGCTAATTAACTTACTATATCGGAAGTCGTTGAGACTAATTGGTACGCGAGACCGACAATTACCTTTCCTTGCTCCAGGGGTTCTCAAACTTTTGATGTTATGGAGCCCGTGATAAGGTTGGATTTATAAAAATATAGGCAAAAAGAAAACACATTGTTACTTACTGAATAATGTTCCTAAGTAAATTAAAATTACTTTAATTTCAAGGACTCGTGTGAAATTATATATAATGTCATATCTGATTTACCGCCTTGTTGCCACATTTCGACATTAACGTTGTCAAATTTTATTAATGCCGTTATTGCTTCCTTTGGACAGTTACAAAATTGGTCAAGTCAGTATTTTGGTAAGTAAACGAATAGTTTCTATCATGAATACCTGGGGCTCCGTATGAAGCATTTGAAAACCTAACGGGGTGATCCAAACCCGGGCCCGCGGGCCACAAGTGGCCCACCACTTCATTATCTGTGGCCCGCGTAGCATTTGCGCGAGAGTAAACAAAAAATCGAAATCAGTGTTGTTTCGACATAAAAATACCCAGAAAACTATTTTGACATATTGTTACATCACTAATTTCACTGAATTGACTAGTGTTATGGCTAGCTGAGGTTTATTAACTGGCTTTTTATTTTTTGTTATTTGTAAGTTTTTAAACATTAGTATGAGAAGAAAGCGGACCGATTCAGATGACTTTTGACTGAATATGTGAAAGAAAATACCACAATGCTTGCCTAATATGTCTGTACGTTATGTCGGTGACAATCTGGAAAAAATAATTGTTTTTATGTCATTTTATCCGTTGTGGAAAGTTTGAAATCTTACACTAAATGTGGATAGCGTAAAAATTTTGCACGTCTCAGTGAGTTTTGTTGTTGTTTTTGCATGTTTTAGCTTGATGAATGAAAAATAATGGTCAATGTGTTCGAACGAAAAGTAATAGATTTGTATTGCACTATTTACTTATTCCTGGTACTGTTGTGGCCCGCGAACAATACAAAAATAATAGTGTGGCCCGCGAGGCCGACAACCTTGGACCACCCTGGTCTATATGTCGGGGTGGAATGGGTTCCTAAACCAGTGGTTTTCAACCTTTCATGGCTCGTGGCCCTCTTCCTGTGGCTTTCAGCATTCATGGCCCATCATTCCAGTGGTATTTATAGTGTTATTTTGGTTGATAGATTCCAAATCCCAATATTTTCAAACAATTCATACAATTCAACAAAGTGTAAACACCATGTGAAATAACCTTATCAAGCAATGAAACTCGGAAGGACGGGGAGTTTTCTTGTAAAGAGAAATGTAAAATCAACTCTGCGTCTAGCATACGTACAGGCCCCCGTTTAAAAGCCGCTGCCCTAGACATAAGTGACTATTTTGTTCAAAGCCTCGCTTAGAGTAAAGATGCTAATTTTAAATATTTAATAGATTCGTTGACCAATAAATCGTGTTATTCGTCGTTGTATATGGCATCATATTATTGCAATGCACATTCTAGTGACATATCTTTTGACCGGAAACATATGGTGCATCCAGTGATGATAAAACTACCCAAATTTATTATCGTGACGTCAGCATCCGGCTACAAAGTTCAAAATAATAGCAGTAATTTAATTGTTACGGGGTATGTAATGGGTAAATATACGGGCGCTACAGAAGTGTGTGTACCAATATGGAGGTAACTAATTTTGTTCGCCTACTTCACATCAAGTTGTGTAAAGCGACGGAAGCCTATCGGCAGGGGGTATATTCACTTGGCTAACACAGACAGTGCCCGAACTCGTAATAGAACCAAAATAAGGGAAATTGGAATAAAATTATGGCGTAACCCTAACCTGGTACATACACTACGGGAGTATTCAAGATACGGACATTCCAATTTAATTAAGAAGGATAATTGTAAGTTATTCCGGTTTATACTAGTAGCCCATTAAGTATGGGCGGTTGCTTTTCTATAGCCTCGTTTGAATCGTAGGTGTAAAAACTCTTCATAAAACTAGTTCGTCTACAATCTGAACGTAGTAAAATATCATATATGTTGGGTTGTCTATATCAGTGTTTTCCAACCTATGGGTGGCGACTCGCGACTAGGGCTGGGCATTTCGAATCGAATAATCGAATCGAATAGTAAATTATTCGAATCGGTTCAGAGCTAAATTTCGAATCGCCGCCATCTTGTTTTTATCTTTCCGCTAATCTTCAAGGTAAATTTCCCATTTTTTTTCAATGGAGTCATATCTTTTTAACGAAATTCTAACATATGACTATTTTCTTATTGATATAACGTGTTCGTTATTCTGTGTGAACGCTCAGTAATCTATCTGAGTGATTTGTTTTATGTCTTCAGTAATTCATTTGTTGAGAGGACCAATTGCTATATTAAAATCGCTTACAATTATATATTTTCAAGTATTCGAGATTCGATTCGATTCGATAAAGTTATTCGATTCGATTCTGAAATCACAAGGTATTTGAAAATACCCAGCCCTACTCGCGACCCACAATTGGGTCGCCTAAAAAACAGCTTGGTTTGCTTGTTTTTCAACAAAAACCTAAAAGATGCCGATTTTATTTTCTAGTAGATCGTATTGGTTATTTTTTATTTAGTATTGAAGTGTTGAGCAATAGTAATGAGAATTATCACAGCGTAAAATCTTGGCGATATCTATTTTGCTTAAGTTAACCCACGCCACGATGCAAACAAACGTGGCTTTCATATCGCGAGATTTCACAAATTTTTTTTTTAATCAGGATAGTCCGAGAAAAGGGTTGGGAACCATTGGGGTATATGTCGGGTCGTAATAAGTCCGTGAATATAAGTATCTATTTGTTTAAAACCTTGTTTAGAATAAAGATGTTAATTTCGTATAATTAATAGATTAATTGGCCAATAAATCGTGTAATTCGTCGTTGTATATGACATCATATTATTGCAATGCACATTCTAGGGAAATACCTTCTGACCGGAAACATATGGTGCGTCCAGTGGTGATAAAACTACCCAAATGTGTCATTGGTGACGTCAGCATCCGGTTACAGAGTTCAAAATAATAGTTACGTCACGTATTGTTCGTCCCGTGACTTAAAAGTCGTTTTGTAACGTAAAAGTTTTGCAAACATAACCAGAACACACTCGCAACCCGAAAAACAATTTGATGGAAATTCCGCATACGTCATATCCGATTATCGAGGATGTTACGTCATATCACGTGATCACGTCAACCCATGAATTGTGACGTATAAATGGCTCATGTGAAAGATAAAATACCAATGTAATTAAAAATGACTAATTTACTAAAACGGAAGTAAACTACGCAAACGGCTCCGTCCAGTAAGGCTAAAAGTTCAAACAGCAGTATGTCGCCGAATCAGGGTGATAGACCTTTGACCCCGGGCGTGAAACTTTTACGCACGAAATCACTAGTATGGCGGGCTGGTGACGTCACGGAATCGTGCAATGCTGGTTATCAACAAGTGTGTTTTTATCTTACGACATACCGTGACAATTCGAAGGTAAATCGTCATACGACCTCCAAGCACATTTATTAATAATGATAAAGTTTCGAAATCTTTCTTATATGGAATATTTCATCTGGCGTTTCGATGCTTATTTCATTGTGCATAATCCTAGTCAACCCATCAGTAACGTTGCAGATTCCTTATCGTTGCTAAGGCGTGAATATAATGCAAAACGAACGAAACGTGCCATACTAGAAATCAACATGCTTGAAGCAAAGTGAATTCTGGCCCCTGAGGCGATCATCGATATAGCCCTTTCAGGTTTTTCATTCGTTCCACATTTGATGACAAGAAGTGGCGGGTTTTTATCAGGTTTCCCGAACTTTTGGGTCTCGAGCCAAAACTGGGTTCTTTGGGTCGTTTGTTTTTTCAAAAAAATCTAAAAATTTTATGTGATTTTATTTTGTAGTCAATTCTGTGGCTTATTTTGTATTGAAGCGTTGCTCAATAGTTATTGTATATGTGAGAAGTATCAGTAGTAAAAACTTGTGATCATCTCATTTGTTTTCCGTAAAGTCACGACCGGATTTCAAAAAATAGCTGGGGGCTAATATATATTAATTAGTGTTTGACCATATCTTTGAGTCGCGAGATTTACCAAAATTTATTTTTTAGAAATTTGGGTCGATTGAAAAGAAAAAAATCGTTGGGAACCACTGATCTAGGCCAGAGCTACTCAACTGGCGGACCGCGGTCCGAGTCGAATACTTGAAAGGTTTGTCTGATTTTTATTTCATTTTGGAGGATTGTCTCCATTTAACTTCGGATGTGTAAAAGGATGTTGAACATTTTGCGGTTACATAATTGGATTTGGAATCTATCAATCAGAATTGCACAATAAATATCACTGGAATGATAAACAGAAGAGCCATGAGGGATAAAGCCTCAGGAAGGAGGCTACCAGCCCTGAAGATTGGAAAGCACTGCGCTAGGCCGTCGCGCGGTCTTACATGGAAAATGATTGGCCAGCAAGAACACGTCAAAAAGATATATAAGTTTATTTTTATTCAACTATCGAAATCGTTAGTTATACTGAACAAATATTGAGTTAATCCGGTTGATTTCGTGATCAACCAGCATTCGTGAGAATATCCATTTCACGAAATTGCTGGCTAGACGGAATCATGATCTGTGTCTATCATGCCGTGACAATCGTAAAGTACAGAAGCATCGAAGAGTTGAAGCCGGTTCGTTTTCATCGTGTCGTTGATTATATTTTTAGAGTCGATTTTTTTTTGGAAGAATTTTGGGCGTCCCAGAAGTATGTGTACCAATATGGAGGTAACTAATTTTGTTCGCCTATTTTATATCAAGTTGTGTAAAGGGACTTAAACTTATGGGCATGGGATATATTCACTTGGCTAGTCCCCGAACTCGTAATAGAACTAAAATAAGAAAAATGGAAATAAAGTTAGGGCCTAACCCTAACCTGTTACACACACTACCCGAGTATCGAATTTTGATTTGAAACCGATCATTTTGCCTTAAATGCAAATTTACATAAAATTGGTTGTCATGCCGACGGATATTGCGAACAGTGTTTTGTACCTGAGACCGTAGCCCACTACCTACACAGGGGTTCTCAACCTTTTCTCTGTTAAGTACCCCCCGAGTCACGAAACAATCAACGCGAACCCCCAGTAATCAGACACCTATCTAAATTGTGATATATTGACTAACAATTTGCTGCAACGACTGTCAAGCCGTGCATTTCACATTGTTGTGTCACAATCGCAACAACGTAAGATCAGGGGAAATGTACGATGAGTTCCAATTGGCACTTATTTTCCTCCTGTAGTTACTTTCTTTTTTAAAGGATATTAAAAAAAGCAACACACGAAAACCTTGACTGTCATCCAAGTACCCTTGAAAATCTTCTCGTGAACCACTGGGGGTTCGCGAACCCCAGGTTGAGAACCCCTGTTACATTGTCAGCAATATAATCATTAGAAAATTCTAGTGATTCGCAAAGCCAGAAAACTTAAATTGAAACTGACTTTGAAAGAAGTGACATGGACATCATTAAAACTGTTTTGTTTACGGTAGTGGGTTATTAAACCGCGTACCGCGGGCCAATTACAGTCGCGTAACGATTTAATATCGTCCGCCGAACTTGAACGAAATAGTTTATCACTTCATGGTTTTACCTTTTTGCATTCCAGATACCGCCAGTTGTTACGTCATTATCACTGTATAAGCACGTGTATATTGGTAACAATTCATTTATACCGGTATCGTAATGTACCTTTATCGGTATCGGGCTCTTGCAGGCGCTTCCCTCTCTCCGGCCCGCGAATATCTTTCCGCTTCTAATTTTGCCCCCGCTCAATCACTGGTCGATGGATGGAAATCGATGTTAGATGTTTACCATTTCTATTGAAAGTGTTTACGGGAAAACTACTTTTTTAAATTGGGAATAAAACAACACCCTGTTGAGTCGTACAAAATTTGTGTGAAGCAAAGTAACGTACACTTTAAAAGCGGAAGTAGAAGAGTATAATCTGTAAGCAAATAACAGAAGGCGGCTCTTCCGTAATACGTAAACCAAGATGGCGGACACATGAACGTAGTACGTGTACCAGGTTAGGGTTAGGGCATAGTTTTATTTCAATTTTCCTTATTTTAGTTCTATTACGAGTTCTGGGACTAGTCAAGTGACTCACATACTATTTTACCTAAAATTATGGCCTAACCCAACCTGGTACACAACTACACATACTACGTTTCGGTGTCCGCCATCCAGGTTTACATACTACTTGAGTACCCAGATGGCAGCTGAAAGGCGATGTGTTTGTGAAATACAACGATTAAAAAAATATTGTCTTTTGTACAAAGCCACCGTCAAAAAAACAGTAGAAAAAATTAGTAATTTCCAGTTGGAGTTACGATGAGGTCCAGGGATGCAGATCGCGCCGGAAGATCTTCAGGATGCCGGACTATATACCTGGTTTCATAGCATACCTTGACCGACAACCGGACAAAGGACCGTGGTTCGCGACATGGTTAGTCCATTTTGTCGGGTATCTTTTAACCAAAATCAAAGTCAAATCCATGACCACCAACCAGACGAAAGGCCGTGGTTTTCCACATGGTTAGTCCACCTTATCAAGTATCTTATAACCGAAAAAAAAGTCGAATCCATGACCGATAACCGGACAAAAAACCCTGGTTTGTCCTTTGATTAGTCCACCTTATCGGGTATCTTTTAACCGAAACCAAAAGTCGAATCCATGACCGATAACCGGGCGAAAGACCATGGTTTGTCCTTTGATTAGTCCGCCTTTTTTTTAACCAAAACCGAAGCCAAATTCATGTCCGACAACCGAATGAAATACCGCGGTTTGCCAGAGGCATAGTCCAACTTATCGGGTATTTTTTACCCGAAACCAAAGCCAAATCCGTGACCGATAACCGGACGAAAAAACGTGGTTTGTCACATGTTTGTCCACCGAAGTTAAATCCATCTTAAACTGTATGGTGTCATGGCACGCAGAATACAAAAAATCTTGCCAGGCGTTCGAGTCATGGACGGTTATTTACAAATATAGAAAACAAACATAAGTATCGGAAACTCTAGTTGCAAACACAAGAAATATCATCCGTGAGAATTCGATCACGGTTTTGGATGTTAAAGCTGGCTCGACACTACGCGTTAGGATTACATTTTCCATCTCACCTCCGTTTTGCCTGTATGTATATGCGAGGGTATTGCTGGACGGGTGTCTTAAAAATGTCGGGTCGCACTTGTCCCACGTGTCCCAATTGTTCTACGTGTCCCATTTATCTCGCGTATCTTACTTGTCCCACTTGTTCCAAGGCAAAGAGTAAAATTGGAACACGTGATACACGACTTTTTTAACACCGTTGCCAGACTCCTCCTAGGGTGATTCATGTGACCGCTGGTTGGTTACGACTTCATCAACAATCAAGTCCATCTGAAACAAATAAGTCCCAAACTCAACATGGCCGACTAATGGGATTAGAGGATTAGAGGACTGTTAGAATATGTTCCAAATGACTTCGAAATTCTGGGTTGAAAAAAAGCAGAAGGACTAAACCATCTTCTTGGATTTTTTACAGGGATTAGCATGAAGTAATTTTTCTTGATATCATTTAAAGGCGCTCCAGAAGTGTGTGCACCAATATGGCGGTAACTAATTTTGTTCACCTATTTTACATCGAGTTATGTGAGGGGACTGAAACCTATGAGCAGGGGGTATTATCACTTGACTAACTCGTAATAGAACTAAATAAAGAAAATCGGAATAAAATTATGACCTAATTCTAACCTGGTACACACATTGCAGGAGTACCTATTTAAGAATAAAGCGAGCCCGACCCGTCCTCTTGAAGTATGCGCACCAAGATGGCGCACAACCTGAACTCATGTTGTGTATCAGGTTAGGGTTTAGGGTGTGCGACATCTTGGCGCGCATACTTCAGGAGTACCGGGAACCTCCATATCCGCAAGGTTCCAGGCGTCCACAGTCAGGAGCTTTTAAAACGTTATAGAATTACGGAGATAACGAGTTAATAAGTAGTAGATCAAGTCATTATCATCACATAACTAGTGTTCTGGTAAAAAAAATTGACTTGTCATAACTTTTCAATTCATACCGCGTTTTCTCTCCCGAAAAATAACACTAGGGCTGATTTTCGGGGTATGTCTTTCATTTTCATATATTAAAAACAAAATTACAAAGTAGAGAAATACGAGACTTTCAAATAAATAAAATAGGAAAACCGATTTTCACTTTATTCTAAATAACACGTTCTTATTTAAAAAAAATGCTCAATATAGACTATTGAAACGTGTAAGGGAGATTTCTTGCTATAAATTAGGGCAAACAAAAATTCACGCTATTGACTATAGGTCTTATTTTAAGGGGAGGGCTTATATTTAAACCATTTTTTAAATTCAGGTTGAGTATATTTTTTGGGCTAGGTCTTATTTTCGGGAAAACACGTTGTATGGTATGTTCGCGTACTTTGCTAGTCAGCGACGCCATATCAGACATACTTGCCAAGCGCCTGAGTCATAGACGGTTATTTACAAATATAGAAAACGTAAAGTATCAGGAACTATACTTGCACACACGAGTATTTTCGTCTGTGAGAGTTTGATCACGGTTGGGATGAAAATAGATGTGACCACATAAAAAACATAATGTACAGCATTATTGGATATCGGACGGCTTCAACAATTACTGATGATTAAATAACAGGCTTGTCCATGTGACATACTTTTCTGTTTCATTCCCATTCCTTAGCAATTATGCCTGTCCCATCCCATCTTATGGGATTTCCATTGAAATAAAATTCAATAAAAATTGTTGAATTTAGGTTTAGCGTCTACTAAATAGGACTACATGTACGAATAGACATGCAAAGCAACAAAATTTACGGACTTTGTTATCTTTATATTCATAACTATTATACATGTGTCCATCAGCCCCTTCACAAAGTATATTTTTGATGCTGAATATATTTTGCTCTATAAAACTGACAAAAGAGCTCTACTCAAATATATGGACACGAAATCCCCAACGAAATGTTTTATCATCATTTCCCCAAAGATCATACGGTTTTCGTGTCCCACGTGTCTCATGGGAAATACAAAATGTGTGCTGACCCATCTCATCTCCCATGGACCAAGTTTCCCATGGACAAACCTGTTATATAAACTAAAAATGACGTAAGAGACAAAATTTAAGCTAGGACTTATTTTCGGGAAAACACGGTAAATGGTATGTTCGCGTACTTTGCTTGTTAGCGACGAAAAGTATCAGCACTCTACTCTGGTTTATCACGGTTCGGATGTAAATAGATGTGACCACATGAAAAATATAATATACAGCATTATTTGATATTGGACAAATTACTAATGATTGGTAATTTAAAAAAAACTGAAGGGAAGTAAGAGGCAAAATGCGTGGAAATGCATTCTAGGAAAACTCATTTAGACCGTTTTCTAGGATTTTATTTATTTAAACATTATTGCTATACTAAAATAGACAATTCACAAGATGTAGCAATCTTGACGCACGCTAACGAAATGAAACCCTCGCTTCGCCACGCGACTATTAACATCTTCAGATCGCCCAGCGATTGTGCCACCTTGGCCACATTAGATGCCGCTAATTCAATTTCATCATAATAAATTTCATCACGTAAAATCAAGACCAGCTCATCCCTACTCAAATAATATTCATCTCTTTTATCTCAATTTAATTTGTGCTACTCAAGTATTAAGTGAAACAAACAATTATTGGACGGAAATTGAAAAAAAAAGGGAATATCGCCCTCCCTAGTCCACGTCGTTAAGACTACTTCCTTCTCTCTGAGTCATTAGTATATATTCATTAATATATTGAACGTATATTGGAAAGGTCGAGCATTGTTCAAATATAGTGACCCGGGAGCCAAAGTAGTACGGGTATGTATAGTAGTCACAGTAGACTTGTCTGACAACTAAAGGGAGTCAGGGACCGCTGGAAGAGTGCAATTTTTAATTTTGACCTCGTCATCGCACACAAACGAATCCCATAAACCAGGGCTACTCAACTATTTTTACCGAAGGTCCGCATACAAAACTTCAAAGATATTTGGGTCCCGTCATTCCAGAAATTATATTTCGGCATCCTTAAACACGCAATTTCTCGGCCGACTAATGATTATTAGCTAATCAACATTGTTTATGGCGGTATAGTTCTTCTCGTATATATTTAAATCTATTAAAGTGATTTTATAACTGGAAACTTCAAAAGTGGGATTAATTAATGATCCGAAATAAAGAATTAGGCGCGGTCCGAAACGAATACCCGAAAGGTTCAGATTCGGACTGCGGTCCGCCAGTTGAGTAGCCCTGCCAAAGACCCCACACTTCAATTGGTTCAGTAGTTAAAGAGAAAAGCGATTTTCTACAACAATTATAACAACATAACAATAAATGGATTTATAGCTCCCCCTCGTGTCCAACAAGTAGACTCGATTTGTGATGCACCCTTCAAACTGTTATGAAAGATAACAGGAAAGCGATTCTAAGCTTTAGTAAACATAGAGACACCACTACCACAACTTAACACTGTAAACAATAGAATAGCACGTATACAGTAAAATAGGCAAGTAGGCAATTAGACAGAGCTAGGATAATCAAGAGTACATTTAATAATTACACTGTAAAATAACAATGACACCACACAAAAAATGGTCTATGCGCACAGCTCAGAGTGATAAAAGTTAAAACAATTCTTATCATGCATTTCTGAATGGAATTTTTTCGAGGAAAAGTCAGTCACTCTCACTTACACAAATGTAAAGGGATCTCGTCCTTGAGAAAAGTTACCGGCAATCACTGGTGTGCTAATGGTGGTGCATTCCGCACCAGAAAATACTGATTGAATCGGCAATTCACGTCAACACGGTCAAGAGCTCTTAGGTCAGAGGAAAACTTCTCTACTTTTATAAAATCATTGCCAACATGTGGCGCTACAGAGCAAAATGTTCGCATTTTCACTTCTTGCGAGATTCTCGATGCATTTATTGGAAACGAAATGGAACCTATGGATCGTTTTGTAATGATGTTTTTGTGGATCATCTTGCTGTTACCGTATGAGAAAATCGTTTTTCTCTTTAATTACTGGACCAATTGCTTTGAAATTTTTGTGATTTCATATTGTATTTTTTGCAGAAGGGTATTACTTTTATTTATTCCAAAAATTTGTGTGGGCTCTAAAGAAATCGGTTTTTGTGTTCGGTGATATCATCAAAAATAAAAAATTGCGCTCCTTGTGGCAGTTTCGCGTTAGCGATCTTGTAGACTTGCGAAGTTGTAAAGGCTATGGTACTGGTATGCTACCGCGTACCCGTACTATTCCGGGTATTCCCAAAGTATTCGTACCAAGATGGCGCACAGCCTGAACATAGTTTGTGTACCGGGGCAGGGTTGTTCAGGTTGTGCGTCATCTTGGTACGAATACTCCCGGAGCGCCCTATCTATATTTTAGCATCGCTCTGTTGTTACAACCAATGTTCTGGAATCTGTGGAAGCATTGCGTTCCAGCACGGAACTAAACCTCTAGTCATGCTTACACTAACAACTCGAGTTATGCTACACAAGTTGGGCACCTACCATTGTTCAAAAACGGGAGCGCAATATTTGCCTTAGAAAAATTGTAAACAATAGGTGTCAATAGACCGGTCAGTGGACTCCACATTAGATGGCGCGAAAGGGCAATAACGTAAGAAGATGTTATGTCGATTAACTCCAGGGTTGGCGGCAATGTTGTTTGGGTACTCCCGTAGTGTTTGTACTAGGTTAGGGTTGTGTCATAATTTTATTCCGATTTCCCTTATTAGTTATCAATCTCGATCGTAAATATGTTGATAGGTATTTGTCTGTCTGTGTGTTTGTTTTTCTGTCTGTTAGATACACGCAATATCTCACGAAAGCGAGATTGAATCTGCTCCAAATTTTGTATGTGCATTCATCATATCTCGGATCAGAAGCCTATTGATTTTGGATGAATTATGTTGTATAATTAGCGAGGTATTAATTAATTAGTGATGGGACACGCGGTGTCATTTTAGAGTCAAAGCGAATGAATTAGTGATGCGGAAGATCGATAAGTCGGCGGTCATGATCGCTCTCTCGTTTTAGTTCTATTACGAGTTCTGGGACTGTCTGTGTTAGGCAAGTGAATATACCCCCTGCTCATAGGTTTCAGTCATTTTAAAGCGAACAAAAATTAGTTACCTCCATATTGATACACATACTTCTGGAGCATCGTTTTTTGTTGACGTGGGCTCTGTACAAAACATCCGAAAGCTGTACGGTACAAAGTCTACTTCAGCTTGGCCAGGTCTAGACGTTAACTGGGGAGGCGAAGGACATCTGGAACATTCATCACACACAGTACGAGATGGAATATTATAACTCAATAACCTTTCTCGGATAAGTGTAATGGAGTCACTTCATTAGCAAATTGATCGACTATAATAAATGCTATAAGCGTATGCATTTTTATTATTTACAAATCTGTTCTCATCATCTGTTAAGTCAGACTAACATCATATGGAGACTTTCCTTACAACTTGTTGCATGGGCCGGGTGCCGCTATGGCCCTTCCTAGGCCCGTCCAAGGTGGCTGCAGGTCAAGATTTTGTGGTGAAAATTCAGAAATATAAAAAACACCCATTAGTTATGAAATCGCCAATTTTGGAAGTTTTGTTGTAGAATATGTAATTGTGACCAACAATTATACAATTAATGGCTATATTTGATCATAATAAATTATCCATTCAAAACTTTAACCGCATTTCATATAAATAATTCTAAAAATATTTAATCATAAATGTAATTTTCACTAAATTTAGCAAAATCTGGATTTGATTTAATCATTTTTACCCTGACTTAATACTAATATGAATGCTATTATATATATTAATTACAGTAATTGGTATGTTAAATTTTGTTTTATAGGCTTACATTTTCGCTCTATTGGAGACCATTATGTATATAACACAAATCTTTGCTATGTTAAATTTCGTTTCATATTCGGCCATTGATAATCATCTCGAGTTCAGATCTTGTCTAGATTCAGAACTGGATTAACGATTAAGCAATATAAACACGTTCTCAGGTAAACACGAGAAAGGGGCACCACGGCAATTTTCATAACCGAAACTTCAATGGCGCATCAATGTTTAATGAAATCAGTCCACTTAGACCTCAATATTGTCCCGGTTAAAATAAATTTCCTATCGAATCAAAGAAGAAAACAAATGAAAAAAAGTAATCAAAAATATAATTTTGCAGAGACGATCGATAATAGAATAGTTTAAAAGCCATAAGTATTTAATATAATAATCGATTGTTTATGTATCCATTAATTCTATTTTGAGTTAATCACAATTTAATCATGTACAATTATATAGCCCTCACATAAAACTTTTGTTGGAACAACAGCACAATCAAGGAGCCCAAGAGTTTAATTATATATTTATATATAAAAACAGAGTGGGTGACCTCGCTTTTCCACGGATAATATCAATTCATTGCTAAAATTAAAAGCTCAAATCTACCCAACAATTGTTTATTTTGAACACTAAAAACGTCAAAAGTTCAAATCGATAAACCAATTAAACAACGCTGTTGACTGACTTAACTTTTTAGTTGCGATTTTGATATAAAATCAGAGCATATGATATGAAACTGGAATAAAAACCGAAATATTGTATTTTTGGCGATTAAGTTTACAAGGTAAATAAGACGAGGACCGTTTTTAAGTCTGAAAAATGGGTTCTTGCATATAACCTGCCAATAAGTCGGGGTAGTGAAGTCGTTTCAACATCGAAATCTCAAATTACCATGAAATGCCTAATTGGCTAAAATAGCCAATAATGACGTTTTCTTGTAGGGTAATATTCAATCCATAATGACTAGGGGAATTCAAACTGTCTTCAAATTTTAATCTGATTCTGTTCAATTCGCGATTGCGTCCACCATAAAAGAACATTATCTAATACAGATTAGGGCGACACCAAAAAAATGAAAATCACCATACTCGCCTAATAAGACGACCCCCCCAAAATCGGGTCTAGAAAAGCGACTTATTCGCCGGGAAATACGGCAAATCAAAACTATAGAATTACTGCGCTGTATTACGTGTTAGTTATTAGCTACTGACGCGGGGTTCGGAACAGTTCAGGTCGATACGTCTAAGGAAAATGATATGAAGTAGTGAATTTGGCTCTTCTGAAAAAGCCCCGCCACTAATACAAATATGTGGAATTCGGAAAAGTAAGAAAAAAACGCTATGTTTTTAAAATAACAAATTAGGGTATTCCCGAAGTATATGAACCAAGATGGCGGACACCGGAACGTAGTATGTGTACCAGGTTAGGGTTAGACCATAATCTCAGGTACAAATACTACGGAAGTCACTTGGCTAGTTTCTGAACTCGTAATAGAACTAAAATAAGGTAAATTGGAATAAAATCATGGCCTAACCCTAACCTGGCACACATACTACGTTCCGGTGTCCGCCATCTTGGTTCACATACTTCGGGAATACCCTAATTTGTTATTTTAAAAACATGGCGTTTTTTTTTTGTTTCGTTCAGTTGAGATTAAAGAGTGATTTAAAAACGTGAATTTCCATCGCAATCTGCATTTTCTAATCCTAGCCCAACTAGATAATTGACATTTTCTTATTTTGGGCGTTGGTGAGGGTGTTTTTTGATGGGAGCTCTGCAAGAAAGATAAGTTAATTCCACATAAACGAAGTCCTATTGCAATTTGTTATGCATAAGATTGTTATATAGGCCTTTCAGTCCACAAAGAAATTCTCTTTGTTTAAAGATAAAAAATATTGGTTGCTCCCAAAGTTAAGTGGACCAAGATGGCGCACAACCTGAACATAGTATGTGTACCAGATTAGGATTCAGGTTGTGCGCCATCTTGGTGCACATTCTTCCAAAGCGCCTATTATTGCTATAAATACTACTCAACTGTACAAAAGTGGGAATGCGACTTGCGACCCTATCAGAGGAACTTATAAAGATTGAACAAATAATGATAACATTGTGTTTATGCATAAAAATGGAGAAATAAAAAATCCCAAATTAGGCAAAGAGAGGAATTAAACAAAAAGTTTGGAACCACTTGTCTTAAACATTTGAACCTGACAGATGAACAGAGAACCACTGGACTTAGATAAAGATTACGATATGGAAAGAGCAAAAAAATCTGTGACAATTCAATTACGTCGCGAAAGGCCGAACGAAAAGTCTGTGATATTTCAATCCAATTATTCGCGCTGCGCGTGCAATTTGTTAGGCATATCAATGCTATATTTGTGTTGTATTGTATGGGGAAATTATCTATGTATTAACATCTCGTCAGAAATACCTTAAAAAGTGAAATAATTATCTCAGCTTGCGTCATACAAGTCTAAAGTATTAGTAATTATGTGGGCATTCGACTACTTATTGGACTACTAGTTTGTGCAATCAAGTACAAACAGTCGAATTTCCGGTATGAAATATATAGCGATATAATGATTTCAGACTGTTTCTGAACTAGGCGAAGTTTTTAAGTTAATGGCGAATGAGAAGTCTGTGATATTTCAATCCAATTATTCACGTTGCGCGTGCAATTTGACACGCATATCAATGATATATCCGTGTTGTACCCAATATGGAAAGTCTTTCCTCATTTACATGTTGTCGTCGAAAATATCTCAAATAGTGGAATAAATATCTCAGCTTGCGTCATACTAATCGAAATACCAATATTTGTATCTCTATGCGACCAATAATTTAGTAGTCATTGGCCTCTAACAGAAGATGAGCCAATATAAATAAAGGCGATAAGAGTATCGACTTTAAATAGACACCGAGATTGGATCTCTAGGTGTGATGAAACGTTTGGAATTATATAAAGATAAATGCTTTATAAATACATGGAATGTCCTAAATAGGGCGACACAGAAAATAAACTTAAAATTTGTAATAACACGACGAAAATAGTTGAATGAATTGTCCAGTTTCACATGTTAACGAAAAGTATTTATGGAATTCATAATATTTATATGGGACTAGATAATTTTCCTCTCAGCCTCGCCCTCAATAATAATATTATATTAATATTCTATGCGGCCAATAATTTAGTAGTCATTTACCTATTTATATAGTGACTAACATAAGATAAGCCAATAGAAATAAAGGCGATAAGAGCTTCGACTTTAAATAGGCACCCAGATTCAATCTCTCCATAGAAATAAATGTTTATATAAATAATTGGAATGTTTTAATTATGGTGATTCAGAAAACTCACATGGTTTTGCCAAACAGTCACCGATAAGTGAAAATATTTGGTGCTTCTGTAGTATGCGAACAAAGATGGTGGACACCGGAACGTAGTATGTGTACCAGGTTAGGGTTAGGGCATAATTTCAGGTACAAATACTACGCAAGTCTTGGCTAGTCCCCGAACTCATATTAGAACTAAAAAAAGAAAAATTGAAATAAAATAATTACCTAACCTAGTACACATACTACGTTCCGGTGTCCGCCATCTTGGTTTTCATACTGCAGGCGTACCCAATATTCTATTATTAAACCAAATGAATCCTTCAGTATTTCTTATCAAAATCATTACGACTTAGTCGAGGTGGGGAAATGGTATTTGAACACGATATAAATACATTATCACAAGTTTTTATACCGCATATATATATATATATTCCTTTTTTATCCTATTTTTTTATTTTATACATTTCCAGAAAAACATCATGATTAGAATCTTTAGCTCAGAGTTAACAAATTTTTCCTAATTTCAAATTTTCATTTTCAACCTCTTTGGAGGAGAGATTCTTTACAACATATACTAAAGGTGGCGCACGTACTATTTTCAAGCAATGGTGGGATCCAGCCGGTTCGCACCGGTTCTATAGAACCGTCTCACGGAATTTTATGAGATCAGCGAACCGGTTAGAATTACTGGTTAGGTTTACAGATAACTGTTTGTAACAGAACCAGCTGAAAAATATGACTTTTGTGAAGGAACTGGCTGACGAAAAATTTGAATCCCACCACTGCTTCTAAGTGCTAATATTGTTGTGTTTCTGTAACGATAATCTTAACATAGTCAATCAAAGTATATACGAACAATTGGAATTGATAACCTGCAATTTGTTGAGCATACTATTATTATATTCGTTTCGTATTCAAGGAGAAAATCCTCTCTGCATTTACATGATGTCGTCAAAAATATCTTGAAAAGTGAAATAATTATCCTAACTTGCGTCATACCAATCTAAATATCAATATTTGTATTTCTATGCGGCCAATAATTTAGTAGTCATTTACCTATTTATATGGTGAGTAACAGAAGATAAGCTAATAGAAATGAAGGCGATAAGGGCATCGGCTTTAAATAGACACCAAGATTGGATCGATAGGTGTGATGTTGGGAATTATATAAAGATAAATGCTTTATAAATTCCGAAATAATTTAAATTGGGCAACACAGAAAATAAACTCAAAATTTGTAATAACATGACAAAAATAGTCGAATGAATTGTCCACTTTCACATGTTAACGCAAAGTATTTATGGAATTCATAATATTTATATGGGACTGGTTAACTTTTCTTCCTAGTCTCGCCCTCAATAATATTATTTTATTCTTATCAAGACTGCGGTTAATTATCAAATGAACGATTATAGTGATGTTCCATATTCGTGAAATTCAATGATATTAATAGATGACGAACAGTAGAAACAGTCGTTTTGTTATAGTATATGATTATTGATTTGTGGTATGACTCCAGAAAGCAGACAAATATTACTTTCCATCTTTTTTTGATTGTTGGGAAATGATTTATGGTGGATCTTATCGAAACATTTTTTACGTAATAATCGTTATCCTTTGCTTTTATTGAATCTTCTTTTTAAACTTATTGAAGAAATGTAATAGGAATTGCCTGAATCATAAATGAGAAATTTCCCTTTACATGAGAGTACGAAGATGAAATATCGTAAAGTACTAGGCACGAATATTAAATGATTCTACCCAATAACAACTGATCATATATAATTTCTAGGTGTGACGAAATTTTGAAGTTATATTGAGATTTGAGCTTTATTGGGAATTTATCGGGAATTTATTTATTCAAATGCATCACTTTTCAAATCTGATTTGGTCTCATTATAAACGTGTTTGGATACTATTTTCAGATTTTTGTGAATTTTGGTAAATAAGGATACGATAGATATCTTATCATAACATTAGTTCCATGGGAAAACGTTTTATTGATAATTTTATAACTCTTAACATTCAATCACTAGTCGCGATGGAAAATAATTCATGTTCGAAATCATGATAAACGTGTTTGAATACTATTTTCAGATTTTTTGTGAATTTTCGCAAACATGGTGGGAGATTTTATCGACCTTCAATTTATTGGAAAAATCATTTTTATTCGCTTTGATTGTATTTTTATTCATCAAACCAGAATGATTGCATAAGAGATAAAGCTTAAAATGAGAAGATGAGAGTTATATTAGGATTCATCATTTATTGAAATATATACAAAAATATTTTCAAATACATCATTAAAAATCTTATTTGAACTGGTGAGGAATGTGTACAGATACTATTTAAAATCAATTTTTTAATTTTGGAAAATAATCGGAAGAATTGCAAATTAAAAATTGGGTTTGATGCTATTTCCAACTTTTTGAAACATTTTTTTTGCAAACAATATTTACAATAATAGATCATTGTTGAACTGTGCTACAGACAGCAGTCAAATGCTATTTTCACTTTTTATTAATTTTTGAAATATAACAATATGCAACATATCTTGTCAGGAGTTCCATTACATTTGAACCCGCGTACATTTGAACCCACGACAATTGCACCTGCATACAATTGCATCTATGGAATTTTTTTTGGTTTTACGGATATTTGAACCAATACTCACCCTATCAATTTTTGTGCCTAACTAACGAGTAAAGATAATGTTTCATCATATTTATGAGAGGTGAAAATGATGCCTCACGAATGTAGGTCGTTGCAAATGGCAATAAAATTTTAATTTCCTTTTCTGACAGCAATGGATATTCGTCCGCAACACTCAACCAAAAACATGCAATGGGTTTTAGCACCCGCATATAGATTGAACCCGCGGATATATACATGAGTTTAAATGTACGTGGGTTCAAATGTACGGTCACCCTTGTCAGGACACTAATTCTATAGAAGAAATGTTTGGAATTGCTTTAATTAGATCATATTTATCAAATCAAGTGTGTGTACAAATATGAAGGTAACTAATTTTGTTCGCCTGTTTTACATCAAGTTGTTTAAAGAGACTGAAACCTATGGACAGGGGGTATATTCACTTGGCTAACACACAAAGTCCTTGAACTCGTAATAGAACTAAAATAAGGAAAATCGGAATAAAATTATGACCTAAACCTAACACACACTACGCGAGTATCGTATTTTTAGCATGGTGGAGAAAATATTCTATTGGTTACCGAAATGGTTGACCTATCTCTTAGTCGATACAGTTGAAACAACGCGTAGTTCGAAGAAGCCGACAACAGCAAAGAGAAAATTGTCCATTGATATACAGAGTAATGAGAAATGTGCACTCGAAGATTATGCATCCACGTTGTTCGTAAGAACTCCAGAATAATTTGTTTTTGTTGCTCAACTATTTTTGACATCTATAAATATTATTTAATCGTTTCAGAACATCATCATTATGATTTGATTATTATCACCAACTGGAAAATCAAGATAAGAACAAAAAAATATTATTGGAGGCGAGGCTGAGAGGAAAAGCGCAAAAGTGTGAAGAGAAAAGTCCCTTTAAAAATCCTACGAGTGAGAGCAAGACCATATATATTGAATATTTTTTTATGAGAATTTTCGGTAGTTTCAAGCCGAATGGAGTAAGACTGAAAAGCACTTGATTCTATTTATCATGTTCTGTCCTGCCCAGAGATGTACAAGGTTTTGGGACCAGGGTCCATGTGAGTGTGACGTAAAGAGTGACAATTTATAAACAATATTTACAGTGTTACAAAAACAAAAGTGGAAAGCAATAAGCCTCGTGCCAAAACTAAATTTAATAGAAATCTCAACAAACTCCTTGAGCTATCATTTAGCTAAAACATCAAAATTTGGTTTTGGTTTGGTTGCGGCAGCATCAGGCGGGCCATATTGAGATACCCAACGGGCCGGATTTGGCCAGAGGGCCTCAGTTCATCCATGACAGTGTTAGACTGTACCCTTCAATGAGTGCTTTAGCTCGATAACCAGAATTGGTTTTGGCGTCTCCTTTCACCCTGAAGTACGTTTTTTTTTTTTTTCCTGAATTTGTGTATGTATAGTTCGTATTTTCTGTATGGCAGAGAAATAAATTATTTTATTACGTTTACTTTTATAGTTTTCATATTTTTAATACAATACTTAAATATATGGGCACGACGGTCGAAACGGAGCAGTATCAAATCTTTTACAGTGGATAGTCTTCCTTATCTAAAAACTGACTCCAATGACCACGGAATCGCCAAAATGCGATAGAGGAACCGCCACACGGTGCGCATTATTTTAAAGAAGTCATCGCATAAAACTCTAAAGTAAAATAAGAATCCCATTGATTACACAAAAATGTTTAATGAAATAATAGCCCGCTAGCGACAAGGTGCGTAATTTTTGGTTTTGATTACGTCACCACCAAGTGAATAATGAATCCCATAGAAACCAAAGGTAATTTTTTAAATAAATAAAAGTCTCTTAGCGACAACAACAATCTTTAACCACTGAAAATGTCAAAGCAACTGGTTCAGTAATTAAATAGAAAAAGCGTTTTTTTACAACAAGGAGAACAATACTAACAACAACAACAGCAACAACAATTTTACAAAACAACCCACGGTTTCACTTCGTGCGCAATAAAAATCCAATTTTCTTCATTGAGCCACTTTCATGGTTAAATATTAAAATTTTTAAATGAATAATCAAGTATATTTTCAAATATTTTCTCAAAGCAAGACCTCGAGAACTCACTCCTAAATTAAAGAGAATGATCCGTTAGCAAAATACAGGCGATCACTAAAATGCCAGAAGCTCCTGACACTATAAAGCAGGAGTTTCCAAACCGCGGCCCGTGGGCCAAATCCGGCCCGCATAATGATTTAAAATGGCCCGCCGAGCTTGAGTGAAAGCTTAGAGATATCACAAAGCAAACGAAAACTAGACGCTAAAAACGGACGTTTCTTGGATAAATGTCAGTGTTCGTATTTCTACAATGAAAAGAATCAGACTCCAGCGATTTATCTTCTTTGCCAACGAACTATCCCAGATCTGAAGGAATACGACATTAAGCGCCATTATGAGTCGAACAAACATGTTTTAAAAAAATGTCAAATAAAAGCAAATCCACAGAACCCCAGCTAAACCGTCGCGTACTTTCGGGCGCTACACTCTTCCGGCCCGCGAACACCCTTAGGATTCTAATTTTGGCCCGCGGCTAATAAAGTTTGGGAGCCCCTGCTATAAAGAGTAAGCTTAGAAAGGGCGAGGCTTGGATCAGTTCACACCAATGCGCTCAGGAAAACAGCTTTAAGAAGAGAATAAGCATTTTGTTCCGATAATAATTTTTCAAAACGAATCATAAGTTTACTTTCTGCCCAATAAATTGAACGATGCGGCAGCGGAAGTAGGGTCAATATCAACCGGAAAACAGATTTGAGAAGGAAATAGGCCTTTCGTCTCAACAGTAACTTTTCAAAACGAATCGTGAGTTCACTTTCATGCCTAATAAAGAAAACAATGCGTATGCGGAAGTAAGGTCATGATATTCACAAGGTCATTACTTCCCGTGAAAAGTCGAAATTCCTATTTCAGTTGACCAAGTCCTAACTCTATTCTATATTTATTGATATAGACTCACCTAATTGTAGGAGTGTAGTCTTGATATAATTGACTTTTGTTGTTATTAAAACATGAAAATACATCAAGAACACGCTTTATTTCCGAAAAGGGTGAAATTTTCCAATTCTGGTGTTATCTTTATTGTCATCTCTTTAGTGTGACGCAAACGTTCCCAATTTGAGGCGCGTGCGCCTGAACTTAGAGATGCTATCTTATAGTAAGTATCAATACTGTATATTGTTACACCACAATCGGTCTTTGATTTTGTTGTCTGCCTATAATTTCATTCATAATTACGTGACATATTTGTGCTTTTCCGTGGAATCGATGAAATTTTTTTGGGTTCGTTTATTTTTAGTGGGAGCGTTCTAGGTATGACAGAACTTTCATTTTTATCTCTGTTGATACGAAAGACGATAGGACAAATTAATCATGATGTGATACGTGGGATATCGTTTTGTTTTCGATCCAAATTGAGTCTAGAAAATAGGTGATCGGCTGAGCGATCTAGATGGGTCTCAATAGCTCAATATTTGCTATCGCAGCATTTCCGGAACTATTTTTTGATTATTGCAACTGACGTAAAGCTCAACGGAAGGCATAATAACAATTAAAATACTTCATTTACAACTAATTTTCGGAACTGACAAATAACACACAAAACCGCAAAAACGAGGCAATGTTTACAGCCATGCTTCAAAATCTATCTGATCGAATTCAAAAATTCTAATTGTTATGTCATCGTTGATTTTTTTTTCTTGTGATTGGTCATTGTTAAAGAAATAAACAAGGAAATTGATGCTCGGGGAAACATCCATAGACCCAGCGCTTACATAAACCACTCTCACACTGCGAAGAGTCTCGTATATAGCATTTCCCTACAAGATCAATCCTATAAAACAATCCAGGCAATACAAGTTGCGAACGGGGTACTCCCGTAGTATGTGTACCCGGTTAAGGTTAAGAATACAGCACAAAAATACTTCGTGTTCTGAATGTTTTTTTGTTGGGAATTGATGAGCCTTTTTTTAATATTCATTAATAAATAAACCACAGTTGATCGATATAGCTTTATTAACCACTGATAAAAAAAATACATATGCATAATCATATAAAGATAATCAATTATAGTACATATATCTTGAAGTTTTCCATTCTTGATCATGTTCTTTTATTTTACCATTTTTATATGCAATGTACCATTCAATTTCCTTTACTTCATACAGATATGTGGCATTGAAGATTGATTGATACTTTGAATTCAAATTTTAACGTTGTTTCATTGCGAATCCCGAAGCATTTTCGAACAGTTAATTGTATCATATTGGTGACCATATATTTGATCATTGCTGTCTTGTTTTTATTCATTATTCCAAATCTAATTTTTTTAAGCTAATATTTCGCCTTCATGGAGAATTTAAAACACTAAAATAGTTCGTGTTTTGAATGTTATTACATAAGTTCGCTTGGAATCAATTGAACCTTCGAATTCAAACTTTGCCATCGTGTGAATTTAGGGACATCGATTGCACAACCATCGTGGCGCTATATTTAATAACTGTTTTCTTGTTCTATTTAATTTCCAGAATCTAATTTTAAGCTAATATTAGCATTATGAATTAAAGGACACGCGACAAACGTCAGAATTTTCTATTTATAGGTATATTTAAAAAAAGATAAAATCGAATTAATATGACTATTAGAATAAATATTGTTCGCGTGGGTTGTTTGTATTTCAGGCTCGCAATTATAGAACAATTATCTTATATAAATGTTATGATTTACGTAAAACCTAAACTTATTTTTCAATCCAACATATAATTTCTGTCTTTCTGTCGATCGAGATTCGATTCTGGAATCTTCAGGTATTCGAAAATGGCCAGCTCTAGTTGGAGGGAATTGAGTAATACGGTGAATTGCGTTGAGACCGGTCGAGTCGAGAACAAATTTATTTGATTTATTTTCATTGGTACTCCCGTAGTGTGTGTACCGGAATAAGGTTAGGGTATAATTTTATTCCGATTTTCCTTATTTTAGTTCTATTAAGAGTTCGGGGACTGTCCGTGTTAGCCAAGTGAATATCCCCCTACCCATAGGTTCCAGTCTCTTTACACAACTTGATGTATAATAGGCAAACAAAATCAGTTACCTCCATATTGGTACACACACTTCTGAAGCGCCCTTTTTATCAATGTAATAATATCGATAATTCTAAATGTATAATCTGAAATGGCAATAGTATGCATGCGTTGCGTAAAATTAATTTTTTATTATGTTGTTGTGGAAAGAAATATAAATTGAGGCCGACATTCAAAAGGTTCCAATAATAATACATATGTAGGAGCGTCATTGCGGTACACGCAAACTATCTTTTGCGGAATTAAAATAATGTGTTGTTGAGGCCACGTGTGACGAATTGCCATTCTTCTAAGAGTTTATGGAAACAAAGGAGCGATATCGCATCCCACAACAACAACAAAAAACAGGACAAATGCTGAAATTTCAAAAAAAAAAATTATTTGAAAGTATCACAAAGAAATAGATGCCCTTCAACACCAGGTCTTGCTTCTGGTTTAGTCATTTTCTTAAAACAGATTGTCTGGTTGTTTCTAGCATATTCTAGTTGGATTTAGTGGCTATACATATATCGTTTTTATTTTGTTCCAATTTTTTTCACGTCATCCGATGCTTCACCCCACTTATGAAACTTATGGAAACACATAAATCCTTTTATTTTTGTATCTGTGTATCTGATCAATGATGCTATTTTATGTGAACTAGTATGACTCCATGCCATATTGGTACACACACTTCTGGAGCGCCCTTATTATCAATGTAATATTATCTATAATTCTAATTATACAAGCTAATATGGCACGTAGGCTTACTCAATTATATGCATGCGTTGTATAAAACTAGATTTTTTTTTCTTTTTTTCGGAGAAAACAATATAAATTAAGGCCGACATTAAAAAGGCTACAAAAATAGTATATGTGTGCGAACGTCATTGAAGTCTTGATAACATGTTTGTTACACGCAAACTATCTTTTGCGGAATTAAAATAATGTGTTGCGGAATCGTGTGACGAATTCCCATGATTGGAAGAGTTTACAGAAACAAAAAACTAGAATCGCAATCCACAACAACAACGAAAACGGGACAAATGCTGAAATTTCAAACAAAAATTTATTTGAAAGTATCACAAAGAAATAGGTGCTTTTCAACACCAGGTCTTGCTTCTGGTTTAGTCATTTTCTTAAAACAGATTGTCTAGTTGTTTCTAGCCTATTCTAGTTAGATTTAGTGGCTATACATCTGTACTAATATACCAACAAGTTCTGAGAACCACTGACACTTTTGGACACAAAGTGGACCTATGGATCGTTTTGTTATTATGGTTTTTGTTTGTATTTTTCTTCTTGTTGTTATGAAAAAAATCGCTTTTCTTATTGAATACTGGACCAATTGCTTTAAAATTTTCAATGGTTGAAAATTGTATTTTCGCTACCTATATTTATTACCTATATTTTACTTTCTCTGGGCCTCAAAAGGCTTTTTGTTTTGTGATGATCTATTCAAAATTAATAAAATTATTTGTAGCGGTTCTTCGACCTCTCTCGCGCTAATTTGCTACGCGAAAATCGGAAGTTTTTTGACGGTACCGGTACTGTAAACGGCGAGGTATGCCACTGCTTCGCTTTTGATCTTCGTGTGCATATATTTTCGCATCGTTTTCTTATTATTTTGAAATTACTACTTCCAAAAATTATATATTGCAGCTGACACGCCATTTGGAAATTAATAATCAAAAATTTGAAGTTAGTTTCGTAGACCACCCTAACTGATATTTCCTGAAATACATTAACCAACACGATATTCTCTGCACGTAAGCTTTGCAATGTACGTAATGTATTCTTAATGTTGCCGCAAAACCCTTATCAGACCACGTCATCTCTATTGCAAATATATAGGCGCAACCAAAAAACCACCCAATTTTAATATTTAGTTCCAAAATACGAAAAAGGTTGTTAGACTTTTATTTTGTTCCAATTTTTCTCACGCTTTCAGGATTAGGATTTACATATTCATCCCGGGGAGAGGAATACCGAGAAGACGACCTGTACACCCACGCAGGGTAATCATAGGTGCGGTGACGAACATATTCCTGGCGCGTAGCACAATGAGCCACGCCACTGAGCCTTAATTTTGAGTTTATGGAAATACCTTTATAAATTTTTTGATTTTCGTGTTTGTGTATTTGATCAATGCTATTTTGTGTGAATTAGTACGACTCCTTGCCAAATATAATTTTATAGGTCCAGGTAAATCTTACCAACTAAATACAAATAAAACATGAGGCGTGATTCATGGAACAGAGAACATAATAGCAATACAGAAGGGCACGGCGTGAGCATGCTCCGTTCGTTGAGTATGTTCTCGTCAAAAATTGAAAACGGAAATCCGTGTGGTGGCGCATTCTTCTCAAAACCCTCAACCAGGAAGGGAAATCTGGAAATATTCGATTGTCTTTATATGATTATAAATGTGTTTTTTATGAGTAAGAATTTATAATGCTGTAGCTGTACCGATCAACTGTGTTTTATATATTATTGAATAGATAAAAATTGAAAAAATAAAATAAAAAATAAATCCGGAAATAGATGAAAGTACAGGCGTTACATGACGCATTTAAATACTGCACATTTTATTTATCAGTAGTTGCAAAGGAAAGCATTTTTGTTTCAACTAATTCCACAAGAACTTCCAAAATCGTTCATTTTTACCAACGAACAAACAATTTGATTCCCTGAAAAAAAGTTTTGTAACCGACTTAAGGAATGTCTGATGACCATGATTAAATCTCAAATCGATTTAATAAAAATATTCTCCATTTCAAAATATTTTTATGAGATGCTTCCACGCTTTTTCTGGGAACAGAGGTTCGCACAACCACTATGAATAGAAAAGAGAGTCATTTTACAAGAATTCGAGCTTTTTGAGTTGAATTTTTCAAAAATACGTGAGAACCTTTTTACAAAGAGCAATTTAGTATCAATTAGGTCAATGTTTTGGTGAAGGGCGCAGCATTCCGAGGGATTGGCTTTCTCTAAAATTGAAGATAAACATCAAATAATACAATAGTTCAATTTCAATTTTGTTATGAAGTCAGTTCTTAATATATCTTAACCAGGTCTGTTGTTTTTTACTCAGTGATTAAGTAATTTTACTTCATTCAATACATCTGTTGGGGGCACAACAATATATATGGTGTTGATAAATTCCCTTTGCAATTTAAAACAAGAGAGCAACGCTCAAATATATGGACACGTAGACGAGAGCGAATCAGTCAATATCTTACCGGTACCTTTGACGCTACCGGTACCGTCAAGAAAATTCTAGATTTTCAGTAGCAGGAATTTTGCAGAATTAAAACGTACAGCCAGTCTCCAGGCGGACTAAAATCCGTGTTCCCGTGGATAAAAAAATACAGAGAAATTTTGAACGAAATATCAAATTTAATAGAATTCATAAAAAATTCAGTAATAAATAAGTATAAGGCTTCTAAAAAAAAATTCCATCTTCAACTACTAAAAATTTTAAAGCAATTGGTTCAGTAATCAAAGAGAAAAGCGACTTTTTAAAAACGTGTCAAAGAACAAGAACAAGAACAACAACATGATATTGAAACGAAGGATATGTCCACTACGTGTCCAATAAATCAACCATTTATGAACACCCAAAATGCTATTACACACGTATATGATAATCTAGATATACAGAAAGTTCAAACCGTCCCGTCATAATTTTAATTTCGTTACAAAGTCAATTCTCAATATATCTTAACCAGTTTTTATTTAATATGTGTTTATTCAAGTTCACTTTATGAACACCCTGTTTAACATACCGAACCGCTCAATAAATAATTCTGGGAATAATTGATTTATAAATTCATTATAACACAATCATCAAGATAACAACGGAACGTGCCTTTTTACTCGAATTCCAAACTGCTATTCGTGTGAGGCCAATCATAGACATTAAATATTATTTAGATGACTCATGTAATAGAATTCATGGGAAGATGTAAAAGATCGTATCTTTAGGTTTGGCTTTCACCGATTTTGCTTCAATTGAGACTAAGTAGATTGTTTCGTGAATTCTGGCTTTAGGAATTTCAAAAATATAGTTTATTATTTTTCCACGAATAGTCTATTTTTTTTGGTTACTCTGGTAATGTGTGTGTGGTTTATATTCCAAAATATACCATGGCCATGAATAGTCGAAATATATTTAGATTTTAATATATCAATTCACAAACCTACGACTTGATTTTATTTAACTGTTGAGCTTATTGAAGTAAAAAATTGAGTGCAATTGGCATTCGAGTACTCCCAAGAAATGCCATTCACCTATGAAAAAGTCTCTTCCGCGGTGAAGTAAGGTGATGAGTGGCCAATCCATCGTGTCTGCCGTATTAAAAATAAGAGATTGCCTTTTTTAAGACAACGTAAGGCCGTTTCGCGTATTCCAGATTTGAAAGTTTCAAAAAAATCACATCTTTTGCCACAATTAATCGGCTTAAACGATTTCAAGTTCCCATTGATAGCAATTTTAAATAGTAATTTTTTTTACCTGAAGGTGTCCGTGTAGCAACTCCTAATAACACACTTCACAAACCTCAGTGTGGCGCGATAGAGCGTTGGATATAACTGGGCTTACGTCACAAGTTTGAAGAGATTTCGAACCGATTGCGAAAGCCATCACTGGAATTTGCTTACGCGTGATGCACCATAATATTACCGCACGGTTTCAGAAGCTCAGCCTTTCAGTGGTTTTAACTTCCATTAGAAATAAGTCTTTTTGATTTTCGAGTGCGCGTGACCTTGTTTTAAGAAAATCTTATAGCATGAGTTATTAAAAAATTCAATTAAAATTGAAGTGACCTTCTAAAATATCACGATTTATCGACATAGTTTTGAAAATGTAAACAAATAAGCCAGCTTTATGTTTTTCTTTATGCGCCAAAGCACAATATGCATACGCATATATAAATGACTGTTTACTTGTCTTCTGCGTTTTGAAAGCAACACGCCTAAACAATCATAGACAGAAGAACTTTAGAGAGAATTTTGAAGAGAAACTGAAAATAAGAAAATCGGCAATGAATGGATATTACACTTGTATGAGGGAATCTATTAACCAGTAGTAAAGTACAAAATATTATCTCGTCATTTCAAAGAATTTGACAAAATTAATAATAATCCGGACATCCCGAATATTTTAAATAGGATTCGGATATAATTGTCATTATTATTTCTAAATATGAAATTTTAATTGCGAATGTCCTAATATTATTAATGTTTTGCGCGAAAATTATGATATTTTGTTTTGTAACAATAGTGACAATTAAATTTATTAATTCAATTGTTCGATCATAATAGTTAAGAACAATTCAATTTATTAACCTAATTGTTTGATCATAATTGTTAATAGATAGGATCCCTCATTTCCTTATTATATTATATATTATTACACATATTGTTGGTAATTTGAACATAATAGGAAAAAATAATATGAAATTTTTAATTGATTAGTTTTTCTCCGCCCGTGTGTGGTATACTGTTTCCCTCAATTTATTAATTTTTCATCATATGCAACTTTCTTCAAAAAAATGTTTAAATTTCAATCAAAAGTCACTGATAGAAAAAGTTGCAAGAAGCCAATAAAAAAACAAAATAGGGCTACGCGCTAAGCCTGACTCAACTTTAATTTTAGCTGGGCTGGCATAGTCGATTACACATTCTCCCCAAAGTTTCCTTCCTTAAAAATACCGATGCTCCCGAAGTATTCGTACCAAAATGGCGCACAACCTGAACATAGTATGTGTACCCGGTTAGGGTTGTTCAGGTTGTGCGTCATCTTGGTACAAATACTTCCAGAGCGCCATAATAACCGGGTATCTTTCCACGAATAAGTTGTGAGCTTTAGCTTCAAATATAATCCTACTTAAGTAGTTGGTCTTGTGGTCCTTTTTATTGCATATTTTGGTATTCTTAACTTTATTTGTATTTACTTGTATATTTCATATCTGTTGTCCTACTATAACGCAGCAGTCCTAAACTGCAGTTATACTTGTTGGGGTGCATGTCGCACATCTGTGTCTTAGGCCAGTAAGGTCTTGAACATGTATCCCGTCTCTGTTATGCTGTTTATTTTTTGCCAGATACTGTTACATTTTTGAGGCAAATAAACATACATACATACATTTGTTTATTGGCAGCAATAATTCATCTTGTCAGTCATACTGGACATGCTTTTATCTGAGTCATGTTTTGTTGGTGCTTTGTCATATCATTGTGTACTGCTTGTATCTGTAATACTCATGATTTTGTTTGTGAAGCAATAAACTAAACTTAGGTTACGACGAGTCTCACATCATAATAATACTCGAAACGCTTTGTATGAATTTCCGTTTTCACTTATTCTAAGGAGGCTTATCATAATTAACGATTCCGTGCTGGAATTTGTCAAGCTGTGGTTTTGTGATCTAACAATAGGGTTAAGCGAATTGCAATTATTACGTACAAGTGGTCTAGTTTCGAAAATTTCGGAATAAAAACAATCGATTAGTGGCGGGAAACGTTGTCATTATAATTTCGATTTAATTGTTTTTGCTTTCGATTTGAAAATTTTTGTAGCATTTAGGAATATGATTTTTTTTTGCTAATATTTCGCTGGAATTGTAGGTCTGGCTTAAAACTTGTTCAATTGCCAAGTCAAGTTATTTTTTCCAACCAGTAATGAACAATCACATACAATATTCAAAAAAAGAGAGATGATTATACGATTTTACTGGGAAAGGGTAGTCTCGGGGATTTAAGCTGATTACCGATCAGTGGCACCCAAATCGGAGCGGTTCTTCCAATATTAATATTGACTTTTTACATACAGACAAGTTGTCTACAAGTTGTACTACATCTTGTCACTGATGGAAGAGATGAAAAATGTTGTAAAAAAAATAAAAAAAGGCTTAACATATTCTGATATCTGAAATAACGATAGGAAAATCAATCTCTTTATATACACAAAAATACCATGCGGATCTTTGTGGTTTGGTGTGTCCTACAAGACCTACACCATATGTTCTCGAAATGTCCCATACAAAGACCCAGAGAAGTCTAGAGTTCCGCGAGCGCTTTGTTCACTTATTAAAATAAAGACTTGGGTAGTTTTGTACAAATAATCGATAACGGCATTCAATTAAATTTGACAACGGTAGCGTCGAAATGTATCAACATGACGGCAATTCAAATATGTCATTTTCTATAAGTTCCAAAAGATAACGCCCAATTGTAAATACCGCCTTGTTGCCACATTTTGACATTACTTCATTAATATGTTCGTCAAGTGTATTTTCAAAATACAAAGCAACAAATACATCCGAATCATTGAATAGAGTAATTTTAGTTTAATCAGGAACTTTAATCGGTAAGCAACAATTTTTAAAAATTTATTGCGGGGCTCCGTAAATAATAATAGTAAAGCTCTTCACGGGCTCCCAACATCAAAAGTTTGACAACCCCTGTCCTGCACAATTAGATTATGAATAGGGATAAATATATGACTCCATAACAATTTGAGTGGTCTCTTGAACAGAAGGTCTTAAAGCAATTAACAATTATCTCATGAATTTGATTAAGCTGACCAATATGTTTTACCGCCTGGAATTAACGCGTTTATTATTTAAGCATCGCGCTAACCCTGGCATGGGCACACCACGGCCCGCGGCCAAGATCCGACCCGTTGGGTGATTCAATCTGGCCCGCATGATGCTGCCACAACCAAACTGGACCAAATTTTGATGTTTCAGCTAAAAAATAACTTAAGGATTTGTTGAGATTGCGATTGAATTTATTTTTGGCACGAGGCTCGTGGTATTCCACTTTGTAACACTGTAAATATTGTTCATAAAATGTAACTTTTTACGTCACACTTACATGATCTGTCAGTCTAGGCGGGAATTTTTTTTGGCCTGTGGTCCAAAAACCTTGCCCACGTCTGCGCACTGTAACAAAAAAATTGTAAAATCACTGGGATTTGAGCAGTGATTGATATACAGTAAAAAGTTTTACTGGTTTTTGCACAGTAATTTTTTTCAGTGGTGCTCCGCGTGCGTAAATAGGGTCGCCGCGCATGCGCATTCGCTTCTTACGTGTCGCGCGGGCAATTTCCGCCTCGTGTTTTCCTTCGAACTGGTTTTTGCAAGTGGAAGTTGTCGCAGTGTCTTTTGCGCCGCTTTGGAGCTGAATATGCAAAGCGCGTAATAAGATGTTTATGTACAGTAAACCACGCCAAAAGATGAGATAGGAGGTAACTATGGTACCGGTACTGTTATTGTCAGTGTTTGTCGCCGTGAGTGTGTTGTACGTCGTGGTACTTTATACAGTAATATACCGGTACAGATATATGGCTGGAGATTTGATATACCGTAATTCCGCATTATTTGTGTTTGGTATGGTACGGTACCGGTACGGTGGTCTACGCACTGAGTAAAATTTCACCTAATTTAACCCTGGTCAATACAGCTAAGCATTTTTTTGGCTGGTGATCATTAACTACCGTATATCAGCAGGGTCAAATTCGCAGTTGAATGTAATTGCAGGGCTTGAGTTTCGGAGACTGGGTTAGGTTGATTGGGAGACTGATGTGCCTTTATTTAAAACCTCACAATTCCACTAAATTGGTACGGTACCGTATCTAAAATTCTAAATACACAGTTATAAAGTTGGTGAAAATATGGAACGTGATTCCTGGATTCTGTGAATGGTTGGACTTGTGGACCGGTACGGTACCGAATACCGTAGTTAGAACTTAGATACCAGTACCGGTAAATACCGATAGTTACGGTACCGTACTGGTATATTACGGTAGCGGTACCATATGGATTTCAACCAAACATATTTTCATGGTCTCTAATTACTAAAAAGGGAAAGTCTTATTCATGTTTTCACTCAAGCCATTCTCTTCAATTTTTCAATTACACTACTTTTTATTCTCTGATGATTTAATACAGCAATAATAGGCTAAAAATATGGCAGATGTAGACCTGTGTTGCAATGTTTCAATATGTGGCTATGATGCTGAAGATTCCACATTAATAGTAAAACATTTGAAAAATCATATTCGAGCTGGTAAAGAAATTTCTTGTCCATACCTTGCTTGTTTCAGAAAGTTTAGAAATCTGAACACGTTTTCTTCCCATATTCGAAGAACCCATCGTTTATCTATCCAGCCACGTGAAGAAGTTATGCAAATTGACTGTCCCATTATTTTTGGATCCATACGGACACCCCAAGTATTCTCATCACCATCTCCATTGATTCAAATGGATCCAAGTGTTGATTCTTTGGAGACTCTCAGAAGAAATTGCACAGTGTTCTGTGCAATGCTGCAGTATAAACTACTCATTCCTGGTATCACTATCAGCAAAATTCTTGAGGCACAGCAGAAAATCAACAGCTGTACACATGCTTCCATTGAATTGGCTATCAAAAATGTATTGCAAGATGAGGGCATTGATCAATCTGTAATCAAAAAAGTGCTTGAATCCGTAATGCATGTAATGATGAATACTCCTGTTGGTGATGGAACTCTGCAATCAAGTTATCTCAGAGAACGCTTATACAAAAATTACTATCCTTTGTTGAACCATTGTCTTACAATGTAGCTAGAACTTTATCTCAGCCTGAACCGAATAAGGAGAGCTATCAGTATATACCTATTGTTGATTCAATCAAAGCCCTTTTCAAATATGAAAGCATTCGCTATCAATATCTTAACCCAATTGATCCAGGAAACTACCTTTTGGACATAAAAGATGGAGGCGCTTTCAAAAAAAATTCTTTCTTCAATCAAGAAGCTGTTCTAAGGCCTCTACAAATTATTCTCTATCAAGACGCGTTCGAAATAGTTAATCCTTTAGGATCCGCGAAGAAAAAACATAAGATTCTCGCAACATACTTCACCTTGGGTAATATTCACCCCTATTGTCGGTCAAAAGTTTCTCCTATCCAGCTTGTGATGCTTGTAAAAGAACATTATGTCAGCAATGAATGTATTAAAGACATTTTCAGTCCTCTATTGGCAGATTTGAAAATTATTGAACATGAAGGAATTGACTTGGGGTTTTCTGAAAAAGTTCGAGGGAGTATTTCTTGCATATTAGGTGATAATCTCGGTAGTCATTGGATAGGAGGATTTGTTACAAATTTTGGCACTTCAGAATATTTTTGTAGATATTGCTCCGTTAAAAGAAGTGATTTTTCAGAAAACTCAATTGTCATCGAGACATTACGTACAAAGGAATCGTATGACCAGAGCGTTAATCAAATGCTGCTACAAGTATCTGGGAATATCACTGGAATAAAATATGATTGCATATTTAATCAATTGAATTATTTTCATGTTTGTCAGCCATCCTTACCACCCTGCTTAGCCCATGATATATTTGAAGGGGTCGCTCAATTTGACATGGCAATATTCATACAGTGTCTTATTTCCAAAGGCTGGTTTACTTTGGACTACTTGAATATGCGCATTTCGACATTTCATTATAACAAGTCAGACAGTACCTCCAAGCCACAAATATTGAAACCAAATTTGGAAAAACTGACTGGAAATGCTTCACAAAATCGAGCGTTTTTAAGGCTTTTCCCATTTTGGGTGGTTGACAAGGTCCAAGACTTTGATGATCCAATTTGGCAAATGATCATCAATCTTAGATATATTGTTGAGTTGATTTGTGCACCAAAGGCCTCAAATGCAATTATCAGTGCACTTCAATGGCTATTGCCGCTATATGTTGCATCCCGTAAACAGTTATTTCCTGGTCATACAGTGCGACCTAAGCACCATTATTTGATGCATTATCCGGAATTGATCTCACTTTTTGGCCCCTTAATTCGATGCTGGACTTTGAGGTTTGAGGGAAAGCACTCCTATTTTAAAAATGTAGTCCGGAGAACTGGGAATTTTGTCAATGTGTGCAAAACCCTTGCACATAGTCACCAAATGATGCAAGCTTGCATGCTAGAACAACGATTCGCATGTCCCCTAATTCGGCGACATTTAGCAAATCAACAAATTGTATATTCTGAAGCTATCATGCACGTATTTGATGAGAGGGGTTTTCCCTTTAATGATAGCCAGTTTCTGGATAAATTTTTTTATCAAGGAACTGAATACAAAAAAAAACAATATATTCTACTTGAAAAAGTTGACTTTGATTTTGTAGTTGGTAAAATTGAATGTATTTTTGTTTATCAAGAAAAAGAATACATGGTTGTGAAAACATTTAACGGCACATATAATCCTCAAATTGGAATATATCTACTTGGGGATGATTTGAATCCATACAAAATATTGAAATTTGACCAAATTTTGGACTATGATCCCATATGTGTGTACAGGTTAGGGAAAGATTCATGGTTCGCACTCAAACATCATGTAAGTTGATGGCATTTGTGATAAAAGTCTTATAACCTGTGACACTGACACCTATAATATTTTTTTTTAAGTTCGCCTTTTTGTACTGTTCATATTTTTCATTAACAGTATGCAGGTAGAAATTGAGAACGATATTTTAAAGGTACTTAATGTACCAAGAGAATTAGCAAATCAAGTTGCTTATATTATTGTTAATGATCTGGGAGTTGAGGAAGCCAAAGATTTAAGTTTAATTAATGAAGAAGACCTCACTAAAGGAAGCATTTTGAAAACAATCCAAGCCCGGAAACTTATAATGACCTGGAAAGCAGACAAAAGTATGTACAGTATGGCTTAAATATTTGGAATTGTTAATCGTATTTTATATCAATCCTACACACATGATAAGTTTATTTTAACATATGGTGAATTTGTTTATGCTTTCGGGCCCATGGCCATAGTTTACTGAAAAATTTTTTTTGTATATTTCAATGAAAAGAAATTGGAAAAAAATTATGGAAAACTATTGACTGATAAAAATTCTTCGAATTTCATTGATTTTTTTTTTCAAGTTTTATACATATTACATTTTTTTTTACAGTTGAGGAGCAATATAATTCGACGTCAAGTGTTGAAACTGACAGCAGCCATTCTTTACAACCTTCACCAATGCAAAACTGGGCCATGAATTTTGAAATCCCGTGGCACAAGTTTCCTGCAGACTTAATAACAAGCTGCAATAACAATGAAGTACCAACTCCTTTTAACAGAAGAGAAATGGTGAAAATTCTCATTGAGGAAATCACAAAGACTTATCCAAAACCAGGAAAGAGAAACTTGCACACAATTGCATGTAAAGTCTCATCAAAATATCCCAATTCCTTCAGCGATACTTTCCTGCACAGTGACAAAATAAATTTTGGCATCCAGTCACTAGCAGATCAGTTATTGTACAGATATGAGTATGTCAGACGACAAACTAAAAGAGCGATTGTATCAACGCCAACTTCGGCACGTAAAAAGCTTGTGGAATCTTCATTGCAGCACCTAAATGAAGCAAAGCTGTGGCTCATTGATCACTATAAACTTCAAGCGCATGATTCATCTTTGGTTCAATACCGAATGGGAGAAACTTATGAGCTCCAAAGAGAAATGATACACAACAAAACCACGATTGAACAGATAAAAAGTGAATTTCCATTCCTTCTAATTAAAGAGCATCTTTATGATCATTTCTGTACACTCATGGACAAACCAGATGCAGTGGAACTGTTCAATTCCAAACTATGTTCACAAGCAAAGAAAATTTTCAAGTATGTTATACTATTTATTATCAAAATATGCTTAGCGGCTGCTGTTATACTCTTTTATGTTCTCGACTACAAGGACTTTTGAGTAATGTGGCATAATATGAGCTGGTTAAGTGAAGTGACAAACTGGTCATTAAAGATGACCACCTTGCAATGCTTTGGCTGATAATCTTTTGCATGACCACACATCGGAAGATCTGGTTCCTACTCTGTTTCTTACAATTAATGGTCATTTTCTAGCAATCAGTACTTATGCATTCTCATTATTACTTTAGAGCACTCAAGTCCAGATCTCATGCTGGAATACCTGCCATTGCCAGAAAGATTAGAGAAGAATGCAGCGAACATGGAAATTCAGCTCCAAAAGCTCTGAGGATCATTGACCTTCTGGCATGCTATTTCAAAGAAGATGTAAAATCTGTTTATCAGCTTTTTGAGGTTGGTTTGGTTTTGTTAAATATTTGGCAAAGTACGCAAAAAGCAGATTTTTTTATACATTCTGCACGAGTATGCTAGTCTGAACTAAGATTTCTTTCTAAACAGTTGCATCTATTGTGTCCTCCACAATAAACTTTTATTTGTTAACCTAATGAACTTGATATTATAACAGTTACTACTATACTATATGAGCCTGGTCTTGCTTTCACACTTTCGACGCTGACTGCTCATGGTAATGTCAAAATCGAAATATAAAATGACAATAATTAATTTTGAATGTATTGTGTTCTTTTGAGGTATCTCGGCGTACAACATTTATCCACGTTGGCTCTTGATAGTTGTTATCTCAATTCTTATTTTTTTTTTTAGAATGAAGTAGAATTAGCAGAAGTTTTGCCATCACTGCAAGCAGCTCCAATCATTATTGTGTTTGGTAAGTTTCCATCATTCTTTTTAAAAGAATTCTTCTACATTTTTCGCTCAGATCCAGGATTTATACATATGGGGCATTATGTTTGAAAAGTTGAATCTTTATGCTCAGCGCAGTCAGCAAGTTTATTACACTGTGGTTGGTGATGGGAATGGACAGGCTGATTGAGAACCTCATTCTCTAAGAATGGAAAGAGAAGTTGTCTTCTCTTCTGTTTTTTTTTCAATCTGTTATATCCCAATTTATTTTCAAGATATTTTCGATATAAAATTGTAGAAGTTTTAGTACTGTGTTGTTACCTGAAAACATTTTAAATGACTTGTTTCCATGTACAGGAGACGACCTTGTCACCTCAGAAAAATTTTGTGTTCTCATCGAACAAATAGAAGTGATGAGATGCACGGACTTCTTTTCTGCCTTCGTGTACATGTTTTGTGCGTTTTTTGTGTTTGAAATGAAATACCCTGATGATTCTGCTTTAACGTATGAATTCATACAAAGGTGAGCAGCTGACTTTTAGATAGGCATGGCTAAATTGAAATACCTTTGATGGTTGGACCAAGTCTGTATCAATAATCATTGTGATCAATCAAATGTGAAGTTGCAGTTCACATTTTTATAAGTCTGAAATTCTATTTCAGGCATTTCTGCTTGTCAGTGAATGTTAACTTAGGTAATTCATAGTTCCACATTAATTAAAGATATTTGAGTTTGATAAGTCACATTTAATATATTCTGATATACATTTTTCAGATATTTCGTTGGCATCAACACAGCTGGCACCAGAAGCAAAAAGCGACAAAAATATGTCATCCACCCCAAAGTCATGAGACTGGGAAAACTTGTGGAGTGACTGCTGAATAGGGTTCTAATGCAGTGCAGTATTGGGGAAACTTAAGTCATTGACTCAACTTGAGTCACCTTTTTCAGAGACTCATTGTTATACAAAGTTATTTTCGTTTTGCCTTACATTTTCGTTTTTGTTTCTACATTACATTCCTTTAATATTTTTGTTGAAAACATATTTGTGTGTTTTATCCACATGGGAAAACAAATAGCAAGTTACAGGGGAATCAGTGAGTTGATGTATTTGAAAAAAATATTTACTGGTATTTGAGCTGGCACCAAAAAAACCGTTAAAACAACAGTACGAAAACTGGTAAAACACCAGTGATTTAACTGTGAATAGGTAGTAAAATTACAGGTAAACGGCAAGCGAATTTACTGCTTAAAGCTGGGGAATTTACTAGTAAATGGACAGTAAAATTGCCTGTAAATTAGCAGTATATTTACCGTTGTATATTAGGAAAATAGCAAATAAAAAACGTAAAATTACATGCTAAGCAGTAATTTTACAGGTATTTCTTTTGTAATTTTACTGGTATTTTGCCAGCTTTTTTACCGGTATTCTGACCGTTTTTTTGGTGCCAGGTAAAATACCAGTAAATATTTTTTACAGTGGCGCTAACCACATTTGGAATGAATAAATTCTATAATTTCGCACAAGTTTTATCAAAAGTGGCCTCAAACACGAGTTTTTGAACCGGCAAACTTGAAATACACAAACCCTGTCCGCCATTTTAATTGAATATAATTCTCCAATGTGGCATATGGCAACAGTCATCAACCAAAGCCTATTTTTCGGTTGCCTGTAAATTACCTACCATCTCAGTCATAAAAGAAAATAATCTTCCAATCTCTCGAAATAATTAAATTTATCAATCAATCGTTTCATTCATTCGTGTAAAAATACTCTGATCTGTTTTGAAACTTCGCTTTCGACCGAAAGTACTTAAACTTTACTATTTATATTTTTTCATCGCGAGTTGTTTTTCATTTCTTATCAGCTGTACCACAAACTGTGCTTTATTGAGTTTAATTAAATCGTATAGATAGGTATTTCTCAGTTTTCGGTAACGCAAATCATTTTCCAATATAGTGTGACTAAAAACAAACCTATGAATTTAATATTTACTAGTGCAGATACCGATATGTATTTAATTGTTCAATACTTGAATATCAAAAAGAGCGTATTTTTGGTGGTTTTTAACAGTTTTTGCACATTTTGGCATGATTTTTGTAGCCAATGCGACGTAACTGCCCCACCCTTGATAAATGTGTTTGGAAAAAATTATGGACAACCATTGAAGTACCTGTAACTATTCGTGTATGATTGTACCAAAAAAATTATTAATCTAGAATGCTTCGCACATAAGTTATATTTTCTCTAGAACAGGGTGGTCCAAACTCAGGCCAGCGGGTCACTTGTGGCCCTCCGCTTCATTATCTGTGGCCCGCGTCGCATTCGGAGAAGAATCAAAAAATCGCATTTCGTGATGTTTCGTCATAAAATCAACCAAAAAATCTTCTGATATATTGTTGCTAATGTCACTGAATTGACTAGTGTTATGGCTTTCTGAGGCAACTAGCGAAGTTGAACGAACGAAGTTCTTCACACTATTGTGGCCCGCGAACAATGCAGAAGTAATTTTGCGGCCCGCGGGCTGCCAATCTTGGACCACCATGCTCTAAGTCTAGAATATCTCCTAAATGACCTGAGTCTGGTTTTGTTTTGGCCATTCAGTGCATATTTGATATTTCAAATAAAAATGAAAATTGCAGTAAACAGCAAGTGGTCACTACCAGATCAAATCATAGTAAAACAAGTACAAGTAGTGAGAGCACGCAATTTAGTTTAAATTCGAGCTGTTATCAACCTTCATCTGCTTCACCTCGAACTAATGGACCCACTTTTGTATTTTCAGAAATAATTTATCAGACTATTCGATCAGTAAATACTTTACAAAAAGAAAAAAAAGTCATATGTCAGAATTACGTCACAAAAATATGGCTAATACAAAAACTGAGGAACGCACCTCGACCTTTGTGCGTTCAAATAAAAAACAAGATGGCGGCGATTCGAAATTTCCTTCTGAACAGACACTACACAACACTGCAAATGATTCTCACCTACATTGCCGAGCAAAAACTTTCAAACATATAGTCAGAATAAAATGAATTTATTTCCAGAAAAAATAATAAATTTTTCAATACATCAGACGGAACGCAAAAGAAAAAACATTGAGGTATCAAAGGGTGAGTAGACTTCCTACTAAAGACGAAGATATGCAAAACATGCAGGGATATTGTCAACGAAATCTAGAATAATAGGACTCTAAAATTCGAATACAAATTTTGATAATGTTTGGTAAGTAAAATAAAGGGTAATCCCGTAGTATGTGTACCAGGTTTAGGGTTAGACCATACTTTTTTTCCGATTTTTCTTATTTTAGTTCTATTACGAGTTCGGGGACTGTCTGTGTTAGCCAAGTGAATATACCCCATGCCCGTAGGTTTCAGTCCGTTCACACAACTTGATCTAAAATAGCCTAACAAAATTTTTTACCTCCATATTGGTGCACACACTTTTGGAGCGAAGAGGAATGAACTAATCTTTGAGCAACCTTTTCAATACTAACAGCTATAAATGCTAAAAGCTAGAATCCCAAGATCACTAACAAAAATGAATATGCGTTAATTCTCGGTGAAAAGCGAAGTCAGATACGACTATATTTAAGTTGTAAAATTTGGAAGACGAATAAAATGCGATAATGTCCGGTGAGAGTGGACGGGGAACTTAGCTGCAGATACATATTGAATGTCGAAACCTAGAAACCACGAATTTCAACGAAAAAACATCCTTTCTCAATAGGAAGCGATGTCAACTCGGGCATAAAATGAATGCTTCGAGCTAGGAAAAAAATTCGGGTCGTCAGGGGTCAATGAGTACCATAGTAACAGCTCTGAAATCTATGATCATAATTGTGTTATTTCAAATAATCTATCTGGGAAAATACTTGAAAATGGAACCATTCAGATTTTTGATAGAATAATAAAAACAAAAAAAACTTATAGAAAAATAATAAATGAATAAAATAAAGAAAAATAAAAGTAACAAAATAAAATGATTTGCTATCGACCAAAATCACACTGTTAATAACTTATAGCAATTTTATTTGCAGTGGGTTTCATAGTTTCACTCGAATCGAGAAGGGCAAAACAAAACAACAAAAGTGGTCACTGATTGCCAAGATACTATAATTATAGAATAATCAGTATTCTTTTGTGAACAGCTTATAGGTTGCCAGAAGAACAATGTCTTGGACTTTTGATCGGGATAAAAGTGGAAAAAAAGAGGATTTTAAAATTTCATCTCGAAATTTTTAGGGATAATTGATATCAAGGATTTGCTGAATAAAGTTTAATATTTCAGTATGGCTTAAAAATATGGCTTCACTTGTAATTCTAAACAGTCAGAGATCCAGTCACAGCGCTTTATTGGAGTAGTTATTGTTGACTTTGAGGGATTTTCTAATCGAATAGGTCGCATAGATGTTCAGAATTCTGACCCGGGTTTCGATCTACATCGACCGGGTTTTCACACAACTTGATTTCTGTCGACGTTTTTCTTCCGCTTCACATTAGTAATATTCCCGTTTACGTCTTGGTGCGTGTCGACGTTTCTTTATATCACTTCTCAGAATTATTTCATCCGAATAGCGAACATACGAATTTGAATCTGTCCACACCAAAACCGAATAATGTTCCCCAGGTGTCAAATTTTTGAATAAATGTTTTCTGGTTGGCTGTAAAAGAAAATTAGAAATATATTAATGAATGATCACATGAAACATGAACAAATTGTTGAGTTTTTGGCGCCAGAAGTGTGTGTACCAGTATGGGGGTAACTAATTTTGATCGCCAACTTTACATCAAATTGTGTAAAGGGACTATGGGCAAGATGTGTATACACTTGGCTAACACAGACAATCCCCGAACTCGTAATAAAACTAAAATAAGGAAAATTGGAATAAAATTATGGCCTAACCTTAACTTGATACACACACTAGGATAGTACCAATTTGTCTTTGCTTCTGAATTAAATGAACTTGCAAAAACAATCTTACGTAGATCTTAGAAATATGATTGTAATGACCTTTTTATTGGTGTAATATGATGTGTGGGTGGTTTTTAATCATATTTTGAGCATATTTCATTCAGTTGATGGGAAAGGGGGTCGTTTTTATCAATTTTTCACTACTTTTGCAAGAATTTTGGTATTTTCAGTGGTTTTTGCACGTATCGCAAGATTTCTAAGAATTTTTGACGTTTTTTGGACGTTATTGCAAGGTTTTTAGTGGTTTTTAACTATTTTCCACGGATTTTGCACGGAAAATTTCTCACACATTTTAAGAAGTAAGATATAATTTGAAATGCAAGTGTGAAGGACAGACCAGTGCTTGCCACCGACTATAGTCGTTCTACCTCAATATATATTTTTTGAATTGAGCCTATGCTTTACTTGATTTCCCATGTGTTAAACAACCTAATTTAGATAAGTTTATATTACTAACTGCATTTTGCGTTATAAATTGGGTCATTTATTTCATAAAATACAAAAAATAATTTTTTTTTTTTTTTTTGCAAATATTTTAACTTACATATTTAAGTTGAACAATATCTCCGACCATCACCCAACCGAGGAGAACTTTTTCGTTTCTCAATCTCAGCATTAGATTAATTCCTGATGATTGCTTTCGCAGTGGGTAAGTTGATTTAATGTCCAGAATAACCATTGTACCGTTGCCGATTTGTTTTAAACGAAATTGGATTCTCTGCTTTTGGAGTTCTGTTGAAAAGAATATTTTAAAATGAACAGGAATGAAAAATATTTGAGTTTGAGCTCATAAAGTTCAATGTGAATAATTTAATAGTCTTATGGCTAGTAGTTAGAGCAGGGATGTGCAACCTGCGCCTCACAAGAAAAAATTTGGCGCCCCACGGAGAAATACCAATTCTGAATAAAGGTGCCGCCCGCGGTTTCACCCAGTTATTTGTATCTGATCCTTGTGTATTAAAGGTTGCACACCTCTGAGTTAGAGGTTAGAGTATTAGACGTAACTATATATTAGCAGCGCGAGTTAAAAATCTCTCAGTGTAGGCCACGTTATCGGGATGTAAACGGCAATATAGGCAATGCCAGTCGCTTCAAAAGAAGAAGCTCTAATCTAACCAAAACTTATTGTCAAAATGTCAACAGCTTTAGACGTCAATAAAGTAAAATCAAATATTAGGGCCTGTTTTTACAAATAATATCTTTCATCGTGAAAAAAAATACAGTGTTAAAAAATTTCAGTAAAGTTAATAAAATTCTTCGCATTTTTGTTTGAATTTTTTATATCTCACCAATTGCTCAATATTTATTATTATTTAAGTAATAATAATAATATATATCAAATACACTTACGTTTACATTTGCTTGCTTGCTCCATTTTCTTATCTTTACACCCTGGTATTTGGTAGTTGATTGTTTTCGCGTATCCTCGCTGAGGAGTGATGGTGATCTCAATCATTTCACCTGGCGTAAGTTTTTCTTTGGAACACGTCATGTCGATTACGAAACTGTGTGTGGTCTGAAGGAAAGAAATTCAAGTTTCAAATGAATTTGAAAGTATGAAAAACAAAGTATACAATATATAAATACAAATACAAAAGAAAAAAATTGAAGTTTTATCATTCTTGATCTTAAAAAGCGAAAAAATCACTTCGTTGTCTCTCTTCGTGATTGTAAAATTGCGTGTTCTGGCTGCAAACGATACTACTATCAAGAAACAGAACGACCATACGCATATTTTATCAAGAATTTTGTGTGAAGCAATCATTATGAAAAATTCAAAAATATTATTTGTGTCTGTATTTTTCATTATTCGTTTCAGATAGTATTGAATTAAACAATAAAATTGGAAAATATAAAAAAGATTGTTTTCAACAGTGAACTCAACCGAATCCATCGGTGTCTCACCGCATCGAAAACGCAAAAATTGATAAGATTTGTTAAAGCATTACGTAGTCGCCACATTCGTTTGAAAACAGAGTCTATGATCGATTATATTTTGAACATAGAATAGGCAGTGGCAGTGCTGGCAAAGAGGGAAGGGGGAGGGGGGGGGGGGTCATTGTCTCATTATTTTTGAAAAAGTAGAAATGGCCCTAGTTACTCAATGGATTGACTTCGATTCGCCATCAAGTAATGCCAGTGGAACTTAGTGATTGAATAGACTTCTGAATCGGGCGGGCTCAAGATCCATGACATGACTGGGTGGCTCGCGACCCAGAGATCGGTAGAAATTCGACCCGACGCTGAATAAGGCACATCGATACACAAAAACTAAATTTCAATTACACGACCTGTCAAAGGTTCATCATGCCGAGAATACGCCATAAAAAGATATTGATCAAATAAGAATTTATACGTTGAAAAAATTTGATAAGATATAATTCAATCATGGGCGCAATAATCTGCATGAATTGTATCCAGAACCAGTATATGATGCTACACAGACAAATCGCGAAAATCGATGCTTCTTAAAAACAGTCATTACGAATTTAGCGCTAAATTTCAAGTGTACGGCCTGTCAAAATCGAGTGGCATTAAGAATGTAAAATGAAAGATTTACATGAGATAAGCTTATGAAATATTGTGTGGGTTCGATTGTTTGCGATATACATCCTATGCGCGTTACACCGAAACTTCGAAAATAGCAAATGAGCAATCGAAGTATTTAATCTAAATCAAACAATGCCACGGCATTTGAAAATTAAATTAAAACTCTCTCAATTCGTAAATAACTGGCAACAATAAATAAACTTCAATTTGAAACGTGGCTCATCAAATTGTATGAAATTTTTCCAAATGAACGAAATCAGTTTTATCAAAAGAATTGCGATAGTTTATATATTTTTCTAAAGATATATTTATCAGATAAACGAATGCTTGCGGGCGATTGTATTATTGGTTTATGTAATAACTTCATGCTGGCATATATGAAAACTTAATTCTTTGAAATACTTAAATTTTCATTTTGCATAAACGCTTCAGCTTGATACAGGTAATTCGTGCACTTGGCCCGCGGGCCAAATGCGGCCCACAAGGTAAAAGTGGGCGGCCCGCGGAAAAACGAGTTTTTAATTTAGTTTAATCTGATAGTGCGAGTAATTCCAATTCCTTTGCGCTGCAAAGCCGGCTATAGCTGAGTCCAATTCATTATCTATGACGTCACAATGCCCTAACAGACAGCTTGTGCGAAGCCAACAACGCGTGTCTTATGATTAACAACTAAAATTTTTATACGTGCAATTACTAGAAAGCCTATGTTAAATAAAGGTGCGGCCTGCGGTTTCACCCAGTTATTTGTATCTGCCCCTTCTGTATTAAAGGTTGCACACGCCTTAATTATTAAGACTTTACACATTTTTTATAGCCCGTATCGTATATCACTGAGTACAATTTATTTAAAACGCACTCGCGCATGAGGTTTCGCGTAAAAGTACTGCCAACAAAATAAGGAAAAAAAAATACTGAAAAAATAGCATTTAGAAGATCTGTACATGAAATTGTCTCAAAATTACCATCAATTTTACTTATTCTTCAGCAGGGTTTCTTTAAGCTAAATACTAAACGACCGAAAATCGCAGATTATTATCTTGACGCGTTGTTGTGAAGGACATATGAAAGTGTGATGTTATCAGGCATATTTAGAAACATGATTTGTGGCTTTCTTCGAAACTAAGGATATTGTTTACAGGAAACCCATATTCAATGAGTAGCGTATTAAAATTATTTCACTCTGATTTAGCGAAGATGAATTATTGAAAAAATAACAAAAGTAACGGATATTTACAAGTAATGACAACAAATAAAATTAAGTTTAGTAGGGCATGGATTAATTTCCTTTGACAAAACAATATTTAATCCAGCAATATTGGATTTTGGATTAAATCTTGTTATGTCAGAAGAGTTAGCAGACTAAAAAGCAGACTAAAGAGACTAAAGTTTAAAAAGCAGAATATTGTTACAAATAACAGGACGTTTGCCTACAAGTATGTGACAGAAGTTTTCCACGCAAAATTCAGTTATATGAAGAATTCACAATTTCATAAGTGTTTTTTTAATCATATAGGATTTAACTGTTCTAAGTTTCTCGCCAATTGACATTTACTAGTGCATAGTGTAACGCCATAATTCTATTTGTCGGTAAAATTTGCTTAGAGTTGAGTGCCCTTCAGTGTCCACTATTAGCAAATTTTTTGCGAAAACTGCAAGGAACTTTCGCATTTTTAGAGATGCGAAATCGCCATAGTACATAGTGCATTTAAAAGAGTTTAAACAAAATCTAGGCCATCGAACTCGCACTAATGATTTCACTGCTGCACACTGGACTTCCCTTGTTTCTGAGCGAGTCTGTGCGATTTTGATTTAGGTAATTCCCATTAGGAAGACTTAATTTAATCATATGTAATTTTAACAGTGCAAAAAATAGCATTGCAGAAATACATAATCAAATATTATCATTATCAAGAAATGTGCCATCCAACTTTTAGTCAAAGACCAATATATATCAGTCAAAAACTATTCTAGTATAAATGACATGAATTTATTATTTTTCATCGAAAAGCTTGAGTAACACCGAAAACCGTTAAATCCTTCTATCAGCGTCACCGTGTTATTTGTTTAGCGCTTGACATGTTTACAGTTCCGCGTGTACGAGGCGTCGAGTTTCGAATTCGGAAGCAATTTTAATAACAGTTTACATGTATTTGTAAACACATAGATAATCCTCTCTGTGGTATCGTTTTCGATAATGTAATTCAGCGTTCTGTTTCGCCTTATCATGATTTTAACAATGTATATACAGTAATCAATGGTGATTTTATATGTTTTTAACGACGTCCATCTACGCATTTCGTTCAGGCAGCAGCAAGTGCGAATCTACTATTTTTGTATATACTATAATCTTTCCAGGTCGCCATTGCGTGTCCAATTTATTACACTCTGAGTGGGATGATTAATGCAGGGTTTGAACCCAAAGTGTGCAATCTGCGAACATAGTTAAGTCAAACGCTGTAACCACTGGGCCATCAGCTTTGACTGTTGTTGAATCGCGAATTTCACAAGATAGTATTTCGAACATATTATTCTATGGCGTCTGTCGGGTATTTATCTTGAAATCCTCTTTTAATATTTGATGATGTTTAGCTATTTATTTTTAACCATGGAACAACCTTTGCATTTCCAGCCGATTTCAATGAAATCTTTCATTTTACTATCTGAGAGTTTTTAATTCATATAAGGCTTTAAAAAAGCAACATGCGACGACATAATCAGGCTAACTGTAAATAAACTAATAAATTTATTAACGTAGGAAGGCGAAACTATAGAATACTTTGCTCAAAGAATTACGACGAGTAGTTAAAATTTAAGTTTCAAGCATATAAACGCGATGTTTTGTTGATTTCAACTTTTCGAATTTCTGTATGACGCAATTAATGACATCATCATGACAGCACAATGGGTTAATTATATTTAAAAAAAAATCATTTCGCTGACATCTGTATATATACTAAGACGATTGGCTCGATTTCTGATTACGAGCATATGAACACGATTTTTTGTTGATTTTAACTTTTCGATTTTCTGTATGACGCAATTAATGACATCATCATGACAACACAATTGGTTAATTAAATTTAAAAACGCTTTACTTCATTTTGCTGACATCTCTACATGTACTAGAAAATTTCAAAGCAACAGAACGCAGTATGACTCAAACTACTGGTACTTATAAACAAACGATCATACAACGACGGTTGTGCCAATCTCGACAACCTTGTGTCATGACTTTCCTGACACTTCAATTTCAAGCGGTCATTTTATTTAATGGAAATTGGCTAAAAATTAATTTTACAACAGGACGATCCCACTTGATGCGAACAAAAAAATTACAATTCAGGTTCAAATAAGAATAATAAATAGAATGATACAAATTATATGAATAAAATGAAAGTTCAACGAATCAGTTTGTCATGACTTTTCGAAAGATGGCTCGAAACAAGGTCACGTGATCCGCAAATAAATATAGAAAGATTACGAATAAAAGAGCCGTAATCCACAACGGATACGCTTATATTTGCCTGGGAAATTATTTGTGTTTGAAATTTGCGAATATAATAAAATTCCAACATTCGACTGTAGTGCGTTTGTTTCTTCTTATATATTATTTTTTTTTTAAGTAATATAAGTGTATAATACTCTAATAATCAGCCTTGACACACATATTCATTCAATAACTGTGAATCCCGCGCATAACAGTGAATTGGGGGGGAGGGGGGGAGGGCGCTGACTTCGACTTCGATATCGCTCTCTCCTGTCTTTACCAAAAACAGTGTTTATTCAATAGTATGTATGACTTCATATTTATAAATGTTTTGTTGACAAATTAATAAATCTATCAATCTATTTTAAAGGTTCTTTAAGTCTCCTGTCAGACAATATTTAGTTTCGAGTAATGCACCGCCCTATTTTAAATAGTACGCAGTGGCATTTTGAATTTTAGTAGTAGTTCACGACTTTGCTCATAGATAAGGTAGTAATAGAGAAATTGCAACCGATCACTGACTCGCAATTTTCTCACATATTGGTTTATAGACATTTCATGTTGATTAGAATTCTGAAAAATGCCGCTCGGCGGTGTGGCACATCGTGCTAAGAGTTATAAATTCGCTCGCCATCTCTGATTATTCTGCGCGAGTTAGCAGGTTCGAATCCCATGAGTAAATTATGAGCGAGAGGATTGCTGGACTCCTCGCCTCCGACTCACGTAATCGCTGACCGGTTACGGCTTCCTTTATCAAGTCCATGTACCTGAAACAAATACCTGTCTAACTAATCCTATACTTGATATGGACTGGTAACCGTACGAGAGACCGTGGTTCACCATATGATTAAGTTGTTTTATCGACTTTCCTCTCCCCCGGGATAAATATATAAATCGTATATTTTTCAATATAATGTCACACTACCTGACTTCTTTCCGGCTTTGGTGTTGATATTTTTCCACAGTATATCGGTTTGGACATATCTGCTCGAACATCAATCTCATATGATTGTGGGGAATCTGTTTGGAAGAATTTTAAATCGTTATTTTTACTTTTTTATGTATGTTGTTACTTTTGCCCACCTAATTTAAAGAACCCTGGGTACGGTGATGGGCTTGGGTACGGTGGGTGTTTTACCTGGGTCCAGTGTTGCAAATCTTATGGTAAGTGGTTTTCAAACGGTGGGGCGCGCCCCACATGGGGGCGTAGACAATTTTCGGTGGGGTCGGGTATAATACGGGTCCATCCACGTATTTTAAACGTGTTTTTGAATAAAACATACTTTCGTCTTACTATCTGTAACTTATTGTTAGCTAGTTATATTCTTGAGGTGGGGCACGAGACTTGGCAAATTTGTAAACGAGGTAAGACGAAAGTATGTTTTGTTCAAAAACACGTTGAAAAGATTAGTATTAGACTTGACAAATTCGTAAACGAGGACGCGGCTTGAAAAGTTTGAGAACCAATGTTTTACATACATGAACATCAGATATACGATTTATTATATTTTATAATATATTTGAAAAGTATTCGCTTCAACAATAAACTCGAATTTAAAATTCTAACATAACGTAAAATCAGAAATTATGCCGTATTTCAAAACATAAATATTATTTGAGTTCAAATAAAAACCTAATAGTAGCCTACCTAGATATATAAACATTAGTATCTGAAACCTAATTCTATTTCAGAATACACTGCATGGTATCTTATGAAACCGCCCATTGAAATATATCCATTTAAAAATCGAATGCGTGAATGACGGTATTGATACTAAGTCGGCCAAAATTAGGACGCGATACTCATTACTGGCAATCATCATTGTTATTTTTGTGAATCATAGACAAATTAGACCATTCATACTGCTGAAGTTGAACCGGGTTTAGCGAGTGAAAATATATAGATTTAACGACTGATTTATAACTAGTAAAACACCGGTTACATTTTGTAAAAAATATCAGTTTTTGGTTACTGCAGAAGCAAAGTGAACACATTTACGTAATGCAAGTTTTACCCCGATGAAATCACCGATTGAAAATATATCTTACAATTTTAATGTGCCAACGTGTTGAGAAACCGTAGGAACTAACTATTCAGGCGTCGCAAAATAAAGTTATCGAGTAGCCTACAAATCCCTACGCCAACCACTGCACACATTGTTTAATGAATTGCATCGATCCAATAGTAGCGACATTCAAAACATTAATTTTTTTTTTACGAACACACAAAGAGCGCATTAAATGTTCATTTTTTAAAAATTGCATCATTTCACTCTTTCCATAAATAATAACTATATTTCATGGCGAATGTTACTCGCATGCTTCAATAATTATAATTTACGATACTCACTCGGAGAAAGTGCATCAAACGCAATATTTAATGCAGGATCGCCAGCATTTGTGATGAAAAGAGTAACTTTTATGTTTTTAATCTTTGCTGGTGATGTTACTTGTTGCGCTGCTCTATTAATTCCAACGTACATCCCACAACCTAGAATAGAAATATTTAAATTCATAGGTTTTTTGAACTTCTGATTTCTCTGCGTCAACCACCGCAGAGTGTCAGTGGTCCCGTAACCGCTGGTTGACAGCGTCCAAGTTCAATCATCTGGTTAGATAAATTACCCAACCTGATCACTTTTATCGAATTTCCTATACACCAGTATATGAAAATTTTACAATATTTCCCAAACGCATAGGTTATAGCCTTGAACATCAAGGTGCTTCAGGAATTGAATGAAGACTAAATGAAAGTCTTCCATGATTGAGAAATTGGGTAATTACTTCGAAGCCAAGCCACGCAGAAACCTTGAAGTGGTCCTCAACTTAGTCTAACCAAAACGTGGTCAGCCCATCACCTGAAGCTCTATAGTGCTTTACGTGTGAGTGATAGCTTGCATATAGTTTTCCGGTCTTTCTAAGTCCTATGGCACCTTACGTATTACCAGTACGTTTTTAAAGGAGACACAATAATAGGCCTATTTGGAACCTATTATCTCAACTGCATGCGTAAAAGTTAAGAGTAAACAACGGCAAACTGATTCATGATCATTGATTTATAGTGCCCTACGTATGAGTGATTGCCACAGTTTTGAAAGTAAGAGTTCTGCATATTTCCTCAAATAAAAAACTAAAAACAAAGAAAAAATTTGTTAGCGCAGTATTACCTTTCAATGATGCTCTGTAGATCCCGGTAACAAATTTTGCTTGGCAGACCGATTCCCACGGCTGCGTAGGAGGGTACAGTGGAAAAAAGTCCGGAAAATAACTCCCGCATGCGTTGGACGTAAAGAATAGTAAAATCAAATATTCGATGAACATTTGCATTGTGATTGACTAGGTTTTCAGCGTTAAATAGGTTTAATTAACTGAAAATTATGTTGCAATTGTAAAATAAATTATTAAATATAGTTCTCAAATATATGGACACTAATGGGTTTCATTGGTATTGTTGTGGTAAGGCAAGAGAACGCTAAGTTTGTCAAAAAAAAAAACGGCGGGAAAGCAATACAGAGGAGGTACAGCAATAATATCCATATTTAATTGAATAAAAAACAGCAAAAAATTTAGTAAAGTATAGGCTCAATTGACTGAAAAATAATTTGAAAATTATCATATGAACTACAATAGAGAATATCTTGAATACATGGACACAAAAGCAAACCGGTACCGATAATATACGCTAATGTTTGGTTTCTGTGGGACTTATCCTTCTTCTATGCTTTTGTGCCGGTGGATCCGTATGCATATAATGCAAGGATGCTTGTATGTCTGAGGAAGTCTGATCAGACAAAACTTTAGAATTATATTTGTGTCAGTGTGCGCAGGACTCTTGAATCACTACCGATAACATAATCGCCATTTCCAAAAATATCTTTCTCTCCCGTCTAAATTAGACCTAAATCTGTACAACAGTTTCGGCGGGTTTGTCTTCAATACTCTCGCACATCACGTTATATATGACCGACGTTCATAAAGTTCTTTTTTCGCTCCTTTTTTTCACTTTTTTCGTAAAATAATAACCGAAGTCAATTATATCCATTCATAATTTTACACGCCGTGATTATGTTAAGATTTCCCGCGCATTGGAAAGCTTCACATTCCCGCTAAATTTTAAAGCGATTTCGAGGTGTGTTTGGACGCTTTAAAACAAGAATATATATATTATGTCGAGCACATTACCGCTTCTTATACATTAATACAGTGGTTTCAAAACAAGCGACCCAAACTTTGTGAAAAAATAAATTTTGTAAAATTTCGCGACTCAAGGATTTGCTCAAATACTAGCCGGTATGTAATGCTTATGCCTTCAAGGGTCACAAAATTAACTGACTGAATAATACCAGCAGATGCCAAGTTTTTATGCTGTGATACTTTCCATATATACAATTACTATTGAGCAACACTTCAATACAAATATAAAATGAACATAAAATTTACTCCAAAAAAAATAGGAGTAATTTTCAGTTTTTTTTTCAAACAAACAAGCGCCCCAAGAAAATTTTCAGGAGAACAATGTTGGAAAACACTGCAATAATATATATGTGTGTCTATCTTTCGTGTCCGGAACAACAAATTGTTCAACTGAATTGCTCCGATCGCCATTTGAATGGCTGCCGGTGCTATTGGTCTGCAATATGGACAGACGGTTGTGGGTATTGACCAAGCAAAGGGTGGGTTGAGGGTAGGATACTCTAATTTAAAGTAGTCATCGCGAATAGAACGGAATGAAAGAGACCTTCTCGCTGCTTGAATTCAGGTGGCGATGACCCATCGAACCCTCATCAATTGCTATGAATCAATGTTTTTCCTCTTTTGTTAGATTTATTATGTGTGTTTATTGCTTTACGTTGATTCTTGTACGATGAAAATGAATATCTAAATCCGTGCTCGTGACCCCGCAGAGAATAGCTCCACGATTTAATATAATTAGCCGCGGGTCAGCAATTCTCAATCGAGGGCCCGTGGTCCGGCCTGGGGGCCACAGAGCGGTTAGAGCGGGCCCACAATGCTGAGAGCTGAACTGATTTTACATTTCTCTCTACAAGAAAATTCCCCGTTCTTCCTGGTTTCATTACTTGATAAGGTCATTTCACAGGGTGTTTTCATTTCGTTGAGAATAAATTGTTTGCACATAATAGAATTTGGAATCTACCAAATATATATACCACTGGATAAAAAGGAGACCATGAGTGCTAATAGGCTCGGAGAGGGGGTCACGAGATATGAAGGCTGGGAACCATTGACGTAGGATTTCAATGAAGCCGCCATTTGAAGCCGTTTTTGAAAAGTGAACAAGACCGCCGAATCACACAGCATGATGAAACGTATATTTGTTTATATATGTATATGTATATTTTAACCAGGTTTGATGTTTTTTAATCATTAATTGTTCAAGTATTTTTACTTCATTTAATACATGTGTGAGGGCCAAAACAATATATGGTAACCATAAATTCCCTTTGCAATTTTAATTTTTTTTAAGAATTCATTGACATCCCGGCCCGGTTTCTGAAGAAGTAAACAAGAGCGATAAATCACACAGCATGCTGAAACGTATATTTGTTTATCTGGTTCATCTGAAACAAATATGTGATGATTACTCATTGAATTCGTGACACAATTTTAACAGTGGCATTAACATTTCCAGGTCTATTTAACCACAGATCCCCACGCAATGATTCATCTACGCTTGAACCATGATTACAGAATCGTACGCAATCGACCGAGAACCGCATGTAAAATTTACATTGAAAAACCCGCATTGAGGGCTTTGAATTTCCAGCAATTTATATAATTATTCTGACTACGCGATGTATCATGTCTGGCGTGAAATGTTAAAACAATCATAATAATTTCAATTACTGTGCGTAGGCGCGTACTATTTATGCTGAATAATAGAAATACCCCAATCAATTGCAAAGGTTAGATGGCATGACGCAAGTGCAATTTTCCATCGGAGTAATTGCGGGAAAATAGTGAAATTTTTCAAACGATTTTACCCTGGCAAATCAGCGCTATCTAAGGAACGAAAATTGCATGAAAATTATGAAATATGCGTAGCCGGTTATAAGCAAATGACACACGTTGTCAAACGTCCCTAATTTCAAAATAGGCAAACGAGGTACTACGCCACATTTATAACGTGGCATCAATAATAGTAATTTTGAAACTCTAAAACTCCCAATCTAATAAAATAGATATTAGAACCTTGGGTGTCGCTGCTTTGATTTCCAGCATCCCCCAGTAAAACTGTAATTATCATTCTCTCGCAAATTGTGTACAGTTTTTTACCGACTTTGTGTTCAATAATGAAAAATACCCAAACCATTGCGTGCAATTTACAGTTGAAGTAATAGCGCAAATTAGTGTAATTTTCTAAACGATGTTCAAGTTTGAATGTCCGCAGTGACGTCTGCACGCTGATTTACTTCGTTGTTTCTATTTTTATATGCTTTGTGATTTCGATTCGGATAAAATAAGCTTACTCGATTTATTATTATATATAATAATTGCTGCCAGACAAACTATTACAATACTTTCATGGGGACGGGCAAAACTTCTGTTTCTACATAATAGTCCCTGAAATAACAAAGTTGACGCCACAGGGCAATAAAAATTGAAAGACACATGAAATTGGACAATTAGAGCTTCGTTTGTGGGAAGACAAACAATCAAACTAAGGCTCGTCAGCTCAATTGCAATACAAATGCATTCAATTGATGCACTATTGCGTGGGTGAAATGTAAATAAAATTGGGGAAATTCGCGCGCATTCCAAGAACTTGCATGGCGCAGGTTCAACTTTGCGTTGTTGTAATTGTCCTTTGAGGAAATTCCGGTACATTAACGCTGTCTAGTAATTACTGGATACGCCATCACAGTAACTTGCGTTTCTAGCTGATTGGACTGGCTTCACGTTGGGTGAAATTGGATTGAACTTGTAACAAACACCGAACACAACAAGGTAATATTCCTCCACTGCTTACACACTACACCAGAGATTCCCAACCCAGGTCATGTGGCCTACGAAGCAGGGGGCCAACATGCCAGTAGCGATATTAATTTACCTTTCCTTTAACAAGAGAACTCGCTTTTTCTAGTTTCATTGCTTGATGAAGTTATTTCACTGGGGGTTTTACATTGTTGGGCAGAATTGTTTGGACATGATGGGATTCGGAATCTACCCATAAAAAATATAACTATAAATACCACTGTAATGTTAAACAGAAGGGTCATGAGTGCTGAAACCTTCCGAAAGGAAGCCACGAGCAACAAAAGGTTGGACACCAATGCTCTGGACCAAGGGTTGGCAGCATACGGCCCGCGAGCCGGGTCCGGCCCGCGACGAGATTTTGACCGGTCCTCTGACTGTACATCAGTACATTATGACAAATTCATTATGTGTTTTTGGTCTCTATTTTTGGAAAGTTTAAACTTTACTTTATACGCGATTTATAACTTTCTTTATTGAATTAGCGAATAAATATGTGATTAGGATATTGAATACTATTCATGTTATAATCCGGCCCACCGAGGACTTCCATTTCCCACATTCTGCCCGCCGACTCGAGAAGTTGCCTACCCCCGCAGTCTACTCTAGCCGACGAAACTGTCCTTATCAAAACAATCGAGAGGTTGCAAAGTCAATAAGAATTGAGTTGAATTAAATAAGATATCGCTGCGTAACTCAATCACAATTTTTATACATTAGAATGGTTGCAAGATCCGGGTGCAAATTTGCGTTGGTGTGATTGCCTTAAATTTGGGGGAAATTCGGCAAATTAGCGCCGTGGAGTTATTACCGAAATGCGCCTTGCAGTAATTTCTATGCGGCGGCGATTAAGAGAGAGATAATCAAAGTATGTCCTGTGCCTGCCTACGCAAATTGATCTGATTTTATGTGTCTGGAAATAGTTTTTCGACATCAGTTTTTCAAAATAGTGCAACAAAATCCCATTCCACGTACTTCATAGAACAGTTTCGATAGACGAAGCTCTAATAAAAGTTTGGGATAACCTCAAATACGCTGAATAAATTCTTTTTGTTGTCGCCACAAACTCTTGATTTTATCTTATTCACAGGCTTGTCCATGGGAGATATTTTTCTGTCCCATTCCCATCGAATCCCATAGCAAATATACCTGTCCCATCCCATCCCATTGATATACAAGTCAACAAAAATTGTTAAATTTAGGTTTAGCATCTACTAAATAGGACTACATGTACGAATAGACATGCAAAACAACTAGATTTATGGACTTTGTTAACTTTATATTCATAACTATTATAAATGTGTTCACAAAGTATATTGTTAATGCTGAATATATTTCGCTCTTTATACCTAACAAGAGAGCTATGCTCAAATTTATGGACACCAAGTCCATAACGAAGTGTTTTACCATAATTTTCCCGAAAATCATACGGTTTTCCTGTCCCACGTGTCCCATGGGAAATACAAATGTGTGCTGTCCCATGGGACGTTTCTCATGGGCGATTCCCATGGACAAGCCTTCTTATTCAAGCTTTTTGTTTTGTTTGTCACATGTTTCTGCAATACATTCCTGAAATTTTCTTAAACACAAGAGAGCTATGCTCAAATATATGGACACGTAGCACCGCATAATTTTGATGACGACATAAAATAAAATAAAAGTAATAGCCCTCTAGCAAAAAATATAATCTTCACTCACTGAAAATTCAAAAGCAATTGGTCCAGTAATCAAGGAGAAAAGCGATTTTAAAAACGTGTCATAGAACAAGAACAACAAGAATAAGAACAACAACATCATATTGAAACGATCGCCATGTCCACTACGTGTCCAATAATTTATGGTAGATCAAACTCCTACCTCGTCCTAAAGATCTAGTTCGAGATCGAGGTTGCTGTGAGATCAGGGGCGGGAAGGAATTTTTAAAAAGGGGAAAACTGAAATTTCTAATTGTGAAATTGGACCGTAACAGCTCGCGGTTCCGTAGTTTTTTGCTTTTCAAAGAGAGGGGTAGCCTGGCCCGCGTGTGTATCAATACAATCGACAAAATCAGAACGATGTCAGTTGATAAAACCATGGGTCAATGTCCCATCCCCTCGCATCTGTAGGGAAAACACGGCGTTCCGTATTGGCGATATTAATGTACATTGAATAACAGTTACTGCCTCTATGTAGCGATCTTATCTTACAAAACTACCTGCAGAATTTTGATGCTGACACCTCAAAACAGTTACAAAGAAGAAAACGACTTTCTACGAAAGTTATGATGCTATTTATCATAATCCAAAAGTCGTGACCACCGCTTAAACATAGCGGGAAAAGTGCACCGAGTTAACGGGAATATATACAATAGCTTCACTAAAGCCCGCAATTTGTGATCAGGTCAAAACAACAGGTTACCATTACTTAGACCAGATTTGGAACAGATTATTTGATTGAAATGCGTCGAATTTGAAGTGACCACGTATGGAGAGAACGCAAATTCACCAAACCAGGGGTTCTAAAACTTTTGGTGTTATGGAGCCCGTAAAGTTGTTTATGCTTCTTCGGACATTGAAAAATTAACCAAGTCAGTATTTTATTAAGTAAACGAAAATCTCGCAAAGCTTCTAGGTTTCTCTCACGGAGCCCTGAGAATCCGTACGGAGCATTTTAAGAACATATACACTAGTCAACCACCATGTCCCACATTGGGGCATTCCAAACACTTTTCTAACTGATGGAGACATCAAGGATTCGTCTGAAGGTCCTGAGTTTGAATATAGACAGCGGTTTCATTACATTTGAACCCACGTACTTTTGAACCCACGACAATTGCACCTGCATACTATTGCACCTAAAGAATTTTTTTTCGTTTTACGGATATTTGAACCCATACTAACCCTCCCCATGGGTTTTAGCACCCGCATACAGATTGAACCCGTGGATATACACATGGGTTCAAATGTACGTGGGTTCAAATGTAATGGAACCGCTGTCTATATTCAAACTAGGGACGTACAGACGAATCCTTGATGTCTCGGTCACCATAGACACCATGTTAGAACTGTGGATAAACATATGGTTCGGTCTCACACTCCATTTGAATGCTCTCTTCTGTAGTAGGCTTTCGGTTTGTCATACACACAGCAGGTATATGCATGGATATATGTTCCCAATTAATCGCAGTCTCAACAAATCCCTTAAGCTATTGTTTAGCTAAAACATCAACATTAGATTTTAATTTGGTTGTGGCAGCATCAGGCGGGCCTGACTGAATTACTCAACGGGCATGATTTGGCCCGCCGGCCGGAGTTTTGCCCATGCCAGATATTGAGTAATGAAAAGGGGGGGACGAAGTTTTCATGAAAAAATAATGCGGACCAGCCGTGATATAATTTCAAATATTACCAGTGATTGGTAAAAAATAACCAGTTTCTTTACAGTATACAAACAACAGACCAGAGAACGTTTTCCTTGGTATTGATCGCTTGCGCGAACCTATTTTGTGTTTTTTCTGCGGTGGTTTGTATTCAGCAGATGTCTCGAAAATATTTACGCAAATTCTAAATATTTATAAAGATTTAATGTTTCTATTTACTGCGAATTGTTTCTGCGGGCATTTGCTGGAGTCAGAAAAGGGAGAATCGAATCGCTCGTGTATCTAGTATAAGCAGTACATGGATTTCATGTTTAAATATGCATAGTTCTGCTGGTTGATTTGTAAATAATTCGTCTTCATCGCAACGTTGTGGTTAGCTCTCCACGTTTATGCTCATAAACACAACGTGTTAAAAAATATGACATTTGCATTTTGGAAAATAAGTACAAAGTCCTCTGCGCCATATTATTATGCGTTCACAGTTTATGCATTAAACTTAGGGCTGGGCATTTCGAATCATATATTCGAATCGAATCGAATATGAAATTATTCGAATCGGTTCAGAGCAAAATTTCGGATCGCCGCCATCTTGTTTTTTTACTTTCCGCCAATGTTCGAGGTGAATTTCCCAATTTTTTTCATTGAAGCCATACTTTTTCAACGCAATTCAGACATATGACTCTTTTCTGTAGTGAGGTATTGATGAAAACGTGTTTTTTATTGTGTGTGAACGCTCAGCAATCTGCCTGAGTGATGTATTCTATGTTTTTGGTAATTTATGTGTCTGGAGGACCTAATACAATAAGAAAGTTACATACAATTTTATATCTCTCAAGTATTCGAAATTCGATTCGATTCGAAAAAATTATTCGATTCTGAAATCCTCAGATATTCGAAAACGCCCAGCCCTAAATTTAAACTTCTAGCAAAGTTATGCAACTCACTACACTATGCGTTTTTCTCGTGTGGCAATTCTACACTCCCAAATAAGCACTCCCAAACAAGCAAGTGTACGGATTCTCAATATTACTAAAAACGTGGGCTTCCAAAAATCTTGAGGGTCTAAAAAGCTTCAAGTTACGGAAAATTGCTATGTGTGATACAATTGTTTTTTTTACATTCCAAAAGGAGGGGGGGACTTCGCATGGGTACGCCCCTGGTGCAGGGCAGTGTGACCCCTAATGTGAAGACTCATACAGCCACCGTAGTAAGGTCTAACTTTCAAATCGCTCGGATATCGCATCCAGAAAAAAATGGACACTTATAATAATCAACAAAGAGACGCATTGCAGCTTTTTTATTTTGGCACCACTCATCTAAACTAGCTTATGACACCAAATCCAAGTGCGGTTTCGGAACTAGTATTTGAAACAGAAGGATAAGCCTGGATTACTTTCTGTAAACCGTCATTCCATATATATACAACAAGTTTCTATTTTCTTCCTTGGAAATCGAAAATAACGATTTTACCTAATAACAACTCGTGACGGGTTATAAAGGTAAATTCTAAATGTAGATTCATGAAAACCAGAAGAGAAAAGATTGAATGGATACTTATGACAACGTATTATTAAGAGAATACGGATAAATATTGTTCCGAACGCCATCCTCATGGACTGGTTCCATTATCTTTGTACATGGGTGCAAATGTCCGTTGGTGCAAAAGTTCAGGGTACAAATGTCTGTGGGTGCAAAAGTTTGCAGATGCAAATGTACAGGGGTGCAAATGTAATTGGGTGCAAATGTACGTGGGTGAAAAGTACGTGAGTGCAAATGTACCCGGATGCAAATGTCCGTGGGTGCAAATGTCCGTGGGTGCAAAAGTTTGCAGATGCAAATATACAGGGGTGCAAATGTACATGGGTGCAAATGTTCAGGGTGCAAATGTACATGGGTGCAAATATTCAGAGTGCAAATGTACATGGGTGCAAATGTTCAGGGTGCAAATGTACATGGGTGCAAATGTGCGCGGGTGCAAATGTACGCGGGTACAAATGTCCGTGGGTGCAAATGTCCTGGGTGCAGTTTACGGATGAAATTGTACGCGGGTGCAAATGTACGCGGGTGCAAATGTCCTGAGTGCAGTTTACGGATGAAATTGTCCGTGGGTGCAAATGTACGCGGGTGCAAATGTCCTGAGTGCAGTTTACGGATGAAATTGTACGCGGGTGCAAATGTACGCGGGTGCAAATGTCCTGAGTGCAGTTTACGGATGAAATTGTCCGTGGGTGCAAATGTCCTGGGTGCAGTTTACGGATGAAATTGTCCGTGGGTGGAAATGTCCTGGGTGCAGTTTACGGATGAAATTGTCCGTGGGTGCAAATGTTCTGGGTGCAGTTTACGGATGAAATTGTCCGTGGGTGCAAATGTTTTGGGTGCAGTTTAAGGATGAAATTGTACGTGGGTGTAAATGTGCTGTCACCACATGGCGTACTTTATAGCGGTTTATCGGACTATCGCATAGATAGCTTCTTGGAGACATCTCAATATTTAACCGGTGTAAAATTGAAAGACATTAATTAAGTGATTAAAGAGAATAGGAATAAAATGAGAAACTAATCTCATTTTTCTTATTTGTTATGCTTAGAACTAAGCTCGCAGACTAATTTGATGATTGTTGGGCACAAAATGGGCCTATGGATCGTTTTGTCATTTAGTATTTTTCTTCTTGATGTTGTTCCCAAGCGCTTTGAAATTCTCAATGATCAAAGATTGTTGTTGTTGCTAAAAGGCAATTACTTTTATTTATTTCAAAACTTCCTGTGGGCTCTGTGGGATTTGTTTTTATATTCGACGTTCTGTCTGACGACGTCATTGAAATTAAAAACTGCGCACACCGACGTGGTTTCGTGATCGCATCTCAATGATATGGTGGTCATACTACCGGTACTGTAAAAGATTTGAGGTTACTTCGTTTTGGCTTTTTTTCTCTAGTTCCATGTAATTGTGCGCGAACGGGAACGCCAGTTACGTACACGGAGCCGAATTTCGTTTATTTTTTTTTCTTGTTGGTACTGTGGGATTTCCCTTTCTCACTGCTAATCTTATCGCTTTCCTTATTTAAACGTGTTTATCTGACTTTTGTAACTTGTTTTGATTGCGATTTCAAGATATCAAAGATGTGATGGATTCTCTTTTACAAATAACAAAAGATATAGTTACAAGGATTAAGTGCAGTATAGCATCACAAAACATGTTGAAAATCAATTTTACTCTTTTCTTCTAAGTTACAGACAACCGAAACCGTCCATCATTGTTTGTTTGACATAAATCTATTGGTTCAAACTCAAATCCGTGGCGATTATTGCGTAAAAGTTGAAATTCCGTGACTTTTTTGTGAGATAACAATACGATTATGACACCACATTGATACTAATAATAAAAAACACGATTCTGTCACCGATAATCAAATTAATTGGTTCTTTGAAAAACGAAAAATATTCAAAGCGAGATGGATCAAAGTGCTATTGTGCAAGAAGCTTTCTCACAGGAGACCTTTAGTTTCGGGCATGTTCTGAAATTTAGAATAAATGAAAAACATTTTTCCATGCCAGTTCGACATTGCATACCGAATTTATAACACTATCAGCAAAGTTATGGCGAACACTGAAATACCGAAAGTAAATGGTATTCTGCACAATTGCAGTGACGATTTACGCGTCAAAATATCATTGCTCAACACGATACTTGGAAAAATTCAGATCGGATAAGTAGAAAGGGTTGAATTACCTAGAATATTTCGACTTTTAGGACTACTACATACCTCCATAAAAACACTATTTTGAGTTCCAGGCTATCGCTGTATAGAACAGATCACTGTATCACTGTATAGAAATTGAGGCATTTATGTCATTTTGAAAAAGAAAAAAAAAGTATTTGCTGTAACGTTTTAAACAATCATGGTATTTGTTGAATAAAAAGGGCATTCAGTTGTTTGAGATTTCTCTACTTGACACAAAAGCAAAGATATTTAAGATCTACTTCTCCTGAAACACTATTCGCGTCCCAGGCTGTTCAAGTATTTTTAACATGAATTTGTTGAAAAAAACAAATAAACCGATATTTGCGGAATTTATTTTAGATAATCCTGTTATTTATGGAACAAAAAGTTAATTATTATTTCCTCTACTTGACACGATAGCAAAGATATTTCCTAATCGGATTTATAAATGTTTGTATTTAGAACAGTCATTGGTTTTGTGTTTCCAGTTAATAATTACTTCTGCACAAAGCTCCTGTCGTAAGCGTGGCAAAGTTATTATGTTATTAAATTATGTTCCATTATGTTAACCCTTTGTACAACGTATTACTAATCTTCTTATCAAATTCTTAAACAAGTATTGTTCGGTGATACATGGGTTAATATTTTAGTTTGACGAAACTGAAGCAGATGTCATATTTACAACTTGAACAGATGAAAATAAAAAAATAAAAATTTTTATTAGCATTTAGGTGTAATTATGTCAAAGCAGTACATTATACAACTACCGTTCGGCTATAAGCAAAACCCATGCAGGTAATGGCAGTTAAAATCCCGTATGACATTTTGCCTGGCAACGTTTGCTTACAAATAGATGTGCAGCAGAAATATGGAATTACTTCAAAAATAATGTTGTTTTTGCTTCATGTTTGTTGCAGTTTTGGTACAAGATGTTCGCGTGAGAGTCCCATCATTTTGTTTCTAAATCGTCTAGATTGTTTGCTTAGTTATTGTTTTGCAAACATCCACGTTCTGGGCACAAAACAAAGATTTTCTCTTTTATTAATATTTATTTCAACACAAACTTCAGCGACCCGCTCAGTCGATGATACAAAGAGCAGTTTTTCCAGTTCGGATGTTTAGCTACGAATGCAATCTCTCACAATCTGTATCTAATGAACGCGAAGTGGTGTATTGTTGCGTAACATTGTTGTCGCCGAAAAAAAAGTCGTTTTTTCTTAACTGCTATAATGACGTTCAAATTTGCATTTCGAAGTATTGAAATGCTCTTAAAGGACTATCCTTTCATTTTTTACTGCTTCTGATTCCCAAAGGTCCGTTGTTTTACTTAAAGTTCAAATTATTTTTTTTTTTAAATAAATTGTGCCCCCATGCCGGTTTTCCAAGAAGCATGAGAATTGTTTCTTCCATAAACTGCAATTATATATCAACTGAAACATGATCAAAGTCCGCTGTTTCAGTTAAAAGCTTTTTTAAAGTAAATTGCGCCTCTTACAGGTTTTCTCGCATACAGAATAATTTTCTACCATAATTCGTAATTATATCTCAACTGGAACATAGTAAATACATAGGCTGCAACTTATTTGCAAGCTATAACGTAAGAATAACAAATAGCAAGCCTATGGGACGACCATTACCTTGTATATACCAACTGGTCGCTACCTATTCCAATGGTTTGTATATCAGACAGAATTCATGCCAATCAGTTAGCATTCCAGTGGATTTAAACTTTTAAAACAACTTTGGAAACAACTTAATATTGCTTACAACAACATTATAATATCCTAGACGCTGTGGATTAGTTCACAAAAGCAGTGTTTATATAAATACGGTAATGCTTGTAAACATGGGAATACTCCACAGGATTTACATATTTATTATCATGAACTTTATTCTGAAGGGCGCCGTAACCGACTAACCTCACGTGAACCATCCTACAACAGCAATCCTCTCACACATAACCATCTCTGATTGGGATTCGAAACTGCGAACCCATGAAAGATAATCCGAGGTACGGTGGCGAGCGTATTCCTAACGCTGCTACACCGCCGTTCGTATTGGCGACTGGCGTTGCAGTTTTTATGAAAGATTCGCTCTGCAGAAGTCGTCTTCGTGGCGTTATGATATCGTTTATAGCACGAGAGGAGAAAGGAACTAGCACTGGGCATTTTAAATCAAATCCAGTAAATTGTTTAAATCGGTTCAGATAAAAATTTCGAACCACTGCTTTCTTTTTTTTTTCGTTTGCCAAATGTCGAGACGAATCTGCCAATTTGTTTTGTTAAAGTCATATTTTTAAATGCAAACTGCCATGTGAAACTTCTTTTCCGTGTGATTTATTGATGAACCATGATTATCATTGTGTGTGAACACTAAGCGAACTGCGAGTGCCAGCGAGATTCGATTCGAAAAAAAATGCTCGTTTCGATCCTGAAATCACCAGGTATTGAAAAAGGCCCAGGAAAAAACATGCTCATCCCCATCCCCAGCCCCTTCCCCCCAAGCTTTTAATAAAAGCTTGTAGTTAAACTTTGTAATTAAACTTATTCGTTCAAGAAATAAGGATAAACTACAGATAACTTTGACATAAGTTTGTAAATTTTGACTGTACTATAAAAACACAAAGTATTTCATTTAAGCAAATGAACTGGTTGATTGTTAGCAAAGAAAACGAAAATTAAAAAGAAAACCGCATTACGAATAACAGCAAATACATTTGCTATGTTTCATAATGATGTGTCATTATTTCAACAGAAAAATAGATTTAAATCCTCGTATTTAACAAATGCTTTTTGTTCTTGACAAACCGAAAAACGTGGCTGAGCAAATCGGTGTCATTCGCCGTGACATTTAAAATTGTCGCAAGGAATTATTTTTTAAATACTTCGTAAACACGCCTAAATACTTCTAATCAGATAATACTTTGCGTGGAATATTTGGATTTAGATAATTTTAAAATTGGCAACATTGAAACGCAGAATGAAATTGAAAAAAAAAATTGTACTAATCTATACCCTGAATTGCCTAAAATAAAATGTCACCCCTGACTTCCGAAATTGAGTTCAAAGTGAAAAGTTAAATTTATATAAAATAAAAAGATCATGTTTATAAATACGAAAATCGATATGAAAACACCATGAAATAATATTTATGTTTCGACATCTGTAGGTTACATTCACAATTGAATTTGATTGTTGGTCAAGTAAAAATAACACGATTGACCCATATTTGTAGCTTCTCATCATTGTAAATGCGCCATTTTGTCAAGTAATATTGGACAGGGGATGCTCGCATTGGGTCTTGTTTAGAACGGAAGGCGTGAAATAATCGTCGTAAAATTTTTTTTGAAAACTGGATAGACAAATGAAATTTTTGTGTCACAATGGTCATACGGTTAGCGCGTTGGGCCAACCTATGTTAGCGTCCGCATCGAAGGCGGTTTCTAGTTCAGATTTGCGTTTCGTCACTGCTGTCGCATGGCCCGCGCTTGCAAATAGAGGTGTGTTTTTACTAAAATAATGGCACAAAACTTCGAGTTTAAAGGTGCGAACTCAAGATGAAAATCTCGACTCATCCCATCGCGGGCTTTGTCTGCACAAGATGCACACATGGTGCACTTATGCACACATGGTGTAACACTTGGGTAGTCTACTCCAACTGGCGTGCCGCGGTCCAAATCCGGATCTTTCGGGTATTCGATTCGGACCGCGCCAAATCTTTATTATGGATCATTAGCCCCACTTTTGAAGTTCCCTTTTATAAATTCACTTTTATAGATTTAAATATATATGAAAAGAACTATAACGCCATAATAAACAATCTTGATCGCCAACGTAAAATAAAAAGTCAACAATATCTTGTGTACTGGTCCCCGGACTCGTTGTCTTTTTATGTTTGTACTTTTGTTCATGTTAATTACGCGTCAAATAACATTTCGGAAATGTCGTCACTGCGTATTCGTCAATAATTCTGATGAAACTGACGTAATGGCATTGCTACTAATTAGTCACAAATTAGTATATATCGACTATTCATTCAGAAATCTCCGTTATGTTACTTCATTGAATACTTGTATTGGTGTTTCAAATTTTACGAAACGGTCCACTAAAACTTGATATTGCCGCGACATTGACGCACATTATGCTTATTTACACATTAAAGCAGTATCGCAGCCACTGAAAATGAATGAATAAAAACACTATAACGCAAATATAACACTCAACTTTGACGTGATGTGTGTGTTTCTTGCGTGGTCGCCAAAAAAACGCAAGTGTGTTGTGTAAAGAATGATTCTTTAATTCGGTCGCCCGAGAGTGTTATGTCCATGCCCCGTTCACCAGATATTCAAATTGTAAACTGCTATTCTAATATTCGATTTCTAATTACCTACACCAAAATCAGGACTTATTTGGTATTAATGTTTGGTACAAACGTTTGCGGCCCGCGACCAATTTCCTCACGTGAAAGTGGCCCGCGAGACGAAAAAGGTTGACCCAAAGTTGGGTCGACTGAAAATTATCTTGGGAGGCTTGTTTTATAACAAAAACATAAGAGTCATTAAAATTTTTCCAGTAAATATTATTATTTGTTCTGTATTCAATATTGAACTACTGCTCAATAATAATTGTATATGTCGACTATATCACGGCATAAAAACTTAGTTTATGGCGTCACAATTAATTATTTAAGCCTTAAGTATTAGCGATGCTGAGCGAGTGCCGGCAGAAGTGCAGTAGTTCAGTGAAATTTCAACTTTCTGGAATCTAGTCTTGAATCATTTTGGAAAGAAAATGGCAGATAAATTTGCAATAACACGATTATAGGATGAAGCTTATTTAAAACTAGGTTTTAGGGAAATCGATCGTAAACCAGTGTGTGTCTGAAAGTTCTATCGACAGAATCCATGGAGGAGAAAAAAAAGGAGCGCCAATCGAAGACGAATCATTCAAACTATCTCGGCAATCGCATTGGTTTTTCAAACGTAAGTTAAAATATATTACGGGACTTATGATTTTATGTTGTTTCACTCTGTGCTATTTTCAGATTCAAAAATGTTGTAAAAATATTGACTGAAGGAAAAGAAAGTACATTAGTACGCTAGAAATGTCAAACACGAAGTGTACATATAGATGCTTTTGTTATCATGTTTTTCTTGTTGGCATTTTCTTATTCTTGTTATGAAAAAATCGCTTTTCTGATTATCCACTTGACCGATCGCTTGCAATATCAGTGGTTCATGATTGTATTACTTTGACAGCTTTGTTTTAAAATTTCTTTGAGTTTTATGGAATTCGTTAGAAGCATTGTTGAGAAATTTTGTGTAAATAACTTTCTATATAACATGAATATCTAACTTAGGGTTGTCATACGTCAAGGTTTTTCCCGGACATGTCGGGATTTTAGTTGTCAAATTTGCGTCAAGAAGCAATCTTAAAAAGTGCTTAAATGTCAGGGATTTTTGAATACAGGGAATCTCTGCTACAAATCCTCGAGTTTTCAGATATTGTGTATCCACGAAATTGTTTATTTTTTTCAGAGATATGCCACATTCTAGTATTTTTGTGCAACACGGTGCGATGTCACTACATATGACCTGAATCGCCGGCATTTCGTAATCGATATTTTGGTTGCACTACCGGTACTTCAGTCTGTGCTATTTTTAGTTTTCAAAAATGTTATTGTTCACAGAGACAAGCTACATTTGATTTGCAACAATACAACAATTTTGCTCCTCTCATTTTTTTTCTGTATTTATTCTATTCTCACGAGAAAGCGACGATAGCTTGTGCCTTTGAATACATCGCGTATTTATACCATCATACAAGTGTTCTGGTTCAAAATTGGTTAACGTAGCTCATTGAAATTTTGTCTTTTCAGATATGGTATCCACAAACTAACTCCTACAAAAAATCGCTGCTTCACAAATATTTGCCACCATTTTGTTTTCTAATCTGTTCCAAGTAATGCTGTATTCTCATATTAATGAGGCTTGTAACTATTATTTATTATAATAAATCAACTATTTTGTCTATGTCACGGCGAATGACACCGATTTGCTCAGCCACGTTTTTCGGTCTGTAGAGAACGAAAACCATTTGTTAGATACGAGTATTTAAACCTATTTTTCGTTCTGAAAAAACTGCTGCTTCGGTTTACTAGATTTACAAATTTCAGAATCAAATGAGGTCTGTATAACTATGACAATTTTCGATGCCCCGGAGTAGAACGCTAATGTGATTCGGTTTTTGGTTGGGAAAGATATAAAAGTATGTCAAAAGCATAGAGTAGGTTTTGAAATAGAATCAGAGCAAATTTTTTTTCAACATTCCGTTCATGGAGTTTCGTGGCAACATTTTTAAAACTTTTAAATTAATTCGCACAAGACGCTCTGCACCCAATGTTAAATGACAATGGTTTTTAAATCTTTTTTTTCCATTTTGAAAAGATTAATTTCGTATTTTTTGATAATATTTCACTTACATTACCCTACTAAATCTTGCTGCGACGCTCGCTAAATCAAAATGGTGCCCTATTTATTTGAAGCTACTGCTTTCGTCTCAACTGCTTGATAAAATGAGAAAATAGTTTCAAAATATTATTTTCTATTTTAGGAGATTGAGTTCATATTGTTTGATAATGTTCCACTTACAGCACCGTACGCAATATTGTTACGACACTTGCTTCACCGAAATGGTGCCATTTTAAAGCTAGACTGCAGTCCGCATAGGAAGCAAAGAAAATCTTCTAAACTGCTTGCTAAAAAAAGGCAATAATTTTTAAATTTTCACGAGTTCAAGTTTATATTGTATGATATTATTTTATTAACTATAGTCACCGTTTTATGTTGGCACACCAGATATCAAAATTCTTAGATCCTTCTTCAATTCTTAAAAACAGCGACCTGTACCGCTTTATGCTTTTCAAAAGGAGGAAAATATTTGGTAAATTTATCAACATTTCTTTGATCGATTGCCGTAAATATTGGTCAGCTAGTCAAACGGTTAACCGGTATCAGTACTAGTACTAATGAATGAGTGTGACATATGTTGATTGATGACATTTATCAACAACAATATTCGATAATACCTCAAAGCTTTCCATTACTTGTGTAATGCCAAATCGTCGGTGTGTATTTGCAACACACTTCTACAATTATATTCAAATTGCTGTTTATATTCAAGGTAAAGTCAAACAAATAATAGAGATTGAATGTATAAGCAATCGCTTCATAATTAACTACGGATTTGCGATGAATAACATCAACAAATGGAGATAACCACAAACCAAAAATTTCCCAAAAAACAATGCTCCGTTACATATAAAAAGCCAGAAAACGTAAACAAAATAATAAATGTATTACGCATTAAGACGTACTTCGGGTTAGTGATATATCATCTGCTTTTACGACATAGTTAAGCCAAAAAACACCCACAAATTTTTGTGTCCAATTCATTTGTTTTTGAAACAGGAAATTTATTTTCTGTTTACTGCCACTACCATCTTTATTGAAAAATGACATTTCGACGAAACAAAATCGCATAAACATGTCAAAATTACATTATGAAAAAGATTTTATTATTTTCAATTAGAAATACCAATCAAATAAATCGTTCGTCTCAAACACATTTTCCAAAAAATGTTAAAAGTCATTTTTAATTTAAAAAAATTTACGCGTCCAGCAGACATTTTGCGCCAATGTCAAGCACCAAAGAATTTGATTTACTTCTCTTTATTTTTAACCCTTTTTTGAATATTATCATCTCTTATTTCTCACTGTACGATTAACTGGATTTTTTTCCGTATAAAAGAAATGTCAAATTGATCTTGATGTTTACCAAAAAGTCAGCTATTCGACATAAAAGTATTGCAAATGTCTCATTAGAAAAATCGTTCCTGTGTCGATAATTTTAACGGATTTAGACATTAGTTAATGAAACTGGGCGAGATATAGTTAATTGTACAAAAACGTCAATATTATGTCGTGGGAAATATCAAACTCTTTTTAATTAAAAGAGGAAGCTGGAAAGCCGTTAAACTAAAATACCAAAATATGTCAAATTCATATTCAACTAGAGCTGCGTGCAGCTTTAACAGGCTTCCCGCGTAAAAAAAACTGAAGACGCATTTTGCTCACTGGAGCGTGAAAGCGTGGTCAGTCATGCATAAAATTTGCAATTTATGATGGGGGACTTATTATCCGCATGTGATGTAAATTTCAAGTCTCTAAGTACTGTCGTTCTCGAGAAGAAGATGAAAATGTAAAATCCTATATTGCTCACTGGAGCGTATCGCCGAAGTCACTCATGCGTATTCTTGACATAGCGTATCCGGAACATGTCCATTAATCATTGTTATGAATTTCAACCCAATAGCATGTATCAATTTTGAGAAATCGCAAAAAAACTGAAAACGCGTTTTGCTCACTGGAGCGTGAAAGCGTGGTCAGTCATGCATAAAATTTGCAATTTATCATGGGGGACTTATTATCTGCATGTGATGTAAATTTCAAGTCTCTAAGTAGTGTCGTTCTCGAGAAGAAGATGAAAATGTAAAATCCTATATTGCTCACTGGAGCGTATCGCCGAAGTCACTCATGCGTATCCTTGACATATCGCATCCGGAACATGTCCATCAATCATTGTCATGAATTTCAACCCAATAGCATGTATCAATTTTGAAAAATCGCAAAAAAACTGAAAACGCGTTTTGCTCACTGGAGCGTGAAAGCGTGGTCAGTCATGCATAAAATTTGCATTTTATTGCTAGTTGAGAACTTCTGCACATTTGAGGTGAATTTCAAGTTTGTAGGACCAATTTGAAAAAAAAATAATAAAAATAAATAACTAGAGCTGCGTGCAGCTTTAACAGGCTTCCCGCGTAAAAAAAAAACTGAAGACGCGTTTTGCTCACTGGAGCGTGAAAGCGTGGTCAGTCATGCATAAAATTTGCAATTTATGACGGGGGACTTATTATCTGCATGTGATGTAAATTTCAAGTCTCTAAGTAGTGTCGTTCTCGAGAAGAAAATGAAAATGTAAAATCCTATATTGCTCACTGGAGCGTATCACCGAGGTCACTCATTCGTATCCTTGACATATCGTATCCGGAACCTGTCCATTAATCACTGTTATGAATTTCAACCCAATAGCATGTATCAATTTTGAGATATCGCAAAAAAACTGAAGACGCGTTTTGCTCACTGGAGCGTGAAAGCGTGGTCAGTCATGCATAAAATTTGCAATTTATGACGGGGGACTTATTATCTGCATGTGATGTAAATTTCAAGTCTCTGAGTGGTGTCGTTCTCGAGAAGAAGATGAAAATGTAAAATCCTATATTGCTCACTGGAGCGTATCGCCGAGGTCACTCATGCGTATCCTTGACATACCGTATCCGGAACATGTTCATTAATCATTGTTATGAATTTCAACCCAATAGCATGTATCAATTTTGAGAAATCGCAAAAAAACCGAAGACGCGTTTTGCTCACTGGAGCGTGAAAGCGTGGTCAGTCATGCATAAAATTTGCATTTTATTGCTAGCTGAGAACTTCTGCACATTTGAGGTGAATTTCAAGTCTGTAGGACCAATTTGAAAAAAAAATAATAAAAATAAATAATAATAATAACTAGAGCTGCGTGCAGCTTTAACAGGCTTCCCGCGTAAAAAAAGCTGAAGACGCGTTTTGCTCACTGGAGCGTGAAAGCGTGGTCAGTCATGCATAAAATTTGCAGTTCATGATGGGGGATTCATTATCTGCATGTGATGTAAATTTCAAGTCTCTAAGTAGTGTCGTTCTCGAGAAGAAGATGAAAATGTAAAATCCTATATTGCTCACTGGAGCGTATCGCCGAGGTCACTCTTGCGTATCCTGGATATGTCGTATCCGGAACATGTCCATTAATCATTGTTATGAATTTCAACCCAATAGGATGTATCAATTTTGAGAAATCGCAAAAAAACTGAAAACGCGTTTTGTTCACTGGAGCGTGCACGCGTGGTCAGTCATGCATAAACTTTGCAATTTATGATGGGGGACTTATTATCTGCGTGTGATGTAAATTTCAAGTCTCTAAGTGGTGTCGTTCTGGAGAAGAAGATGAAAATGTAAAATCCTATATTGCTCACTGGAGCGTATCGCCGAAGTCACTCATGCGTATCCTTGACATATCGTATCCGGAACATGTCCATTAATCATTGTTATGAATTTCAACCCAATAGGATGTATCAATTTTGAGAAATCGCAAAAAAACTGAATACGCGTTTTGCTCACTGGAGCATGAAAGCGTGGTCAGTCATGCATAAAAATTGCATTTTATTGCTAGCTGAGAACTTCTGCACATTTGAGGTGAATTTCAAGTTTGTAGGACCAATTTGAAAAAAAAATAATAAAAATAAATAAATAAATAATAATAATAATAAAACACAGGAATACAATAGGTTCCCTGCTGACAAGCAGCGGGAAGCCTAATAAATAAATAATAATAATAATAAAACACAGGAATACAATAGGTTCCCTGCTGACAAGCAGCGGGAAGCCTAATTATATTTGACGCCAGATTTTATCAAATGTAATAGATTCCTTCACAATTTTATTTAATCTATTTTAAAAGTATTCTGAATCGTACTAAGATTTTATTTCGTATAAAGGAATGTCAAATTGAACTCGTTTACAATGGCAAGTTAAGTGAGTTATCCTTCAGTCAAATATTTTATGCATATATCGTGAAAAACGGCTTTCGGCAGATAATTGTTGTGAATTCCCGAATTAAACTATTTGCAAGCTGTTTTTTTGTTGGAAGTTTCGATTCGTAATGTTTAATGGCGTCAGCGAAATTTTGCTCATGTTGAAATTGCGTTGTCATTGTTTTGCAAATTCACCGACGAAAGTTGGATTACCTTGTTGGTGTATTATAACAAGAGAATGAATTATGAGTTTGCGGTGAAGGCTTATATGTACTAAATTCTCAGATATGTGGTACGAGTACCACTAGTGCTGTGGTATGCGACCAGAGTAAAAAACACAAAAGTGGTACGCATTGGGTAAAAGGTTGAGAACCACTGTCGCAAAGCAGAGATAATCGCGATAATAAAAATTTCATTAGGCGTTGCAAAGACACATTTTAAAGACATCCGAAAAATTTGTAATCCAGAATGACATTTTAATGTTTGATTGTTTATTACAATATCGAGCCAATCCTATATTAATTGAAACATAAGAGAAACGTTTAAATATACTTTTGGTCTAAGTCTACTTTTGGTAACATTCACGCAGAACGATTTAAAAGAATGAATGTTTGTTGTCAGTTTTTAAACAAAACTCCCGTATTTTAAACAAAACTGCCGTATATTAACGGTATTTAAGACGTGCCCTTCCTAATCACAACACTCCCCTATTATATAAGTTAAATGTCTCCATTGTTGTTATTATATTCCGTGTCTAAATTTTATAAATTGTTGTGACAGCCATAATCTTCTAAGACAAAAAATACTTTATTCAGCTAGTTTAAATAATTATTTATAGTTATTTTTATATCTTATTTTGATGAACTCTTCTGATTATAATATAAATGTCTGCTCTCATATAAATAGTTGAAAGGATTATTCAAAATATATCAACTAAATTTATGTAAACTAAAAATATTTGTCACAAAAATCGGTGTCAATTTTAGGTCATGATAACTCGAGTGTCCGGTTTTCAGAAAAAAATTGCTCTTAATAAAAAACTTTGTTATTGCAAATCATTTTGCTTTTCATTTTTTTCTACAGCTGGGTAAAATATCTTGGTGAACTCAATTTCCTACGGAAACCATGTTTTTAGAATTATGAAAACAAATTTTGCCACAATTATCATCCCTTTGTGATAATGGTTCGGTTTTCTGGTGCTAGGAGCCGTTTTCTGTTTAGCGGGCGTTTCCTGGAAATTCAGGTTGCCTCGACTGTAATTTCTTTTGCCAATTTTTCGACTTTTTTATGCTGATATCAATTACTGTTAGATTTTTTTTTTTACGGGTGTCGATGTTCGATAGCCAGTGTTGGTTTTCTCGCGGCTCTTATCACCTCGACTTACCAGTTTTCGCCTCTTTTTTCATTCTATATTCTTTAGTGTACGATATTTCATGTATGCTGGATAAAATAAAATACTAATTCTGTCTCCAAATACGCTGACTTTCTCAACAAGAGACTTGGTTTTGCATTTGTTTTTTGCATATATTTTGACGAGGTAAATTATTTCCGTAAACCTAACCTCGTATGCAAATCCTTCATTCAAAGCACGAAACGAACATATACTATAACACTTTTCCGCTTGGGCGTTGAACGCTGAGTCTAAATTAGGCTTGCTTTCTGAATAGGAGCCTCGTTAGTTTTTTTTTATATTTTAATAGTTAAATTGGTTTTCGTGAACCCATCTCTTACGTTAACCTCCTTAGCATGAAAATAAACGTCACATCAATCATTCTTTGTTTATTCAGGCTTTGGTTTCTGGATCCGAATATGTTCACTCAAATAGCAGAATTTTTACAATGCAGACAATTTTTGCAGTTTTCATTTCTTCTTCGTATTTTTTATGTATATTTTGACAAAGTAAATAATTTGTATCTGCGAACTTTGTACTTTTCCAAAAAAAAATTTCGGAAGCACAAACTTTACACAGGCGCGGCTCATCGTGCTAAGCGTTAGTATTGGGCTCGCCACCTCACAACTGATTACTCGGCGTGGGTTCGAATACCATGCGGGGATAGTTTTGTGCGAGAAGATTGCTGGACTCTTCGTCGCCGTAGGGTGGTTCACGGCTTCCTCCACCATAATTATGTCCATGCTTCCAAAAAAATAATATTACCTAACTAATCCCATACCCGACATGAAATGGTAACCGGACGAGAGGCCGTGGTTCGCCTTATGGTTAAGTCGTCTTTCCTTCTCCCTGGAATAAATATGTATCTCTGTTAAGTCGTCTTTCCTCCTCCCTGGAATAAATATGTAACTCTTTATCCACAGATCTTGGCACAAATTCACCCTTTTTTGATTTTGTACTTGTATTTCAAACCCAGATATTTACCGAGGCCTATCAAATCGTAATTGGGTTTCATCCTGATTGGCCCTGGAACTGAAAAACCACTTATCGGGCACGAAATGTACATATGAATTTGTTATTATGTTGTTGTTGATAGAATTCTTGTTCTTGTTGTTATAAAAAAATGCTTTTCTCATTACCAATACCTACTGGACCAATTGCTTTGAAATTTTCAGCAGTTAAGATTGTATTTTATTTTTGTATGAGATTAGTTTTTTTTTTTTTTTTGAGCGATGACGTCATAGAAATTGCGCAACTTGTGGCGGTTCCGCGTTTTGAAGGTCGAGCAAAATCGTTGAGACTGCGATACCGCTAGTCTATAGCACAGGTCGTCAACCTTTAGGATTGAAAGAGCAATTTGAAATCCATTCCATCAAAATCAAACCTAGACAGAGCCGCAACATCTACCCTAATGTCAGCGGCTATCAAAACTCTCGAAAAATCACTTTTGTGATGCAATAATTCAGTTCTTACTGAAAACAGGGCAAATGAAATGCAGTTTGAATATAGTGTGACGCTAGAGCCATTGTGACTTTGAACCAGCGACGCACCCCTGGGTTTGACAGAATTAAATCACATTAATGCAGTGGTTCCCAAATTCTTCATACCACGGCACACTATTGAGCCATATTCGCGGCACACCTATCGCAAAATATGAACATTCTGCACTCATAAAGAAATTTTGCTAAAAAATAATGAAAAACAAAGATGATCAGCTAAGATTCGTCTATATTTGAAAACATGTTTTTCCGCTTTACTAAATTATCATTTCCGAAAAGTGCGATAGTCGAGCGCGAACAAATGGTTAATAGTTACGGATATTATAACTGTTATTTTTACAATAATGTACACGAGAGCGCTTTCGGAGCACCTCACATTTATTGTAAAAGATGCGCGGGTAATACGTGGTCTTCAAAAGCACCGCCGATCACGCTCTTCGGTTTTGCTCGCCATGTTACGCCCTTATTATTGTCACAAGTATTCTCACTTTTGCACAACCACAAAATGCGCGTCTGTAAGTTGATATGCCAACTTTCAATTGAATGCTAATTTTTAATTGAAAATTGGAATCACTTAAAATAAATAAAAAATGAAATCTCGTCGCGGCACACCAATGCGACCCATTTTTACCGCTCGCGATTTATACTTTAGGAACCGCTTTGATGTGTATTTATTGAGAAATGTGACCACTTGGAATCACGGGAGCCAGAGCTCCGAGAACAAAGAGCCTGTGTACTGTGACAAATTGCAAACCCGTACGAGGTTTATAAAATCGTCATCAGAATATTTCGATGGTTCAATGTATTTCGGCTTCTTTTTAAATACGTTTGTTGTTCTGGACCAGCGGTTTCTTTCCTTTTTCGATACAGTCATTTTTTCACTAACCGAAAATCTTTTTAATTAAGTAGTTTAACTTAGAATATCATTAAGCAATTTGCCGGATTTCTGAAATAAACTTAGAAATGATGAGAGTGAAATACCATTTTCTACGTGATTTTTGAATTATTGTACAAACTAACCAAAAATAATCTTATATAACTTTTTTGATTTACCGAGAAAACATGGAAAAGTTTCGCAATTAAACCAATTTTAATGTTCTTCGTGTATAATTAAATAATTACAGAAGTTTTGAAGTCGTCGGAATATTTAGGTGGATACGGGTATTGCAAAAACCGTTTCAATTACGTGTGCTTTACCAGTTCAGTGTACTCTTTTCTTTTTCGATGTATTCAGCCCCATTCCACCAAAAACGTGAGGCAATTGTTGAGATATCTGTAAAGGTTGTCATTTGGAGAAAATTCCCACTCGTGTTTTCGGAATGACGCTCGAGAAGTGAGTGTACAAATAAAGAGGTAACTAATTTTCTTCGCCTACTTTACATCAAGTTGTGTAAAGAGACTGGAACCTATGGGCATGGGGTATATTTACTGGGCTAGAACAGACAGTCTCCGAACTCGTGATAGAACTAAAATGAGGAAAATCGGGATAAAAGTATGGCCTAACCCTAATCTGGTACACACACTACGGGAGGGAGTACCTTCGGAATAATTTGACTGAATGCACTTCATCACCAACGTGTACGACATCATAAGAATTTGATGAATGAACGCAAAATCTTTCTTACTGACAAACTTATAAAATACTATATAGTAGTTTTTTGGACATGATAGAATCGCTTTTTCTATATCAGCAATTTTTTATTATACAATAAATTATAGTCGCATATACTTAAAAAAAAATTCTGAAAGTTTTCGTGAAACAGTTTATCATTCAAGATGGTGTGTAGGCCTATGAACTCTCTCGAAGTTTGCACCCTTATTCTTACTTTAATATTTCACCATCATTTTGTGTCATTACACATGTATTCCTGTTTTTCTGAAACTTGGTATTTCTTTATTACATGTCTAGCCTCACTTATTTTTGGCTTTGATTCAACCACTAATTACGTACGATTCCCTTCCACAAATGAAGATAATATCGAATCATTCCTATTATGAATTTTTTTTTCAGATATAATTGGCATTTTCCAACTTTTATTTAAATGTCACTGGACTAATTTGCTGGGTCTATAGAATAAACTTAGATATGATTGGAGTGAAAACACCATTTCTACGTAATTTTCAAATTATTGTACGGAATAAGCAAAATAATCTGATGTAACTTTTTTTAATTTACCAAGAAAACCTGAAAAAGTTTCGCAATTAAACCAATTTTAATGTACTTCGTGTATAATTAAATAATCACAGGAGTTTCGGAATTTATAAAATTGTCATTGAAATATTTCGAGGGTTTTGGGTATTTCGGCTTCTTTTTAAATACGTTTGTTGTTCTAAACCAGCGTTTTTTTTCTTTTTTCGATACATTCATTTTTGCACTAACCGAAAATCTTTTTAAGTAGTTTAACTTAAATGACATTGAGCAATTTAATGGATTTCTGGAATAAACTTAGATATGATGGAAGTGAAATACCATTTTCTACGTAATTTTCAAATTATTGTACAAATTAACCAAAAATAATCTTATATAACTTTTTTGATTTACCGAGAAAACATGGAAAAGTTTCGCAATTAAACCAAATTTAATGTTCTTCGTGTATAATTAAATAATACCAGAAGTTTCGAATCCCCAGAATATTTCGCTGGATACAGTTATTGCCGACTACCTTTCAGATACATGTGCTTCATCTATCCAGAGGTTTCATTCGTTTTTCGATACATTCAACCACATTTGCACAATATCTTCACCGAAAACGTGAAGCAATTAATGAGATATCTGTAAAGGTTGTCATTTGGATAAAATTCCCACTCGTGTTTTCGGAATGATGCTCCAGAAGTGTGTGTGCAAATAATGAGGTAACTAATTTTGTTCGCCTACTTTACATCAAGTTGCGTAAAGGGACTGAAACCTATGGACATAGGGTATATTCACTTGGCTAACACGAACAGTCACCGATCTCGTAATAGAACTAAAATACGGGAAATCAAGATAAAATTATGGCCAAACCTAACCTGGTACACACACTACCTTCGGAATAATTTGACTGAACGCACTCCATCATCAACGTGTACGACATCATAAGAATTTGATGAATGGACGCAAAATCTTTTTTACTGACAAAATTATAAAATACTATATAGTAGTTTTTTGGACCTGATAGAATTGCTTTTTCTATATCAGCAATTTATATTATAAAATTAATTATAGTCGCATATACTTGGAAGAAATCTCTGAAAGTTTTCGTGAGACAGTTTATCATGCAAGATGGTGTGTAGGCCTATGAACTGTCTCAAAGTTTTTAAAGTTTGCACCTGTATTCTTACTTTAATATTTCACCATCATTTTCTGTCATTACACATGTATTCCTGTTTTTGTGAAACTTGTTATTTCTTTATTACATGTCTAGCCTCACTTATTTTTGGCATTGATTCAACCACTAATTACGTACGATTCCTCTCCACAAATGTAGATAATATCGAATCATTCGTATTATGAATTCCCTTTTCAGATATAATTTGCGTTTTCCAAACGTTTACTTCAATGTCATTATGCTAATTTACTAAATTTATAGAATAATCTTAGATATGATGGAAGTGAAACACCATTTTCTAGGTAATTTTTAAATTATTGCACGAATAAGCAAAAATAATCTGATGTAACCTTTTTAATTTACCGAGAAAACATGGAAAAGTTTCGCAATCAAACCAATTTTAATGTTCCTCGTGTATAATTGAAAAAGTACAGAAGTTTCGAGGTTTATGAAATTGTCATCCGAATATTTCGATGGTTTTGGGAACTTCGGCTTCTTTTTAAATACGTTTGTTGTTCTAAACCGGCGGTTTCTTTCTATTTTTTTAGTCTTTTTAAGTAATTCAAGTCTTTTTAAGTAATTCAACTTAAATGTCATTTAGCAATTTTCTGGATTGGAAGAATAAACTAAGTCATGATTGAAGTGAAAAACACCATTTTTCTACCCAATTTTCAAATTATTGTACGGCATATGCAAAATAATTTTATGTAACTTTTTCAATTTACCGGGAAAACATGAAAAAGCTCCACAAATGAGCCAAATTTTAAGTTCTTTGCGTATAATTAAATATAACCAAAAGTTTTGAGGTTATAAAATCGACATCAGAATATTTCGGCGTTTACGCGTACTTCGGCTTCTATTCAATATACGTTTGCCTATTTAAACCGGCCGTTACTTTCATTTTAAGATTGATTTATTGAACATGCATTGAAATTCATCGATATACATATATTATGACGGCGGAGGATGTAGGTATTGACATTTACAACGTCGTATCTGGAATTTTTTACTAGGATTTATAAAGAACTTCAATTTTAAAATATGTGCAACAAAAAATGAGGGGTTTAAATGGGAAATGTGTCCATCCAACTTCCGAGAAATTCAGAAATCGTTCTCAACCAACACATATTTAGACTCTGATACTTAATATGCATTGAATGAATGGAATGAAATATCACAACTAAAAAATATTATTAAGTATCAAAAATTTAGGATTGTCAGATTCGGAGTTTTCCAAGTTATGTTAATGATTTGGTTTTTGCGAGACTAACTACTTATCCTTCTTCTATGCTTTTGTGCCGATGGATCCGTATGCATATAATGCAAGGATGCTGTAACAGTAAAGAACAAAGATAACTATCCTGAGTGATTCAATACATAGTCTGAATGTATTCTGAAACGTTGTAGAAATATATTTGTGTTAATGTGCAGCAATACTCTTGAATCAATTAGGATTTCCAAGCTATGTTCCTAATTAGGGTTGCCAACTATGAAAAGTTTCAATAAAGGACATAGATACCGTCATCATTTATTTTGTAACTTGCAGAAAAAAACAATAAAATGAAAATTATATACAAGCTAAAAGATATATTAAAACAATCTTCATGTGTTTTTCATTTAATGTTTATTTAACTTTGACTCAACAATGTTAATAAAATTGTTATTTCTTTTGCTATTTGATCCGGACCAAAGCGAGATTTAAAAAAATAATTAAAAGCTTGCAAATACATACACGGAAGCAATTTTTTAAGAACGAAACAATATCGAACACAGTACTATAACTATCGGGCCAAACGACGTTGGAAAAAATGAAGGACAATAAGCATATTTTCTAAATACTGAAAATGACAAGGACCGAAAAGCTTAATTAAAGGATTGTCATTTGAAATAAAGGACGGTTGGCAACCCTATTCCTAATTGTGGCAAGTCAGACCTAAATTACCCGAGTTTCGAACAAGCCACAAAAACCTATAATTATTAAATAATATAAGTATATTCTATCTTCTTATGCCGTGAATACTTGATAACCCACAATTAAAAAACCTAAAAAGTTTTTTTGCTCTCAATGCCCAAACAATTTCATCTAGTGTTAGGATAATACCATCAATCTACTGAATGTCAAATTAATTAAGACGGCGGATGATGTAGGTATTGACATTTACAACGTCGTATTCAGAATATATTTCTAGGATTTATAAAGAACTTCAATATTAAAATATGTGCAACAATAATGGGGGGTTTAAATGGGAAAATGTGTCCACCCAACTTCCGAGAAATTCAGAAATCGTCCCCAACCAACACATATTTAGACTCTGATATCACTTCATACCCCAAAGCATACAAAATTTAATAACAAAAACTCCGTCCTTGTGAGCTTCTTTACCTTGAACGTTCAACTTCCTAATTACTAATGTAAGTATGATAATATCAAAAAATAAAAACATTTTACCGATTGAAAGATTTCAAAATTCAACTCGAACATAGCGCTTTTCACGTTACCGAGGGGAAAGTCTACCGGAGATATTAAATTGCAAAGTGGTACTTTATTCAAGATTCGGACAAGCCACGAAAACTTAAAATCCTACATTTAAATGACATGAAAATAAAGACTGTTTCATTTCTTCTCAACTACTAAAAACTAGGACTGCGAATTTGGAAAAGAGTTGCTCCCCGAAATTGTTCCCAGTAGACAAATATATTGTCTTCAGCACATATCTCCAAGAATTCCAAATTTTTAAAAACAAAAATTTGGCGCTTGCAAGGCTTTGTATCTTCTTCTAAGAACACGTCACTCGTAATAACTGCGATGACCTGTGTCTTAAAATCTAGCAACGCATAAAACACCCACGACATTTGACCCTGCTGGCTCTTTTAATAGCATAGTGTTTTGATTTGAAAGTCACTCTTTAGTTTGTGTTGCTTTAATTAGGACTCTTAGTTGACGATTGAGCTAATAAAAGCCTAGTGTACAAGTTTGTTTCTTTCTGTATTAGGTTCATTACAATAACTATGGTAGGTAGAGAAATGCGATTCCAGTTTCAATAACAGAAAAACTCTCCCTTCACATTTATGCGATATAAATAGAATACACCAAACCCCGCAACAACTTTCTACTGCTACCTAGTGGTTTAAGTCAAAATGCGCCAGTGTTCATCTTATCTGTGTCCATTATAATGTTGAAATCAATTCATATGTCCGAATGCCTTAACATCTTCATTACATCTCCCAATATAGTAATTACATCGTGGTGAAGGACACGTGCATATTGACTCATTAAATTCAACGAGACTCTTCGATTTTGCTGTGGGTAACTTCCGAAAATGCTGAAACTGCTGACGTAATGCATGAACCGTTACCAGAGCAAAGGTGCAAAACCAGAACGACGATCCATAAAATTGGAATAAATCTGAGTAATCTGGCTTCTTGGCAAATATTATTTGAATTCCTTTGAGTTTTTCGTTTTGATTCATATCTAACTCTCAGATAGAATGCGTCGTTCGAACACGATATGTATTGAAAAAAACACTGCTAGAATATCACAAACTAAAAATATTATAAGTATCAAACAACAGAATTGCGAAAAGTTGGAATTTTCAGAATTAGGTTCCAAATTGCTGGGTTGTGGTAAGATCGACCTACATTATTAGAGCTTTGAACCAGCCACAAAATCTCGATAACACACAATTAAAAACCAAATAATATTAAGCTTTCTATGCCACAAAACTCGATAACCCCAAATTAAAAAATCTAAATATATTTCGCTACCTATGCACAACGATTTCGCGTTTTTACATATTATAATATTGGATAACAACATCAATTTATTGAACGTCAAATAAATTATGTTCGCGGATGATGTAGGTGTTAACATTTTTGGCGTATTTAGGAACTATTTTAGGAGATCATAAAGCCGATAAGTCATTCAATTCATTTTGCAGTATGTATTGCAAACCATGCGTTTGGAGTCGGGGAAGAATTCATTCAGACTATGTAAGTATGAAAATACGATTCTGATTTCAATAACTGCAAAAACGCCAAACTCCACATACATTGGACTTATCAAATCCCGAAATTATTTAAAAGTAACTTGTCACTGTCATCTGTTAATCCACGTCATGCATACATTGTTAAAAATATCATAAGCATTAGAGCAGTGGTTCTCAAACTTTTTAAGTCGCGCCCCCTTTTTAGAATTTGTCAAGTATCGCCCCCACCTCAAAAATAACTAGCTAACAATAAGCTACAAATAACAGATGGTACGACGACAGTATTTTTCATTCAAAAAACACGTTTAAAACTTTTTGATGATGAAATGAGTAAACATTCAAAATAAAGGGGGAAAGATCAAATCTAACAAATATCTTTATTTTCAATTAGCTTCCCCCCCCCCCCTCAAAAATTGTCTTGTCTTGGATAAATGAAAACTACTATTTTGCAACAAATTCACGAAGTATCATATTATTATTGGATAACAACAATCTGGTGATTGTCTAATAAATCATTACGGTGGATTTTGTAGGTGTTGGCATCTGTAGTTCCTCATTTATAATCTATAAAAATTGTTCCAATTTGCATCATGTATCGCAAACTAGGAGTTTTGAATCGGAAAGAAAAATACTCAAAAACTGAATCAAGTTGACAAATATTTCGACCACGTCTCACAAGTATTCGAATTCTGAGAGCAAAAATTCGACGTTTGCAAGCCTCTTGTTGAAATATTTAATCACGAAGCCCCTCGAAAAAGTATAAAAATACGTATCACCAAGCTTAGGATATATAATAATAGAAACCTCTTGAAGTATGCGCACCAAGATGGCGCACAAGCTGAACTCAGGTTGTGTACAATGGTTAGGGTTCAGGTTGTGCGACATCTTGGTGCGCATACTTCAGGAGTCTCAAATAAAGATCGTTCTATTTTGGAATATGCACAACAAACATCAAAATTTTCACAGACAACAAGAAGCTTTTTGTAGCATCTGTCGGGAACATTTAACACCGTAAATACTGTTACACGAATGAGATACCAGGAAAAAGTTAACAAACTCCACACCTGTCGAATTTATTAAGAAAATTTATACAAAAAGCAGCTTTCTACTGCCATCTATTGGTCCGCGTCACACACATTTTACTCGGTACTCCCGAAGTATGTGAACCAAGATGGCGGACACCGGAACATAGTGTGTGTACCAGGTTAGGACATAATTTTAGATACAAATACTACGGAAGTCACTTGGCTAAACCCCGAACTCGTAATAGAACTAAAACAAGGAAAGTTGAAATAAAATTATGGCCCAATCCTAACCTGGTACATATACTACGTTCCGTTGTCCGCCATCTTGGTTAACATACTTCGGGAGTACCCACACTTTTATCAAAAAATTAGGACTGCCAAAAATATTAAAAGTCAGGTATTAAATTGCTTGTGTGCGGTGACGCAGACCTACATTATCTGAGATTCGAACCGGGCACAAAAACTTGATGATCCACAATTAAAAAACACAAAATAATATTTTACTTCTAATGCTCAACAATTTGACGAAGTATCATGAGGATAATATAAAATAATAATACCAATCCATTGGATCTCAAATAAGTTATGACGGCGGATGATGATGGACCAGTGTATATTGTTGATATTTTTTGTTATTTTAACAAGAAAATGGCAGTTTAAAATATGTTTCAGTTTCCTGTTTTTGCGACACTGTAAAATATACTGGGAATTCTTGAACGATGAGATTCCACTGTACGTCATCTCTTTTGCTTTTCTATTGGCTACAGTTTTCTCTCGTTTTCAATCAAACCAATCACATACGGCATATTTTCTCGCGCTAACGCCAAAACCTGTACCGCGCGCGATAATGCGTGATTGTCTCTAATCACGATCCTGCATTTTCCGCCGTTGACCAAGAAAGCGAGTTGCGGATGATCGTTGCCAGTTATTGAGAATGTTGATCACTGTAGGAGGTTTTAAGCTATTGTAGGCTATACCAGTATATTACCGACCTATTTCATAGCTATATGTCAGAAAGTTAAGGTGACCACATCGTGCCTATTTCTAAGAAAAGTGCTTACTTTCTGAGTTGCGTGCTTATTTTGTCCTCGAAACAGTAGTGGGATACAGCCGGTTCTATAGAACCGTCTCACATTTGTTCCAAACGATTTCACCACGCAACTCATCAAAACAATTGTTCATGATTCAGACATTGAGTTAAGAAATTCACAAGTGCCAGAGCAAAGTCTACAGCTATTGTCACAGGAGTTTTTGCTCCATATGCTCAGAAAAAAATGCTGTCAGAACTCGGAGATCAGCTCTTTGCAATATCCGTTGATGCTTCCAACCACAACGAAGTGAAACCTTTACCTTTGGTTATCAGATTCTTTAGCCCTAGAGTGCGTCTGGTGCGTATTCTCGATTTGCGATCCACGCCCTGTGAGGCCTCGGCCCCTGTGACTTTAAGTGTGTTTCCATAGGCAATATTACTAGGACGCAGTAGGACTCACATTCCTTATATGGTCAACAGGATGACGTCACAGCGCGTCCTAGTCCTCCATCGGTTCTTGGTCTTAGTATCCAGGACACTCGGGCGTCATTTTTCGTTTTTTTCTCCGGGGATGCGCCTGTGTTACATCTGTTGGTTAGTTATATGGCAGTATGGCCTGGCGTTGCAAGATTTGGTATTTTTGGTTCCGGTAGGCTATATTACTGTACCGTATTACCTACGAAATGATACCGATATGTAAAATATAGCTGGGTGTCTGGTACCGATGCTGCACGGTACGGTTGGTACCATACCTCAACTTACAAACGTATGATAACAAATACGGCAAACGGTTTAAATTACGGTACGTCGGTACCGTATCACTTTGTACAGGTAATCAAATCATTACTCAAGCTTTGTATTCTTGTTTTTGTATTACATGTCTGTATGGACAACTAATATAATTTTTGTAGTTGTTGGGATTGCTTCAACAACTGACATCTCTGCATCTGTTGGATTAGTAGGATATCCTTGATCTGATATACCAGGTACTGCTGTACTGTACAAAACGAGGTTTTACCCAAATATTGGATAACAAGCAAATACCTTGCAAGTAAGTAAACAAAAACTATATATTAACTTTTTTAGTCTACCAAGGCAGCTGGACAGCCAGATGCCGATGAATAACTGAATAAAGTAATATTTTGCTTTATTTTTCGGTAACCTATCATATAAAAATAGTCATTGTTTCCAGAGCCATTGGACTTGCCACAGCCACCTGCTTCATTTTTATGCGTGAATTTTGTTTTTTAATGTGTCTTTACATTACGACATGTGACCATTATAATGTTGTGCGTATTTATATATATATATTTATATATATATGTTTTGTTACTTGGCACTGTTGTGAAGTTGTGTGCGTTCAGTGTATCTCCATGTTTGTTTTATTTACTTGTTTATGTTTTTTTGTTGCTGTTGTGTGTTTTCAAGCATGTTTCTGTTTTATTGTATGTATGTTTTCAGTCTATCTTCATGTTTATTTAATTAGTTTTTTCCATGTTTTGTGCGTGAAATATATAATATTGCTATTAATAGCAATTGCTTTCTCGATGGACCAGTGAGCTACAGATTGGCAGGGCAAATATGATAAGGTAAGGTTATTGATTTTTGTTTAGAATGTTCAATTGGTCACCTGAAGCAACATTCGATCTCATTGATGCCGCTAAGAAGGGGAAGTTAGTAGACAAAAGGGATAGCACTGCAGTAGAATATGTGGTAGTAGTAATGAGGAGGTGGCAGGAATGTTAGTGGAGAAGGGATATTGCGATATAGACGTGTAAGTTTTGCAACAAAATAGAAAAATTCCGATGTTAACCTGGTTTATATTAGGAGGAAATTTTCTACACTCGCTACAAAAATAAGTTGCTTGAATAGTGTTACTGTGAAGTGGAAGCGGTTAAAGGCGAAATATAATCGCATTAGAACAAAAATATCACAATCTGGAGAAAGTTCCAGGTCTGCATTAATTTGGCCATATTTCAGGGCCATGCATAAGCTTCTTGGCTCTAGACCAGGGGTGTGCAAAGTGCGGCCCGCGGGCCAAATGCGGCCCGCAAAGGAATATTGTGCGGCCCGCGGAAAAGTTGAGAAAATGACAGAAAGCTGAAAGTGAAGCAATTGCAGGAAGAATTAATAAGCCAGCGTTCGATGTTTCAAAAAACGCATAGCGATGGTGAAAAAGCAGTCCGATGTAGTTACCTAATTGCACATAGAATACCTCAAACTATGAAACCCTATTCTGACGGTAATTTTGTGAAGCAGTGCCTTATCGACGTCGCAGAAGAAATGTGCCCAAAAATTAAGGGTGAGTTCGAGAAAATAAGTCTGTCACGGTGGACGATAGCGAGGCGTATCGATGATATTGCTTGTGATATTAGTGACACACTCAGGGATCAGGTGAAGAACTTTGTTTCATGGAGTTTTGCGATTGACGAAAGTACGGACCAGAAGGACACAGCACAGTTGGCCATATTTGTAAAAGGAGTGGACAAAGACCTAAACGGAAGAGCTACTGTCATTACAGTCAATGAAGGACACGGCAACTGGTGCTGATATCTTTACTGAAGTATTTGATGCTTTTGACAAGTTTGGACTGGACTTGTCCAGCTTATGCGGCATGGCAACTGATGGTGCTCGATCCATGTCCGGAACTGACATTGGATTCGTGGGTCTCTTGAAGTCTGCATTGAGGCAGAGAAAAATCAATGACGATATAGCAATATTTCATTGTATCATTCACCAGCAAAACCTGTGCGCGAAATCCTTGAAATTCAAACACGTCTTGAGCCCGGTTATGAAGGCAGTAAATTTCATTCGAGCACGATGGCTCAACCATCGCCAGTTTCAAAAGTTTCTGATTGCTCTTAACACCACTCATCAAGATTTAGTGTATTTTTCCGAGGTGTGTTGGTTAAGCAGGGGTTGTATGTTGCGACAATTTTACGAGTTGAGGAAAGAAGTCGTAAATTTTTTGAAACTCAAAGGGCACCCAATAGCTGAAATGGAAGACAAAGTTGTGCGATCTAGCATTCTTGGTTGATATAACTACGCACCTCAATGAACTCAATACAAAACTGCAGCGAAAAAGCCAATATGCTAATGAAATGTATAATCATATAAAAGGCTTTATGAACAAATTACGACTCTGGAAAGCTCACATACAGACAGATAATCTTTTCCACTTTCCAACTTTGGGGGACTGTGAAATGCATCCCGAGAAAAAGACTGATTTTGCAGGCCAGCTAGAAAATTTGTTGCATGAATTTTTGGATCGTTTTAAGGACTTCAAATCTCATGAACATTTGTTTGATATATTCTCTCCGCCATTCAACGCAGACGTTGTCAAAGCACCAGCTGATATCCAATTGGAACTGATTGATTTCCAAGAGAAGACAGATTTGAAAGCAAAATATTTGCAAATGAATCTGGGAGATTTTTACCGAAAACATCTCAACTAGGATAACTTTCCACATTTTAAAAAATTCATGGCTTCAAAAATGGCACTTTTCGGTTCAACGTATTTGTGCGAACAATTTTTTTCTAAAATGGGCGTCATGAAATCCCCCCTTTAGATCGGTTCAAACAGACGAACATTTGGAAAATGGGCTTAGAATTGCCAGCACTTCGATTAAAGCAAATTTGAAAAAATCGTCAGGAAAAGAAACCAGTTGCAAATTGCTCACCGAATTCATTTAAAGTCGTGTGAATAAATTAAAAACAAAAATAAACTATTATTAGTATCTAACTAGTAACTACTAGAGCGCCTATGTTGCATAAAGGTGCGGCCCGCGGTTTTACCCAGGTTTTTATTTTGGCCCGCCTGTAAAATAGGTTGCACACCCCTGCTCTAGACCAAGAGTGCAGGTGAGCGGTGTGAGTGGTTAAATGATTTTGAAGCTAGCAAGTTTTGTAATTTTATGATTCTTATGTTTCACACTTTTTTATTATTTGCTTCTACTCAATTTTTTTATCGCCGTGATTGATATTTGAATAATCATTTATTTATGTTTTCAGGCTTTGGCCTCCATGATTGGTGTTGATACCAGTGAGCCGTCAAGCGTGCAAGGCCATAGTTTCGACGCAATCTTCACTCAGTTTGTGACTGAAATAGAGGGTCAGTACAGGATATTATGCAATGAAATTGGTGGGAGGGTTGGTGGCATCATCAAACACTTTTTCACCTAATACATTATTTTTAGTTGATAATCCGAATTGCAGCCTCTTGCTAAGTCGGAAGGCGAGTTGCATGCAACAGGAACTGCCTCAAGGTTTGTCGAAGAGTCATTTATAATTTTTTAGATTTATGAATAGCGTCTCCAAATCAAATTACGGTTTGAGGCAATGTATTTATAAATTGTTGTAATATGCTTTATCTTCAGTTGATGAAAGTATCAGTCATGCTCCACCAACTTCAAGGCAGAAGAAAGAGTAGCAGGGAAAATTACGGTTAGTGGAACCTAGATATATACGGTAAGAATTACTGGCTGATGGCGCATCATTGCTGTACTGATGTTTTATTTTATAACTTTCAGATTCCAGAACTGAATTATCTTGAGAGTATTTCGGGAAGAATGTGAAAAGGATAGGCTTGCATTCGCATCAGCTTCGGAGAATTTAACAAATAAAATATTAGAGAAACTATAATATTTATTCAACTATCACAAGGCAAAATTGAACAGAAATTATAAAATAACAAATTAGTCACACACGTCCATACAGTTCAAGAAGGTAGTCGGCAATGACCCCCTGGACGTTATTTTTAGCACCTTTGTCTCGAATGTTAATAGTTGGGAGGTTGTGGCGCTTTTTGTGTCTTTCCATGGCCTTTTGCGATTACGGAGCTGCATATGCAACCTTGTTCGAAGCGATTTGTAATCAAAAAAAATTTTGAGTGGATACAAAATTATAGTGCGAAAGAGACTAGAAGATACTAAGTAAGGGTATGATTCCTTTGTCATTTTAATTCTGCGTTCCTGCCGTTGTTAAGTACCTCCCAAAATAACCTTTCACACTCGTGCTTATTTTTGGCTCTAGGTAGATGGTAACCATGCTTATAGGCCTAACGTTATATGTAATTGCTCCAAATATGGATTTAAAATGTTCATTAACAACTTGTCAAAAAATTTTTCAAACTTCTAACGTTATTGTCAAGCATGTGAAAATTCATCTACGACACGGCCATAGAATAAATTGTTCAGTCACTGTGTGTCTTTTTTTATTCTGTGAAACCTTGTTTTCCAGAGAAATGGGCGTATTTACATTGCATTAACGAGTGGATTATATCTTGGCATTTTTCCATAAATTACTATTATTGCATGCAAAACGTCAGCGGTTTTTATCAACATCTTTGGCGTCTTTGTTTCCGAATTTCTCACAAGAAGAACTCGAAGATTTTCCGCAAGTTTTCAGTTATGTTACTGAAGCTGATCTAATAAAAATAATGAAGCCTGTCTCTGCGCGAAAACTATTAGGGTGCGGAAAAAGTGGAAACAGTCGACTAATGGCGATTTGATGGGGTTTGGATAAGCTTCATCCACTTCCTCGTCAATTACTACAAATAGCAGTGTGCCATATCATTTGCACTCAAACGAAAGCAGCTTATCAATGGTCGTATACCTGTAATAGTCCATGGCAGGAGTGTCCACAAAATTTAATTGTGTGGAGATGCAATGAGAGACTAAGGCCATCTCCAGAAGACAGGATGGAAATGATTCAGATTGTCATGAACGTGTTTTTAAATATACGAAAAAATCAAGCAGTAAAAATATAGAACTAATAGGATTTTTAATCTAAAAAGATATTCTAGGTCTTCCATTGATATGGTGGTGGTGAAAAAATTGGATCTGGGTATGGATCTTTGACAGATCAGTTGATCAACAAATTTAACAAGAACTTTTCAGGAAGTCAATCCATTGGCAGAAGGCTCAGAAAAGCAAGGTACAAAAACATAGGCTGCCAATTTCGGGTAATGCATCAAAATATCGGGAAAAATTACAATATACGAAATCAGTAAAAGATGTTATGGTGGGAGATATGATAAGCATTATATGGGGAACGAAGACGTGATATCAATAACGATTTGCCGGTTGTAGACATTCAGACAGGTTAGCCCTTCTGATTTGTGAATGAATTTCTAGACCAGTGGTTCTCAACCTTCTATGACTCGTGGCCCCTTTTCGGAGGCTTTTAGCACTCATGGCTCCCACTTTAATATTCCAGAAGTATTAATAGGGTTATTTTTATTGATAGATTCCAAATCCCATTATGTTAAAACAATTTGCACAAAAGAGAGCGAAAACACCCTGCGAAATAACCTTGTTGAGCAGCAAACTAGGAAAAACTGTGAGATTTCTTTTAAAGTGAAAAGTAAATTCAGATTTCAGCCCATCCTTGTAGCCCCCTCCAACTCCTCTGTGGCCCCCTTAGGGGGCCGAGGGCCCCCGGTTGATAACCGCTGTTCTAGACTAACTTTTTACCTACCTAAAAGGGTAGCAGAATGAGTTGATAAATAACCTAGACGAAAAATCGATCACATCAATAATGGATGTTCCACGTAGTGAATTACAGAGAGAAGTGCTTTTTACATATATGATCATTGTAAACTAAAAATCAAGCGAGACACTCACAAAGCACCTAATAGGTCTATTTCTTCTGTACCAAACACACCCATCTCGATGGGACAAGCAACAAATTTGGGATTGGATTCATTTGTCTAGCCGTTTCCATCACACTCAGATGAATAGTTGACACCGCTGATAAGCTTATCGTTTAATAAACAAGTGTTTCCCAAAATGCGGCCACGTAACGATTTAATACGGCCCACCGAAAGGAAAATAGTTGAACACTTCATGTTCTTACCTTTTTGCGTTCTGGATACCGCTACTTATTACGTCACCATCAGTTTAAGCGTGTATATTCGTAACAATTCAGTTACAGTATACTGTTATATCAACAATACGTATCAGCTTCGGACCGAAATATCCTTTGCTTCTAACTAACTCTGGCCAGGTCAACCAAGTTTGGGACCACTGGATTCAACTATCTTGCAAAGCAATCATGATGGCATTGGTAAGTCTAACGGCAGCAGTGGATGACACCTGAGCCTCTGAAATTTATGTAGAAAATGGCTTCTGGAAGCCAACAAGTCCTGCAATTTATTTTAATAATTGGTACCTGTATTCTGACAACCTGACTGTGTTAGGTACGGTATGTCAGCAGAGTCATGGTTCAAGGTCATATTTTTTCGTAAAAGATACTGAGTTTAAACTCATGTTGATGTTATGATTAGTCAGTCTGAAGCTCTTCAAAATGCTTGTTGCATCCTGGGGCTCACAGTTTCCTCCTGTACCTTTTCCCCCATTTATCATGAGCATTTGTTTATAATCAGAAGTGAACAGCTGGGTTATTAAATTCCCCAAAACCTCTCACAGCACAGAAAAAAGTTCCAAATGATCTTGACACAATTTTTACATTAAAAGATATTTTAGGATTTTCGAAAGACCAAATTCGTGTACACGTTTTTTGCGCTAGAAACAGACAACAAAAAAACCAATGAAGCCAGTTTTTTTTTTTTCATATCAAGATGGGTCTTCCCTAAGAATCTTTAATTGGGCAATGTACTGACTCAGTCACTCTCTGATATATGAATGGTTCCCAAATATAAATATTTGAAGGCCCTATTAGCTGCCTGAATCCTTTAGCGAAAGGATTTCTGGAATTTAGCACATCAAAAACTGTGATGCTTGACTTCCACTGAACTGCTTGAATTTCAGCACCTCATCCGAGTATTCCATTGCGTCTGCAACACACGACTGGCTCAGGGTTTGAGCAGCAATATCAAATACCATTGCCTTTGCTTCAACTTGTTTGCAAAACGCTACCCATTCTTTGCAGTATTGGTGCTTATGACCTCATCCAGAAGTGGAAAGTTGGCGGAAGTTGTTGTTTAACACTCATGGCCACCAAAGTTGCAATTTTTGGCCAGAGCATGAACAAAACTAGTCTCCTCAAACGTTTTCGAATGACGATGGTTGTGATCTTGCAGAAACTTTTTTTTGCGCATAGCAAAAACGCGACTCGTCACTTACTCTCGGGATAGCCAACGTCGTTCTGAGTGGTAAAGAAGAACTTTGAATTGAAAATCCATTTCTTTGCATAACTGCATGACCTCGCACAAAGTTAACTGTTTCGACAACGACTTTGAGAGTAACTAACAGTTGAGAATCTGTTAGCATATTTAGGTGCCATTTTGGTTCCCAATCATTCTAGAGTTTCAGCAAACAATTGAAGCAGCGTTTTTAATACGAGTGCGTGTCTGTGCAATGTGTGGCTGTGAGATGTGGTCCGTCTCCGTTGAGCAAACCTCTTAAACAATCTAACATTTTTTTCACATCCATTGCCTTTGCAGTTGTTGACAATTCTTCCATTACCTCAACCTCTTTAACGTAGCGCACAAATACAAGGAGTTGATTCAAATTAGTCTTTAGATATGTTAACATTTGCTTTAAAATGTCTTCACCCATGTCATATATTCGTTTTTTTACAACGTCATTTGGGAGTGATACTAAAGATAGCGGTTTTTCCTAGCATGATATATGCCATTCGCAGTTCAGCTGGCTTTACGAGTGTCTCGCCAACGATATGCGATTTCTCATGTTTAGCAATCAAATATGCCACTTCATATGGTGCTGTTAGAATCGATTTGTCCACCGGAACAAACCCGTGAGATACGATAACAGCTTTTGCATCAGATCTCACCCTCTTTTGTATGAATTCATCCAAGTAAACTTTCTTAAATTGTTGGATGTCGGGATCAATTTTGAAAATGCGCAATATTTTTATTAAACAAGAAGATCTACTTTATCTTTGACGCCGCAGAATATCAGCACACTCTGACAGACAAAGATTTATCAATGTCTCACCGATGTTATGGGGCTTTTTGGTCCTTGCTATTCGCAATGACAACTGCATAAGACGCAGTCACTATCGCTATTTTAAAAAAGCTGCGATTTTTTAGCAAACGAAGAATGGATCTTTCGAAGACGTTGCTTCATTTGATAGGGCTTTATAGAACCATTGGAAAAGTTCTTAAGGCAAACAATTGCGCCAGAGATCAAAATGAGTTACATGAGCAAAACGCGATCAGAATATCATGACCAACAACGTGATATTTCACCAAAATTTCTACTGGCTGAGTGGGAATCTTTTTCCGCTTCATGCCCTATATTGTGATTTTTATTGTGTAATATTTATTAATTGGGTTATTGCGCGTACATTTTTAGTAGAGCATTCATTTCCCACCAGCAACCGCCAAATTCCCCGCTAATTTTCCACCGGTTGGGAACCACTAGTCTAAACAGAACATGATGAAAAAAAAAGGAGAAAAATTGAACTGTGATGATCCAAGATAATGAAATAAAACGACTCCCAGCACCGACAGTTAAGGTAATCATAGAGATAGCAGTCTCGCAATGATACCATTGTGAGGTACTGTGGTCTGCTTCAAGGTAGCAGTGCAACTGAGTTTCATCTACAGTGCGAAAATCTACTAACTGTTGAGCATACACACAACTGCTCTAGAGACAACTTATTCAAACCTCTATTATAAGAAATAGGCGAGCTAGAACATAGACAAAATCAGCCTAGCTCTGACAAGCAGTTTACAACAATGCATTGAGAAAGGATTGGGAGCCTCGACTGATAGTAATGTTGTTACATCTTGGCATTCATTTGCAATATTTATTAGGTATTCACTTATGAACTATTTAAATATTTCACATTTATGTAAGTGTTGGATGTTCATTGATATGTTGACGGAAATAAATTTCTGCTGCTTGCATGTACACTACAATTTTGATATGCCATAAATGTGTGTTTCATTGTGAACTCCTTTGTTTCGGTCTCTCTCGTGAGCAATTGTTCAACTTCTTTTATAGCATCTCTGATTTTCGACTAGCTAAAATGCATTTACTGTAAAGAATGTTTACTAACATATCCTGCTATGTGATCTAGAATTTCGATTTTTTAGGCTGTGAGATTGGTGGTTGGTACGCTTTTAGATTTTTTTAGTATTATAGGTCTGGTGTAGAAAAAAACTCTAGTGAAGGGTTCAAGACTAGAGAAGGAGACCAACATTCTGTGCGGCTAAGAGTTGTTTTTTGTATCAATTTCATAGTATTCTATTTCGTCTCCCGATTTACATATATCTGTCTGACATCTCTCGCAATGCATCGCGCATTTTTAATGTCATACTTTCTTCTTGATCCCCATGGTCGTTTGTAGGACGATTTCCATCCAGCCTCACATGTTGAACCTCTTCTAAGAATATTCAGTATTGATGAAGCATCTCCGCTGTAGCAGCCAACATGATACCATCGCGGACACACATCGAAGCCAAACTTTGAAAAAGTCAAAATAACATGAAATAAAACATTTTGACTAAATTTGGCATATCGTAGAATGCAGACTTATCACGTTAAACAACCGACAACAGCCGCTGGTTTTCTGATCAGGTTAGACGAGTAAAAATGCAGAAAATTGAATACTTTCCACCTTGTGTTTGATATTAAACCTTAATCAATTAATAAATACATACCCGACATCAATCAACGCACATAGCTTTGTACATCCTGCACTCGTGCATAATATCATCCTGGTTGGTATATTTTGCCCAGTAGTATAAAATAGTTACCAACTGCCACAATTCCAACCACGTCGGATTGAAAGTGGCACTTGCGACAACTCTAAAAAATTAACAGACGTTTTATTACAAAAATTTTAACTCACCCCTTCCCGATATCTTCAAACAACACCGCCATCCTTTAGGGTAAATTTGCCTTCCATTCATGGGAGCACCACATTCATGGCACGAACCAGAACACCACGAATTCTAGAAAAGTAGATCGTACGATGCGGCCTACTGTAAAATGCTTCGCCCTTTAAACTTCTATGGTAAATAATAAGCTAGCACATAGACCTGTTACCATACGGTATCGGTACTCTATTCAAGTGCTTTGGTACCGGAGTAGTAGTTTTACATACAGAAATGAAGAAAACCCGAATGAACATGAATAAAGGATACACACAATTAAATAACAGTTATTCAACAAAATATGTAGGTAATATTAAATATCGTGGCAAATGCGTTTTTCGACATAAGCACTACTGGTGCGACTACTACTAAAATCTGCTTCCTTGCAAATCATCTTGCGGCAAAAAAAACTTGTTTCTAATCCAAAAATTTATTTAAAATTAGGATAACAGTTTTCATGTTAACAGAATGAAGAAAAGATTTTTTTGCCATAAATTTTAATTTTCAAGTCTTAGCTGCTACATTTTTTATGGTATTCCCATGTCATGGGGCGTTTTGTCATTTTTGCTGCAATATATTGAATATTTGCCAAGTAATGTTGCTACATTTTAACATTCAGTTGTTGGGTTGAACTATTTAAAATATTTTTTTATTTTATTGATATGTTGAGGGAAATTTATTTGGTTGCATGTATTGAGATAGCTATTTCGACGTGTCCCACAAGCGTGTTTCATTGTGAACTCCTCAATTGTTCCAACTTTCACAGCATCTCTGATTTTCTTTTGTCAAAATGAGTTTTTGACTACCTGAAATGCCTCCTGCTATGTAAACTAGAATTTCTTAGGCTGTGCGATTGTTGGTTGTTACGCTTTTAGATGTTTTGTATCATAGGTCGAGTCAATGAGCATATATACAATGAGTGGAAACTTGCAAAGATTTGCTCATTGTGGCATTGTACCCTGCATTTTTACGTCGTCCAGCTAAATGGTTCGTTGCATATTAAGAAAACGCATTGCTCGCTGCCAAAATCCCTTGCTTCAGCCGAGTCGGGTGCGAAATTGGCCGTATTAACTTGACTTGAGGTCTTTAATTCTTCAATACATATTTGATTTTGGGTTTCGAAGTATGGTACGCTGAAAGCATACAACTAAGAGCATATGCTTATTGGGAATGCATATCTATCAGAGAGAAAACGTATCTACAGAACAGAATATGAACCAGTCGCCGAGAGGAGTGCGGTTATTTATGTATTTATTAATTGATATAACATGGGATTTACATATTTATCCAAGGGGAGAGGAAAGCCGAAAAGAAGGCCTAAATATATGGCGAACCACGGCCTCTCTCAGTCTTAGCTCTGTGCTCCATATGAATCACATGGCTCTGCGAGCTATTCGTTTACTTATTAAAAATACTGATTTTAACTATAAATTACTCTGGGATATCTTGCCATTGAAAACAAAAGCCAGAAATTGGAAGAAAAGCAGGGAATGAAATGTGTGTATTATGTAATGGCGAACCTGAGTTTGTTTCACATATTTTCATGTATTGTAAATTTACAAAAAATATTTATGAAGATTTTGTTTTAGATATATTAAAATTGATTAGAATACATTTTGTTATCAATATGATTCTTGCATATTATTTAATTTTAACGATCCTTTATATAGTCGTATAGATACTGTTGATTTGGATGCAATTATACTTTTGTAATCAATAGTGAGAAATATTTCATGACTGCTATTACCTATGTGAGCTATTTTTTCTGCAATGCAAAATGTTTCCTTCGTCTGCTATTTACTATGTGAATTAATATTTCTGTAATGTAAAGTATTTCCATAACTGCTTTTACTATGTGGGCTGTTTTTTCGATACTCGTAGTATGTGTACCAGGTTAGGTTACGATTCTCCTTATTTTTGTTCTATTAAAAGTTCGGGAATTGTCTGTGTTACACAAGTGAATATCCCCCTACCGATAGAATTTAGTCCATTTACACAACTTGATATAAAGTAGGCGAACAAAATTAGTTACTTTCATATTGGTACACATGCTTCTGGAGCACCATTTTTTTTGTAATGTAAAATATTTAATATGTGAACTAATTTTTCTGTAATGCAAAATATTTTCTACAGCTTCTGTATTTTTTATATGTCACTTTCCATTTCATCGATAATACACATTGTTCATTCTTTGTGGAGTTTTTGGTAACTTTACAGATGGAATAAGACCGACATTTTACAACTGTAATACAAAAAGGTACTCTTGAAGTATGTAAACCCAGTTGGTAGACACCGGAACCATTTGTACCAGGTTAGGGTCTACTACATACAAACATTCCCAAACTTTTCAAGCCGCACCCCCTTTTTAGAATTTGTGAAGTCTTGCGCCCCACCTCAAAAATAATTAGCTAACAATAATAAGCTACAAATAACAGTAGTAAGGCGTAAGTATGTTTTATTGGAAAAACATGTGGAAAATACATGGATGGAACAAAATAAATGACAAGTTTTGATATATTTACAAGTTTTGATGTGCATAAAATTAGCCAAGTCCAGAAGTCAGTATTTTAAACTAATAGAGAAAGAGAGTTTATTTCGTTTGTCAAACCATGAGCATACATAAATTATAATAAAAAAAATAAAAAACAGATGCTCAAGTGTTTGACTGGGAGACAACGTTACAACATTTCGGGTCATTTAACAGGTTCGGTGTTAAATTCTTCATTACCTCTCATATACCTTATTCACTATATACATTATTCACAAGAATTTTTGATTTGGAAAGTACTGAATAATCATGTTTTGTCCTAAGATCATCATTTATTCAGCTGATAAGTTGACATGTATTGCATATCAACTGCATAAAAATGGGTTAGCGAGGATACCTATTATTTGGAAAATTTGTCTACTAAAAATGAATGTAATAGGACATGGATTTTTTATAAGCAAAGATGGGGAAAATTCTATTATTATAGCACTTTAATTATAAACATTTGATAATAGTAATGAAATCATGAGTAGATTTCTTTATACACTATAATTTGAACACATCAAATTATAATACTTGATTTATGACTGGCGAGTGATTTGGAGGATAGTAACACACAATAATACATGATCAGGATTTGACCCTTCTCCAGCAGATATATATATGAAAAGTGCTCATGTACATATCTATATTCAGCTACAGAGCACGTAACATAGAATGAATTTTAAGGCGAAATATTGATAATATACTGAAATAGCAATGATACCCAATAGGTTATTTTTTAATAAGTAATATCGGTACTAAAAAATAAAGTGCTCATATACATATAGATATTTGGATACAGAGCAAGTATCATAGAATGAAATTTAAGGCAAAAAACTGATAAAATACTAGAATAGCAATTATAATAAACATTATGATACTTTTAAATGAAGTATTACTAAAAAATAAATAATGTGGTCATGTACATAGATATTTGGATACAGAGAAAGTGTCATAGAATGAAATTTAGGGCGAAATATGAATGCAAGTATGATAAACAATTTGATATTTTTATAAAAAGTGTTACTAAAAAATAAAATAATAGATTATGGAGTTCCAGCAAGTGTGCTCATAACAAATAAAAAGATGGCAATTCATTTACCACAGTGAATTAAATTCATTACACATTACTACTTGCTATAACACAGCAGGCACATGATACTCATCGTGTTTTGAACTTTTTTGAAGGTTTTGCTCGCTCTCCAGAACTCTCAATTTTTTATTTGTTTGTATTGTCAGAGTGTGGACTTTTCAAAATAAACTATCTATATCAATGAATACAATATCCCAGGTCCCCACTTGGCTGGTTCATATTCTGTTCTGTAGATAAGTTTTCTGCCTAATAGATGGTATGTATTCCCAATAAGCATTACAGTATGCTCATTCGTTCACTCAATGAGTGATTTTAATTACGGTAAATATAAAATAATATATATAATATAAATAAGTTCATATTCCATTCTGCATCCATGATCCAGTATTTATTTTGTTCAATTCCAGTAGTAATCCATACCATAATTGGGTTATTTTAATAAATGCATTGATATAAAACAATAAAAATAAAATTAGTAAATATAAAATACATATCATAAACATATAATTTTCTTTTTAAAATAATGCTTTACATAAATATTTCAATTCCCTCTCAAATGAGTTGTTTATTCTATAATTCTCTATATTTTTCTACATATTATGGCCATTTTTATCTCCTTTTTGAGAAAGGCAAAATGTGGTGTTTTATAATTTCTCATGGTCAAAATTTTATATCTCACTATTGATTACAAAAGTATAATTGCATCCAAATCAACAGTATCTATATGACTATATAAAGGATCGTTAAAATTAAATAATATGCAAGAATCATATTGATAACAAAATGTATTTTAATCAATTTTAATATATCTAAAACAAAATCTTCATAAATATTTTTTGTAAATTTACAATACATGAAAATATGTGAAACAAACTCAGGTTCTCCATTACATAATACACACATTTCATTCCCTGTTATTCTTCCAATTTCTTGCTTTTGTTTTCAATGGCAAGATATCCCAGAGTAATTTATAGTTAAAATCAGTATTTTTAATAAGTAAACGAATAGCTCGCAGAGCAATGTGATTCATATGGAGCACAGAGCTATGATTGAGAGAGGCCGTGGTTCGCCATATATTTAGGCCTTCTTTTCGGCTTTCTTCTCCCCTTGGATAAATATGTAAATCCCATGTTATATCAATTAATAAATACATAAATAACCGCACTCCTCTCGGCGACTGGTTCGTATTCTGTTCTGTAGATAAGTTTTCTGTCTAATAGATATGCATTCCCAATAAGCATATGCCCATAGTTGTATGCTTTCAGCGTACCATACTTCGAAACCCAAAACCAAATATGTATTGAAGAATTAAAGACCTCAATACGGCCAATTTCGCACCCGACTCGGCTGAAGCAAGGGATTTTGGCAGCGAGCAATGCGTTTTCTTAATATGCAACGAACCATTTAGCTGGACGACGTAAAAAATGCAGGGAACAATGCCACAATGAGCAAATATTTGCAAGTTTCCACTCATTGTATATATGCTCATTGGTCGAGTATATAAAAAACTTCTGTAAAGAGTTCAATACTCGTGATGGAATGAGACCAAAATTCTCTGCGACCAAGAGTTTTTTTGAATAATGTGGAAAGTATTCATTTTTGTCGGCTCTTTGCGCATACATATCTGTCTGACATCTCTCGCAATGCATCGCACATTTTTAATGCCTTGCCTGCTTCCGACAAGTAACTTGACACGATTCTGGTTCTTTGTAAGACAGACTGTGTCATCACAGGATATTTCCACAATTTTTAGTCCGATATTATCTTCTCAACAATCTCGACTTGGTCGGCGGCCCCAGCCACAAACGCCCGACGGAAGTGATTTTAGATGTGGCACGGGGACAGCATCACGAATTACGATGCGATTCCGTTCGCTTAGCAACTGTGCAATTCGGATACTTATTACAAGCAAGCAGTTCAGTTTATTTTTTGTAGCCGCAATCCCATATCTTTTTGGAAAAATCATCAAGCTTTTAACAGATTCCATCGCATTATATCATTCAAAGTGTGTTGTGGCATTTTGTTTCACCTCTGTGAGTAGCAAAATGTGCGGTTATAGTGGAAAAATGTTTATAAACATAAAATTTTCTAATATGACCAAAACAAGCTTACCTAGGCTTTGTGCACAGGGCTATACGGGTTGGGTTGAAAGGTATATAAAACACAGTATAAAAATCCACTGTTTTTTTTTTTGTGAAAAATGGTTATTAATTAGCGTGTAACGAATGCTCTTACCTTTTTTTTCACAATCCTTAACATGACTTATTCATAGATCTCTATGCAATGCAATCCTCTATTTGAAAAATGCAATCCACCACTCCACAGGTGGATTGGCAGCATCCAAGTCGACAAGACGAACGCTGAGTAATTTACGATATCCATTTGTTTATTGGATTATTTTCAATAGTACCAATATAAAAATTTGTACAACACAGAAAGACTACAACTCTAGTTTCTTCGCAAATGAAAATTTCCCTAAAAGCGCGAGATAAACATTTTCCTGGGTATACCAGCTAAGTCGCTCAAACGATGAGCCAGGCCCTTTTTTCCTTGCAGCTTTCGTTTCGTCAATAGCCACAATATGACCATCCCCTACAGCAACTGCTGGTTGCCCCATCTGATCAGACTAGCATATCTGCAGCAAATTAAAGACGTTTTATAGTGTGTTTGATATTTAATCGTTTTTTTAAACAATCGATAAATACATCACTATGCATGCCCTTTTTTCCTTGCAGCTTTCGTTTCGTCAATAGCCACAATATGACCATCCCCTACAGCAACTGCTGGTTGCCCCATCTGATCAGACTAGCATATCTGCAGCAAATTGAAGACGTTTTATAGTGTGTTTGATATTTAATCGTTTTTTTAAACAATCGATAAATACATCACTATGCATGATATTGAACCAAACCGAACGTAGCTTTTGGCATTCGGCACTTGTGCGTGATGTCGTCTCGATTAGTATTTTTTCCCAATACGACAGAAACGTGACTAATTGCCACAATTCTAAGTGGCTTCCTTCAAAAAAGTACCCTCAAATTAAATATAATTTTGTTGAAGTGCCGATGCTAACGCAATCGAAACCTTGAATACCTGGTCTCCGCGCCAATTATAACGAAACCTCATTGGTAGCGAATAGGCCCTTTTTTCTCCTTGCAACCATCGTTTCATCAATAGCCACAATATGACCAGGTCCAACAACAACCGCTGAGCAATGTGTTGGCACAAGGCAAAAGAAGCATTCTCGTCATGTCATCCAACGACAACAAGTCATCTTCAGTTCCATCCAATATGCCACATTTCTTATAAACGATTTTTGTACAGTGTCAACAATAAGGTCTTCCCAGGATTTTAAGACCCACTCACAGAAGGTGAGTGGTGCAGCGCGCATATTTCCAGCAGCAATGAAGGTTTGATGCTTACATTAAAATCCGTTTTATTCCCATCCAGCCCCACATCTCCAAAGTATACTCACTCTTGATGTAACATCTCCGCTGCAGCGACCACATGGTACCATCGCGGACACACATCACAGTCAATCTGTACTAATTTTTATATCAAATAAAACTTTTTGAATTTCCATCTTTGCTTGTTAAAATTTTTTGCAGGATAATCTTCTAACCTGATCAATATCCAACCAAAAAAAAGACTCACCCAGCTTCTCTTGCACTTAGCTTTGTGGCGATGTGGAATATGCACTATCACCGACTATACACAATTTAACTGAAGATCTATTGAAGATGATATCACTCTGGGCCAGAATACAGTATTTAGTAAGAATCAACAGAATTTTAGATTTTGAAAGGCTCAGCCAGTCTCACCGATGGAACCATTTCAGAGTTTTTCTACTGTCCGGTCTTTGGCATCGTGGACGTTTCCTGTCATCTTGACACTGATGTCTCTGAATCTGATATTTACAAGCCAAATAACACTACTAAATAATATTAAAACTGTAACTACTATTGCACAAACATGAACCAAACAAAACACATTGATTGCAAACACGACAGAAGGCAAACAATTGGACGATAACAAAAAACATGAAATTTGATTTATATGAACATAAAAAACTGTAGCGTGATCGCATATTTATAATTTACACATTGAACACATAACAAGAAGAAGACTAAATGTAATCAAATACCTGTCAACTGAGAGGATACTAGCATATACACATCAAAACAAATCACACAGTGAAAAACAAAAAATCTTTTTCCGAAAGTGAAACATGATCCCGGGGAATTAAAAGAAAAGTTACTATCCTGTACTTGTTGTTTGCTACAGCCTGAAGGACTATAGATGGGTACATTTTCCTATTTATGTAATCTCTTAGACCAGATCTCGGTGGTTTAGGATAAATGTGGCTTCTATCTATAGCCCCAAAACATTGCAGAAAACCGGTTACTTGCTGGTTGCTTGTAGCAATGTTGTTTGCTTCAACACTGTTGGGTAAATATATAAATTTCTTCTCGTGTTTAACGAGACATTCAAAAAATCTACTCAGAAATGAATAAATTAGAATACAAGCAATCGTAAAAGTAATACAAACTCAACTATTGTTCAAATATACATACCTGTGCCGATACCTATGAACAGATATACGATGGACCCCAAACATGTTTCCCGTGATTCTAAACTCCGCTGCCATCTGATGAATTGCTATGCCGATTCTTTTGTCGAGTGGTATTGGTGTACGCATGCATCTTCTATCTGTATGATAGGAATGCAACAAAATGAGTAAACATATTGAATGTCCCATTGGTGCCTTGCAACTGTAATTTATTGCTTCAATTATTGTATGTAGTTTGCATCGTTAACATAAGACCATTCAATAAATTATTTCCCCGGCTTCAATTCGTCACGCAACAGTCTGGCTAACATATAAAATGTTTCTTTTCTTATTGTAAAGTTTGCAATCCAATTTTCATAGCTGTAATTATTTATCGCATTTTGCCACCAACCATCCGGTCATATTGTCAAAATTATTTTATATAATAATATGGTACTGAGTTTGTGTAGTAAAGCGTAAATAGCATAAAAAATATACCGGTATTCCATCCATATTTTCCTGGGTATTCTTTCTGTTCCCTGTGAGTCTGAGGGCAGATCTGGTTAGATCTCGAACGAGCCTTCCTCACATGTCTCCGTTTCATAAATAATTTTTACCTTACTATTTCACACCGCTTTCTTCTTGGGCGGGAAGAATGTGATAAGAGGATCGGGGGTATACATCAGTTAGTCCATCGCTCCCATGGAATTGTTGAAATGGATAATGGAACGTATACTAGTACAAAAATGTTTTTATGTAAAATTTGCCGACTTGGCACAAGGCAGTACAAGAACAAAAACCTCTGACAACCATCCAGTCTATAACAAATTCATAACTAATGAGGCGGACCATGAATCCGTTGTGACGGGTAGCAGTTTGTTTACTCAAAAAGTAATTTCTAAAACGAAACCATTTGTTTTTATGTAGGCTACTTTTATTTTAAATTACCAATCGTGTATTCGGCAGTAACCCTCGCTTCCCTTACGCAATGTGGCAAAAAAGGTATTCATAAAATAAATACAAATGAGATTTTAACCTAATTAAAGTATTAAACATCTAAAAGTATAACTCGTTAACATAAAAAAACAAGTACGGATTATCTAACTGAGTCCGCCCCTCAAAGAAGCACTTCTTTCAGCCACATTAAAGAAGCAGCAACTTGATATCGTATGGACTGAGTAGAATAATATGATAATTCTGCACCGCAGCAGAAGCTGAACATTCCTCCGTTGACTTTTTCATCTCCAGATGCACGCCTGTGTTGTATACACAAGAGCAAACAACTAACTATTTGTCTTGTTCGTAGTTGCAATCCCATATCGTTCCAGAAAAATCTTCGAACTCTCAACATTTCATTGCATTATATCATCCATTCGATACTGTGGCATTTTTTTTGGTAAATCATAAGCCAATCTGTGTACAACCGGTTTAGCACTCGAAGTTCACAATACAACTGTTACTAATCTGAAAACACTAGAGGGATTTCTGAAAACTAGAAGAATGTTCTCGATTGAGAAGGTTGAGAAAGTTTGTTGTTGGCCCACCCATTACCCAGTTAGAACGCCAAAATTTCTTCATTGGTTTTTGCACAAATATTAGTCATTTCCAAAAGAGTGCGCACACACCAAAATTTTCGCGCACACATACTACAAAAAATTAGAGGGAACATTGGTGTTGAGGTTACAATTATTTGTTGCGTCATCGTGATCCCGCAAAATATTCTAAATATATTCGTAACACATAAAAAAAAGTACCACAAATCAGTATATACTATATATTTGTGCCTAATCTGTATTAAATTCTAGAATCTAGATCAAACAAAACTTCCTGGATTTCCATCTTTGCTTGTTGGAATTTTTTATTTGTTTATCTTCTGAAGGTCTGCACCAGAGATTGTGCAAGTATCTCAGCATCATCTTGTTCTGGAAATACCACGAAAAAGAGCTATTGTTACCTCACCTTGTAATATTACGTATCTTTCTTGCAACTGTTTTGTTCATCTCAAATATTTCCTAGTTATCGATCCCTATACTTTTGAATCTATCAGTGTTTTGTATTAGCAATCAACATGAATACTACTGACCTTTATTAATTAGGCGTAAAATGGCCTGATCAATATTCAAGCTGGAGGAAGACTCTTCCAGCTTCTCTTGCGGTTCGCTTTGGTCTTGAATGCCACCCTCATTTTCATAAACGAGGGTGACATCTTCAGGCAAACTGCTAGATTTTCTTAAGTTAAGAAGGGGCCATATGTCACCTCATACTAATTAGAGCTCATACTAATACATATAGCTTTTGTAATACTTACATATAAGTATAGCAAATGTTTTTCCCACCTCCTTTTGCTGTATGAATTCAAAAACTCTAAACTACTCATTAACTTCCATCTCTTTTTTAATTCATCCACTGCCCCGCTCCGACTTTCAAACGTCTCCTCTCTTTTACCTATCTTTCAATGACATCCACTTTGTCTTGCATTCTTTCACTGTTAAAACAAGAATACCGGTACTGTTATTTCAGGTTACATTTGACTTAAAATGACTGTCTCATCCATCCAGCCAACCTATATCCATGCTTTTTCCTTCAAAATCGTATTCCTGTAATCTATCACCTCGACTGCCCACAAAAAATTCTTCTCCCTCACCAACTCTATTAACTTTCCAACGTCCATATTTTTGCTCTGCGTAATTAACTAGGCTGCGATAGTTAGTTCATTTCAGCAGATGACAAAATGAAAATTCCCCGTCATTGTTAAGTAACAAGCTAAAACTTTCGAGGTATGAACACCCTCAACGCAATTACGTGTCCAGCGCAAACCTGTGCGTCAGTGGGAACGGGACCTAAATGCGTAAAACCAGTAAACAAACGTGAGTGAAATGGTAGACTATCAATCTTGAGCGGTACTAGTTTCCATGGCGACAATACCGGTACTGCATTTCTTTGTTTCAAAAACGTCACAATTGTGTTTCGCCATAAGATTATAAACCATAAGATCGTTGCAACACCGCGCCCGGCTTAGTCATCTAACCTCGCAAAAATACACCAGATCATTATGCTTATCACTCATCTATACGAGTAAACTTAGAATTGGCGTTGATTAAGGCTTACTGTCTACAGTTTCCTTGTCAAAGTCATCTATCACCCATTGCTTAAATGTAACTTTTACGTCACGCTAACATGACCCGCGAGTCTGAATTTATGGCCCCAGGTCCAAAAACCTTGCCCACCGCCGCTACAGCTCGAGCATCGGGTTCCTTTCTCCTCTGAATACCAGGGATATTCCGTGGTCTCCCCCTTGACTCTTCATAATTTTTTGCCGTGCAACGGCAGAAAGTCCCGTACCCAATTTGCAATATCATGCGCATGTATACAGGGAGTCCTCGACTTACGACGTTGCTCCGTTCTTGAGACGCGGTGTAACCCGAATTTCAGTGTAAGTCGGAACATTATACATAAATTACTCTATACATATCGTACTGTATTGTAAAGTAAGGTTCTGTACTAAAATGTACAAATAATGCAAAAAAGTACTTTGTTAGAAAAACAGAAAACAATTCCATATCACATGAATAAAAGCAAATACAGTACAGTATTGATAAGATGGCGGAGAAGTTGGGGTAGTAGAGGCAGCTGAGGTAGATGGTATAGGCTCTGTAGTAATTAGTATTATACGGTATTTCATATTTTTATGGAGGGCGTTCGTAACCTCGAAACAGCGTAAGCCCGTTGAATGTAATTATTGTATATTCTGACGTTTTATTCGGATAAATATCGAAGCTCTTGCTGCAGTTTTACTAGCATACTGTTTTTCGGAAATTTTTATTTGTCACTTCCTTTTGCGTGAATATTTAACGTTATATTGAAAAAACGTTGTAAAATTTTAAAAGCGGCGCTGTGGCAAGACAAGATGGGAAATCGTGTTTCGAGCCATCAACTTTATCTCTCAGAAACAAAACTGGCAAATCTGTCTTATGAAAATCATCGACATCGGCGCGGAATATAGTTTTTACTTCGCGTAAATATACGATTGCTTTTTTAGATGGGTCGCACAAATTTTGAGAAAAAAACTATCAATTTTTAAATATCTATCATGCATGTAAGACCGAAAAAGAATTAGCATCGATTGCGGGATTCGACACTTTCCAAAGAAACCAACGCATTTGTGCAGATTCCACAGTCTTGTTTTTTGTAAAACCAGGCTCAGCTGGAGGCATTTGGTTCCATCTTCTTATGAGATTTGGGTGTGATATAGTTAGATTCAAGATTTTGCGCACATTGTGCTGTGCTTTATTTGAATAAAATTATTAAGTGAAGTTTTTTTTCTCAGAAACTTTAACTCGACTTTAATGGATTTTACATGTTTGCGCAAAGGTCTTTTTTTTAACTTCGTAGGTGAATCAATGATCTGCGAGTATGGTTGGTCGTGAAGCACATTGTTTAATTCCTCGGGCACTGTTTGCTTTGCAATTGAATGTAGATTTCATTCTACCATTGAATTTGTTCATCAACATGCAAGTGATTTAGATAGTAGTAGTAATATTCATTCATCAATTCATGACTATGTCAAAATTAAAGATCAAGCTGTGACATGGCGTATTAATGCTACGAAAAGATATAGATGTAAGATAATTTTCTCTTCAACTACTGCATCAATTGCTTTTCTCTTTAACTACCGCACCAAATACTTTTCTCTTCAACTACTGCACCAATTGCTTTTCTCTTTAACTACCGCACCAAATACTTTTCTCTTTAACTACTGCACCAATTACTTTAATATTTAACTACTGGACCAATTGCTTTGAAACTTTCGGTGGTGAAAGATAGTTTTTTTCGCTAGAATGCGATTACTTTTTTGTATTCATATATTTGTTGCCCTCTTGATTTCATTCACATCGAGAACTGTTCCAGGAACCAACGATTTTGAATCTTTATTCTGATCAAGAAATCCTCTAATGTTTTTTGGCAAAGTAAGCAGGAGCAATTGAAAAATTCCAACAATGACACCTCGCCGTGGAAGACAAACCACGCAAATTGGTTGTAGCTTCCCATTCTGTGCTAACGGAGCACAAGCTGTCAATGTAAATTAAAACATGGAGAGATATGCCGCGGCACATAATATACTCTAGCTTTTTCCCACAAAGATTTCACCTTCATATCAGACAACAATTTGCCAAATATGAAATCATTCAACTCAAGCATAGACATTCTAATATTTGGTTACTGGCAACCATTATTCCATACTAGCATTGACGGAGCGTGTTCAATAAAGGTGTTTATTCAAACACACATCTGAGGGCTTTATAATGGATGTCAGCCCACCGGGAATAGCTGCAACATCGGTATTACATCATTTAAAATCGGATTTAATATTTTTACATAGGTGTGTTTCAATAAACATATCCAAACAAACATTGCTTTCAACAGTCATCCAGGACTATGCGCACACTCTCATTGCATTTTTGGTCATCCATCCGTTTTCCCTAATGAAGAAATTTCTCTCTAAGTAGCATATAGAAGATTTAATTTAAAATCATACTACGTTTCTTAATCACATTCTTCTACATGAGCATAAATTTTGTGGGACAAATATCGAAAGATCAATAAACGTTTGTTTACTGGTCATCCCTGTTCTCCTAGAGCTGTTTGTGCTGCTCCTACTTCTGTCAAGAAAATTCCGTTTCCAGTGCTAGTATCTTGCTACAGCCTAGGCATCTTCTGGATCCAACACCAGCGGTTCTGGCTTGAATAGTCTATCCATAGCTTGATGTTTAAGTTAATTAAATTGTGGTAACCTACGTTTGGTTTATTATTTTTGTTGCCGATGAGGCAACTTCGGCCAGATTTCAAGTATTTAAATCCAGTCGTCACTCGTTTGCGATATCTTCACGCGCGGATGTTCGACATAATTATAGGCCGTATTAGGAGAGACTCGTTGTGCCTCGTTCTCATTAGTTTTTGAAACAAATTTTTCTGATAATGATGGGCCGTCAAAGTAATTTTTTCTCTTACTATTTATTACTTCGTTATTTGAACCGCGACAGGAAAGAACAGTAATCATCAAAATACCCAACGAAAGTACACAAAACATTTACATGAATACCAGTTTTCATTTTCAATCTGCCATTCAAAACTCTCTGCACTTTTCGGTTTTGCATTGCAATGTAGCTTTTTCCAATGTCGTCGATATTGCAGAACCTTTCTTTCCCAATGCCTTAACTACTGCATCAATTGCTTTTCTCTTTAACTACTGGACCAATTACTTTGAAATTTTCAGTGGTGAAAGATAGTATTTGTCGCTAGAAGGCTACCTGTGTTACTTTTTCGTGTTCATATATTTGTTGCCCTCTTGATTTCATTCACATCGCGAACTGTTCCAGCAACCAACAATTTCGAATCTTTATTCTGATCAAAAAATCCTCTTAATGTTTTCCCTCTTCTTTGAAAGTGTTGAAAGAATTTATGACATATATAGCCAGTGAGCGGGAACGATTGAAAAAATGCCAAAATATCATCTCACCGTGGAAGACAAACGACGGAAATTGGTTGATATAATAATTGTTTAATGGGAGCTTCCTATTCTGTGCCAACGGAGCACAAGCTGTTAACGTAAATTAAAACATGAAGAACATGAAAACACTACGTTTTATCGTGGTTCTAGTTCGTGAATATCGAGAAAATGGCGATGTGAATGACATGAAATTCTCTGTAAGCGCAAAAAAATAAAAATTACAAAAAACATTATCTTACATTGTGCTTTGCTTGAATCGGTGTCGTACAATCTTTTTGAAAACACGCTGGAATTTTCTGTCATTCACTGAATTGAAGTTAATATCCAAAAATAAATAATGCCATAAATACATGGTGGCATTATTGATGAAGCCTAGTCACAATTTTCAGATGAATTTTTGATACCAACATCAATTTCAGATAATAAAGTAAGATTACGAGAGGAGGATTAATGAGGAGTGGTCGTTAAAATTATTAATCAGTGTAATGTATGTCCTTACATTTTTTTCTAAATGGGCATCCATGGATTGTTCTTACCTCTGTAAACAATATTCTTTAGAAAAATCAGCGGTTTATAGAAGTTTATTCGTTTACATTTTAAAATGTAACTGGCCATGGGAGGCGCAGTTCTTATCATTTCATGGTGGCTCCTGCCACGAACGAACGTGGCGTCTCTTGCCATGGTCGTATCTGAAATGCTGAGTAGTCAAGTGTTGTTTAAGGCCATCTGATGTTGCAAATGAGACACAATGCAAAGATAGCATTGATGAGAACCTTTCATTTCGATGCACAAATACTCAAAAGTTTTCAGACTTGAAATATGTATTAACCATCTCGTTGTTTCAATCCATTAAGGCAGGGGTCGGCAACCTACGGCCCGCGGAGTACTATAATCTGACCTGCGACGCTTCATTGAAATATAATAACAAAACAGCTGATTTGACGATTATATTCTTAACATAACACAATTTATTTTGAGACACGTGTAGACTAAATTATATTATAACCTAACAAGTATATAAATCACAATTACTCGTTTAATGAGCCTATAATTTAATTATAACTAGACAAAAAGCAACAAAACGCAGAAAAATTGATGCTAAGTGCAAAAGGTTCAATGGCGCCGAAAATATTTAAATGTAATTTTTTGAGATGCAATGCAATGAGAAAAAAATAAATCTATATTCTATTCGAGAGATGTAAAACTGCTTGATATTCATCACAAAACGTATCATCCGTTGGGGTTTTCAACTTTCTAAAAATATGTGCGCCCCACCAATGACTTGCAACCTCTAATTTTGGCCCGCGAGCGACAGAAGGTTGCCGACCCCTGTATTGGGGTATTTAAAGAGATCTTACTACATGCCTTGGTTTGTGGCAGTACAATTTTAGCCGTCATGGTTTCTAATTTGCTGCCGTGGTACCCACGCCTCATGCCATTGTTTTGTGGCAGCTAAAATGTCAGCCGGCATGGTCTGACCGTAGCGGCCATGGTTTGCGGCAGGTTCAGACGCCACAAAGTGGCGAAAACTGCACTTGGGCCATGGTGCGCTCCCGGTCTGCTGCACGCACTGAAGTTGTCGCTGCCTCAAAATACATGCTCGTCATCAAAATCATCTCCACAAAAATTAACATCGCATTGTATATCAATGCAGAATCCTTATTCAACCATATTACGGATGCAGTTCATGACTCAGTTGTCAAATGATCGCCCTTCCCATCACGTATGCTCAAGATTGGTCCATATTTGAATGACGTGCAGCAAAACCAAACCCCCGATCCACTCTTCTAGCCCCTAACACAGGGGTTGCAAATGGCGTCCCGCGGGTCAGAACCAGTGGTTAGCTGTGGCCGGAACGGCGTTCCGGTTGTTGGACATTTTGCTGCATTTGCGTTCCTGTTGTTGAAATAAAATTGTGGTACAGTTTCTCTGGTTAACTTAGTTATTAATTTATGTTTTGTTACATTATAAATCGTGTGTCTTTTTACGTCACATCACGCAAATAATTTAGTACAGCAGTAACGTGTAATAAACGTTTCCCAGTCCTTTGACCCCGTGAAAATTCATTTTATACCTTTTTAATAATAAGATTTGTATTGAATTGCTGTGGATACTCTTATAATTTTACACAAACATATTTTATATAATGTATTTGCAGTTCTGTAAACGTCCGCGTCGTGTTCGGAATATTTTACATTTTTGTGAATTAGGGCGTTCCGGTTGTTACAATTTTTCCAGCTCATCGCTGGTTCACAACCCGGCCCGCCAAACTATCGAGCTTGACCTTTCAACGTTCAGATTTTTTCCCATCAAGTATAAAATCCTAATCCGACAGTTCATGTTTAAAAAGGCGCTCACATGGGTAAAAAATGCATGTTTTTTTGTTCTTTTCGCTGTGTTAAATCTTTCGACGTTTTCCTCGACGCCTTTATTACTGCAAAAAAATTGTTTTTTGACATGTTTTAACACATCAAAAATAATGAATCTGATCCAAGATTATCGAGTTCTTTGCCCTGAACGTTTTTACTCCCGTGACTCCAAATTTCGTTTCGTGTGTTTACTCGAGCGTAGTGAGCACGTGATGTTGGAGAATTTTACTCTAATGACGTCACGGGACAGCTGACTTGCTATTGTTCCTTATCTTAGTATATCTTCGGCATTTGTTCACTGATTCAGCTGTTTTGCTTTAGCGGAACCTAGTTCTCTGTATTAACGTCCTTATCAGTCTGATCTACTTTTGGTATTAGTTACAGTACCGGTACGTCGGTAACGTATGTCTGTATGTGTGTTATAGAATTCTGGAGAGCCAGCAAACCAGATGATCAGAACTTTCTGAATTTAGGATTTGGTTCATTTGTTATCAGGTTATTGGTGTTAACCTTTTTGCTCAATAACAACTGCTAAAATCAGAAAATGATATATACAGACATGGCAGTCTGGTCAATTAGTACTACAGTCTGACAGCAGGATGATAAGATCTAGTCTAGATAGTGAAATATCAGAATAGCCACAAAAGTCAGTGAACTGGTGAACCATCGCGGTAGGGTGGTTCACGTAACCGCTGGGCGGTTACGGCTTCCTCCACCATCAAGTCCACGCCTCCGAAAAACAAATAACTAACTAATCCCATACCCAACATGGAATGGTAACCATACGATAGGCCGTGGTTCGTCATATGGTTAAGCCGTCTTATCGTCTTTTTCTCCCCGAGAATGAATATGTAAATTCTATCCTATAATACTAACAAGTTTGGGACTATACCGGTACTATTTTATTATTTTTGTATTTCAACTAACAAATAATGTGTCAGCGTCTGTTTAACACTAACAGTATTCGTATTTGGACTTATAGATATAAGTGTAATATTTGATAAATATACTTCTAATGTAAGAAAGCAAATCTGTAATCTGGATACTTTAATACCAGAGTTAAAACCCTGGAGTACAGATTTTGAAAAAGCAGCAAAAATGACTGAGTGGCAGTCAATCGTTTCTACAGGAGTGATACAGAATTCATACGGATCATTTGTGCGCTCAGGCAGAAAACCAGCGGAACCTCTCTTCCAACATTATGTCGATCCAGGCGAAACATTGCCAGGAATCGCACTAAGATATGGAACTTCGACCGAAGAATTAAGAAGGATAAATAAGCTCCATTATACTGATTCAATACAATCCCGACAATATTTATTAATTCCGGGACAGAAAAATGGTGACTCATCACAAAATTCAGCAGTAAATAATGCAAAGTCAGAAAGTCCAAAATTTCTTTTGAAAAAGGGTAAAAATTCTGCGGAAAATGAGTCAAATTCTTCGCCGCAAAAACCAACAGTAGCAGAAGACAGTGTCCATGATTTTCTTCAAAAACTTGATAAACAAATAAATTCAACAATGAAAGTGACATCAACAATGCTCTCTGAGAAAAACGATATTGAAATTCGTAAAAATACTCACACACCTTGTGCCAAATTTATGAGGAGAAAGCCCTCGTTTGAATCGGCCACAAAGACAACTTTTTCAAACTCTAATTCCTTTCATCAAGACACAGATGAGCTATTCCAACTTTAGTTTTATTTATCTCTGTTTTTTTAGCATATCTATTAGTTCAAACATTGAAAAATGTCATTTGTAATTTCACTATCACTGTCACTTTTGGGCTTATGATCTGTGATTTGTTGTTCTTTTTTGATTAGTCTCGTTTTAAGACAGGCTACCATATATGGAAAGCCAATTTAGACATAGAACACAAACCTTTGTGCTACACTTTTCGCGCAGTATGTAGCAAGACTCTGTATATAAAGTGTATGTTTTCCCGTGCATTGATTTTGTAATCCTGACCAATCTTCAAAAAGTCAACAATGACATAACAATTGAAATTTCCGCTCAAGCAAATAGTTTGCGTAGCAAAATAAGCACAAAAAAATATGGCAATGTTAAATATATGGGGGAATTATTCTTGGAACAAGGGAAACGTCCATGTCCACAAGGTGACCCAAAAAACAGATCTTAAAACAGTTTATTTGAAACATATTCTAGAGGGAACATAACTTTTGGGCAAAGCTTCCTAGATTACTGAGTGTTGAATAAATTGTCATAAATAATTTTCATGGAGTAATAAAAAAATTTATAGGTTCTTTTTTTTCGAGTCGAGTTCTTCCTGAACACAATCATATTCGTCCAAATGTCTGAAAGAGATTCACAAATTTATTTATATGGTCTATTTGGGTAGCAACTTTGGTCGTTACTATCAATTATGCTCCATTGTCCGCCTAGTGGTAAAAGTGGCAGAGACTGCGTAATAAATTTTTTAATAGTTTAGTAGTTGAAAAATATCAGGTGTTAGTTATGTAGTTGAAATGTGTTTTGTTCACACACATTATTATTTTCTTTTGATATATTTAATACTCACTTATTAATCATGTTGTCCTTGTAATTTTGTTTTTAACGACCATACCTAAAAGACTGCTTTTTTCACTTTTGTCAACATGCACTTGGTTTACGGGCATAATATACTGACATCCATTATAAATTCACACCTATTATGAATTCACATGTATGTTAGTGACTGCTGAAAACTCCTCTGCTAGTGATTTAGATAATTTTGAGTGACAGATTGTGAACTTTTGAGGTCAAACTTACTTTAAAACAGAAAAATTTGATTCATTGTTTCACACCAATGATGTTTTCAACATTTCAAATTTGACAGGCATTAACGCGTAATATAATGACACCGTAATCTGTATAGTCTTACTAGTCTCACCTTGAGACTTGGCATTACAATGGTCATCCATAATAACTTTCCTCAGAGATGAGCTCCCTTACTTGACTCCTTTACCACATGACTTTTCTTTCAGTCAATTTCCATTCAGAAATTTAGCCAGGCCCAATTCTTTTAAAAAACCACATTATAATCAATCCGATTTCTCTGTATAATTTCCTTTGACATGTGTACTATATCTTGTATTCTAAATATTTTGTTTTGCATGGAGATCTCTAGCAAATTATTTTTAGTGTTTTCTGTAGCAAATATGAGTTTGACGTCATTTAGTTTATGTATCCCCACTCGCCCTGGTGTTTAGTGTTCGATGTTTTGTTTACACTTCATTTTATCTCTAATGTGGTTTTAGGATAGCAACCGTTGAACCAGAATCCGACTTTTTGTCATGATTAGGGCTGGTCATTTCTCAATACTATTAGATTTCAAAATCTGGATGAAATATCTTTAGGATTTGATTTGGGAGTTAATAACATTATATCGGTTTCATTCAACTACAATTTAAGATACAGTGAGATTGTATCTATTTGATGTCAAATAGGGTTTATTATGGTTGTTGAATAAAATAGGATTGGTTGAACATTTCAAAATACTATGATATTTCGAAACTTGTGAAACCATTCTGTTGAATCAAATACTTCACTACGTCGTAACTTTTATATACGTTTTGAATCTTTCCGCGGAATTGGGGTAGTTGATATATTTTCAAACTAAAAATATAATTTCAAATATATTTAAAAAAGTAACCCCATATAAGGTAGCTGTCCCCCTGTAACCCTAGGAATGCAGGTAGATGGGCCAGCCCCTCGGAACTGCGCCCTTGCTCAAGAGAAAAAAGCGTTTTTTTCATACAACAATTAATACTATTCAATATGGGTGTTTTTGTTCAAAAATACTATATTTCTGTTTTTTAATTTCATCATTTCTGTAGTAAAATCATGAAATTCAGGAAACTGACCTATAAGATATTAAAGAACCATATTTTAACAAACTTACTAAAATTTTAGCTTCAGCTACTAATTCTGTTATGGAAAAATTATATGATATGATTGAATCATATTGAATGTTTTTTATACGCACATTGTTTTATATTTACTTTTCCAAATCTACCTATATATAGAGCGGAATTTTGTGTTCTTCATCATGTTCAATTTTTGACGCTTCAGTGTTTGTGTACCAATATGGAGGTAACTAATTTTGTTCGCTTATTTTACATCTAGTTGTGTAAAGGGACTGAAACCTATGGGCAGGGTGATATCCACTTGGCTAACACAGACAGTACCCGTACTCGTAATGTAACTAATATAAGGAAAATCGGAATAAAACTATCGTCTAACCTGGTACACACACAACATGAGTATATAGTTTTTGACTAATAAAAATAACACTAGAAAATTCCTTCCTCGTAAATTTGTATCCTCGGATGGTTTCCTCTATGGCAGGGCTACTCAACTGGCGGGCCGCGGTCCGAATCCGGAATTTTCGAGTATTTGATTCGGACCGGCCCTAATTCTTTATTTTGGATCATTAGCCCAACTTTACAAGTTTCATTTTATAAAATTTCTTTTATAGTTTTGAATATATATGACAAGAACTATACCACCATAATAAACAATCTTGATTAGCTGATAATCATTAGCCGGTCGAGGTAGTGCGCGTTTAAGGATGCCGAAATATAAATCCTGGAAACACCGAACCCAAATTATTTTGAAGTTTTGTATCCGGATCTTCAGTAAAAATAGTTGAGTAGCCCTGCTCTATGGTTCTGATTATCACTTTGCTAGTCCTTGAACTGGTAATAGAACTAAAATAAGGAAAATTGAAATAAAATTATGGCTTAGCCCCAACCTGGTGCACATACTACGTTTCGGTGTCTGCTATCTTGGTTCACATACTTCGGGAATACCCTGTGTTGATCCTCAATCCTGGATCTCTAAATTAAATCGGTCTTTGAGTAAAGTCATAGTGGCATGGTTACTTTGTCACAAGTCTGAGTGATTCAATTTAGATCATTGCTCCCTAACCTTTCCCAGTTTTTGACCCACTTTTCTTGCCATTTTTTCTGTGCGACCCGCAATGAGATATTACTATAAGAGAAAAAATAAACAATGTATCCCATGCAATTTTCAATGATATTTTCAGACAAGCCCCCGTATGATGACGGTGCCACAATTTCATGATGTAATTGAAAACTGTATGTAACATTTGGAAATGCTTAACTTGCCCACCTTGAATAGCTTCGCCACTCACTGGTCGGGAAGCACTGATTATCACTGTATCCCCATGAAATAATGCGAAACTCGAAGTTGCACAATGGTTACAGACAAGCCCACACATGATGATAATGACAAAATTTTTATGATGTAATAGAAAACTTTATGTAACGTTTGGAAATGCTTGATTTTCCCACCTTGAATAAGTGACTCACTATTTGAGAAGCACTGATTTAGATGACTTTAATCCATAAAAAAGGTGACTCTATTCGCCCCCATACTTGCTTGTATCCTTATAAAATTATATTCTTGTACTATTTCTTATTTTAGTCATGTATGTTTCATTTATATACTAATGTGTATGACTATGCTATTGTTCTTGTCAATATTATTATGCTGTCAGAATAGCTGTTTTCATGTACTTTATGATGTCATAATTATTATTTCTATTATAATTCATAAACACAATTTCATACTGTAAGCTGTGTAGACTGTGAAATTAATTTTTTTTAAATAAATTTTAGATCTATCGGTAGTTTTTATTAAAAAATAAAGAAAATGGCGAATGTACTGCTTCAATCGCCCTCTCAATTGAACATGGTACGGACTGCAATATCTTGCCCCACCACTCCGAGGGAGGTAGGTGACGGTATGGAAATGGATAAATCTGAAAAGCAAGAAAATATGCTTCCCAAGTATATAACCCCACTTTCAAAGACTTCGAGCGGGTACTCTACCCCAGTTTTACTTCCATCTGACAAGATCACACTCTCTGCAAAATCACAAGTTCAAAGGTCAATAAGTCAGAGGTCAATTATAGATCAAGAGGAAGAGTTTCTGCACAGAGATTCACTACCAAGTCCTGTCCCATCTGATGCGTTATCACCCAATATTGAAAAGTTTTTGATCGAAGAGAAAGCGGCTCTTAAAGATCATCTGGAAATTCAAGTGCAGGTGAGACTGGTTTTGTCATAGTTTATTTGATGTGTTTAAAAGAAAAGTATGTACTTCAATTATCATATAAACACTGTCGTGTCGAATTTTCATCTCTAAAATTAGAGGATGCGTAATATGCATTGGTATAGAATATTTCAAAAAATCCTTATCACTTTTTGACACGAAATTGTCAAATAGTTGATCACATGCATCCCTCTCATTTTTTATTAGTTTTATGTGACAAAGTCTGTTATAACCAGATCATGCTTGTCGCAGTAAGAGCACACCCACGGAATGGGCTATTTTGCCTGGCAAACAAGATATATTTCAATAACTTCAACTCGTTTTGAGCAAACGGTAAACATGAGGCTAATGAATCTTTTTTTCGACTGTTTTTGACTGCGGGTTTCTTTTTGAAGTGGCACCTGCGCTTCGTTGCAAAAGCAGCGGTTTTTATGAAAGATTGAAAATAAATTTTATTTACACTTGAATATACAAATTCAACAATGGAAATACTAATAAAATAAACAATTTCACAAATTTAAAAGCCCTTGAATTTATCCTCAGTTTCGTGATAGTAGTCGAACAATGTCTTCCATTCGTTTTCATTAATGTTGTCTAAGAGTTCATCGTTTTTGTATTCCTCTGACTCTGGAACACGATGACCCGACCAAATCTTGTCATCCTCGGTTCCATCCATGGCATTGCTGATCCAGCACCTCTTCATGAACCCCTCTCTGCCCTTTGCTATGGTTTCAGCGGGCATTTCCGCATCCACTATCCACGAACACATTATGGTCAAATCGACCGTTTTTCTCATGCCACCTTTGGTGTACGAATGATCGCCATTGATCATCCCTTTTTCCGTAGTAGCGCCTTAAAAGGCTGAATTCACAACAATGTCGAGAGGCTGCAGCATAGAAGTAAGCCCATTATACACAAGGTCCGACTCGAAGTCAATAAGGATAGACAATAGACATTATTTCTGGTTTCGTGTGACAGCGAAAGGCATCCGACACCAGCTAGACCGTCCATGTCGCATGCCGCCAAATCGCCGCTTCCATACTCTTTAGTTCAATGTACTTTCACCAAATCATCCCTTTTCTTAGGTAGTGGAAATGGCAACTAGCAGAAGTACATCTTTTGGCATACTTTTTTATTTTAATATGGTGGGAGCGTAGTCCCATTGGCGATACACGTCAGAATAACAGTAAAGCGGTTTTTATCATTTCCAGTACATCTAACTGATTTCGTTTTTGCCCCTCTATGAGTCACAGTTGTCAACGGCGACATATCGAAAGTTACAGGAGTTTAATCTGTATTTCTGATTGGATTGAGGGCGTACTGATGTAATTTACGCAGACGAATAAAGTTCCAGCTGAATTTCATAGTCCCATGACAGTTTTTGGCAAATTGCTGTTCGTCGCATATTGACAAGTTGTTTATGCCGCTTCAAAAATATGTGACACTATTGGTTCAACACCTTGAAAGAGTTATAGCTCATATTTCCAGCTTTTCTTAGTGCGTTCAGTAGCATAACAACTTTCAACTTGAAGTAGCGCTGTGTAGCTTCGTCTGGCAAGTTTCTCAATCTTATCTGTAATGGGCTACTGCACAAATTGTAACTGAGCCAGATAACAGCATGCCGAGATTAACAGGCGACAGGCCGGTCGACGTCAAAAACACTCGAAACATGTTATTAAATCACAATGAAACTTGCCAAACTCGCTTGATCTCGAAAATACAAAATGAGGTCGACACAAGCGAGGATCGGAAATCGGCCGTGTGTATAATACATGGATGATCATTTTCATGTAATTCAAACCCTAAAATACCCGTGTGTATTATGGGTGCTTATTATGTATAGCGAAATATGGTAATTTTATATTTGCTAATTTAAATCAGGGGTTTGCAAGCTGTGGCCCGAATGCGGCCCACAAGGAAAAATTGTGCATCCTGTGAAACAAATTCTAAATTTAGTTTAATTTGGTGCATAATCTCCCTCTCCCCCGGGAGTAATCTCAATTAAAGCTAAGGGCCGGGTCGGGCTTCAGATCTTAGCTCTAAATGGGATTGGCCTGAAATGTCAATCATCACATTCAGGTCGGGCTTCTCTATCGCTGACTTTTTTTTTTAAATGAGGCTTTTCGACCGTGTTTTGGCCACAAGAGATCGTGGTCTGCAACAAAACAGAAGTTGCTCCATCAACACGACACATACTAAACTCTTGCTATGAGAATTCAATAAACTCCTAAATAAATTATGACATTTCGAGTTTGCTTCGGGCTCGGGCCTGCAAATCCAGTTAATTAGTCTGGTCGGATTTAATACCCACACCCCTGAGTCGGTCCGAGCTGGAGTTTTTGGGCCTGATCTGACCTCTAATTCCAATATACCTTAACTTGAGTCCAATTCTCCTCCAGTGATTTGAATGTGACCTACCTGTAAAGGTTGCACTGATTTATATATTTCATATTTTCTATTCTAAAGCAATCATTTGTTTTTTATTTCCAGGTTAATCAAGAACTCAAACGACTTCTAGTTGCTTCCATTGGTGAAGACATGGGTTTCCATTACGAGAGGATTGCAACAGAAAAAGCTCAACTTGAAATGGAAAACGAAAATTTGAAGAAAAAATTAGCTGCTCAGGTCTGTGTGATGAAGTTTTTTTACTTCCTTGCTTTTAAGCAATTTGTCTAAATTGTTTTGCTTCCCTGTTACTTCAAGATGTACACTTTGATTAGGAATGATCCAAGATTGTTTTATCAAGAGAAGCGACCGAGATTCATCTCGTTACGAGCGTCTATGACAAAATCCTGATTTTTTTGCTCTCGTTTTTTCAAGAGTTGTATAATAGGTCGGGATAGACGAATAATGTCTTTTAAAACAGCACTTGCAAAGTTGGGGACGGCACTAAGATGCAAAGATCTGCAACTGTGTAAAATTATATTACAGCATTTCCTATCAGAGATTGCCAATTGAATGGGATAAGATTCACTGTATATCCTCTTGAATAAGCCGAGTTTAAAAAACTAAAAAGTTGCCAAACTAAGGGGACGGCTTATATGTGCATGACTTTGATCACTCAGCGAAATGACATAATGCTATTTTACCGGTGATTCCAAGAACTCAAACCATGCTAAGTTCTCACAATAAAGAGCGTGCACACACGCCGATAGGATAGGATTTACATATTTATCCCAGGGGAGAAAACGCCAATAGGATGGCTTGTAACTTATAGGGCGTACCAAGTCCTCTCGTTCGATTACCAGTCCATGGGGAGTTTGTAGACAATTATTTGTTTCAGATACAGACTTGATGGTCGACGAGGAAGCCATACCTGACCATTTCGATGATTGATGCATTACTTGAAGCAGATAAAGTTTACAATACAATTAAAACAACTGTGATGTATTTAATTCCACAGTTCTGTTGGTTCATGTTTAATAGAGACGTTGGCAGAAATCATTGTGTTTTTGAATCCATGCAAATTTAATTTAGTTTGATTCCCTGCTCCTCCATTTGTGTAAAAACAACATTTACTGTAATAAGATTGTCAGACGTTAAAAGAAAGCTACTTTCCGTTCCAGCATAAATGTCAGATGCCTGAGATAAGACAAATTTTCAGACTTAAATATTCTATAAAGTTTAAATAAAATCATATCGAATATAACAAATTTTGGTGCTCCAGAAGTATGTGTACCAATATGGAGGTAACTAATTTTGTTCACCTACTTTACATCCAGTTATGTAAATTGTAAAGGGACGGAAGCCTATGAGCAGGGTGTATATTCACTTGGCTAACACAGACAGTCCCTGAACTTGTAATAGAACTAAGATGAGGAAAATCAGAATAAAATTATGCTTCAACCAAACCTGGTACACATACTACGGAAGTACCCAATTTTGAATCCCATAGCGAACACAAGAAACCTGCTATGTGACGCTGATCCATTTTTTCCACTTTATTTTATCCAGGAAGAAGAGGCTGAAAGACTGAACATTTCATGTGATGTCTGGAGAAGTAAATTTCTTGCAAGTAGGGTTCAATGTGATGAAACACAGGAAAACTTAATCAGGTTTGTTTTTGATTTTTTTTTGATTCAGAAATACTGAAAGTATTATAGTAAGTCTTTGAGTAAAGCAAGAAGACCAGTTGGCTTTAATTAGTTTCGAATGTCCTTGTCCATGGCGGACTATCCAAGTGTTTATGCGATTTTAAAAATTTACTATCCAAGTGTTTATGCGATTTTAAAAATTTATTTCAAAGTTGAATCTAACAAATATTCTCTTTTTTAATTAGGCAGGTGCCACCGTTTGAGAACCACTGTTCCAATATATTAATTGGGGCTCCCGAAGTATGCGAACCAAGATGGCGGACATCGGAATGTAATATGTGTACTAGGTTAGGGTTAGGCCATAATTTTAGGTATAAATACTACGGGAGGCTCTTGGCTGGTCTTCGAACTGATAATAGGACTAAAATAGGGAAAATTGGAAAAAAATTATCGCCTAACCCTAACCTGTTACCCATGTTACGTTCCGATGTTCGCCATCTTGGTTCGCATACTTCGGGAGCACCTATTAATTTTACTATTCAGTTTTAACAATTTTTCTCATTTTTCAAGACTTCAACGACGTCATCGTGAGTTGGAGACAGCAGTTCGAGGATTGTTACGGGAACATCGCATGAGATCAGAACATCTTGAAGAGATTCACGAAACTTTGAAACAATTACATGGCGCTTTGCAATGGGGGAAGAAAGGTTGGCTTTTTATGAGTAGTAATTTTTTCGCAGTCAAGTGTTTTCTAACGTGGTCCATGGGCCTGCAGTAGGTCCCAAGAAAAATGTATGACTGAGATTAATGAGCAAAGGTTTGGAAGTTGGTCAAATTGATAAACAGTCTGTATTGGACATACGGATTGGTATGTCATTGACACTTTGTAATTTTTCATGCATTGTTTTTATTGATACTCATTGAAGGTTTTGGGGCCTATGATTTCTTTTGGCACTTAAAATGGGCCACAAAAGTTGAGAAATTCTTTACATGTATGCTCTGTGAACAAGACTTTTTACAAGTAGCTACTGATATGCGAAAAGCTTTTATTTCTGTAGATCAAGAAATCTAATAAAAATGATATAGGGCTTTGGGTTGACTTTTTTGTAGCGATTTTCATAATAGTTTTCGTGTGGCCACTCTGAACACAGCTATGTATGAGCAGCCACAGGTATGCACCAGGTCATTTTTATAAGTGCCAGAATTTTTTGGGTTTCGCATTGCGGAGTTGATGTTTTTTTGTTGAAGCCTTGAGTCAATTGTAGTCACAAAGTGTTGGGGCAACACAGGGGGGGGGGCTCCCTTTTGATACTGAGAATAAAAAACATTTTTCTGTATCGTACATAGAATTTTCGGAGCTTGAACACTATTTAGACCCGCAAGACTTGAAAACCCTCCGGCCGGACTGTCTAGCTGCTGCAGCCTCGCTTGCCAATTAGAAATTTCAGAAACCCCTGTTTGAAAATTCCTAGCTACAGAATATCCTATATTTAGAGTTTTAGGGTATTGAGTCAATATTCTGCATTTTTCAGAAAACCAAACGAAATCAAAGAAAAAGGATTCAGAAATACCTGTGGATGAAGACTGTTTAAAACTGTCTAACTTAATATCGTCCCAATTACTGGGGTCGTCGCGGCCCATTACATCGAGGACGACAGGATACAAAAAATTCCTATCGTCATGGAAACGTATCGGCTCGACCGGAACTGGCCCACACACCGCACAACCCGAATATGAAGTCAAACCAACGCTTGCGGAAAAATATATTTTACAATTGTTAAGAGAAAATGGTCCAACAGTGACACCAAGTGTTCCGAAAAATTTAGATTATTATCCGAGTCCCGTTAATCGCAGAAGTAGTGGAACTGTTACAGGAAGGTTTCATCCACATACTAAATATGATAACATAACTCTAGCTTGTTGCAGTAAATGTAAGGGAGAAATACATGTTATATAGTCTGGATTTTTCGCCCAATTCAATATAAATAAAATTGTCAGACCCTCAACTCACATCGAATATGCCCCTGTCTACGGTCCTTGTTATTGCAACATTTTAAAGCCTGTATATATATATAATTTATAATATACATGTTTTTCTTCGATTTATGAATTGCTTGCACAAGTGCCTCATGTGAATAAAACTTGTCAAAAATATGTGACAAGCGAGAATGTCGAAACGCCTTTCGAATGGTCTTTGGGCTACTTTCATTGATCTTAAACTGACTAGTACCGTAGGTGTCAATGTTTTCTTTTTCAAACTAATTTCGTTAAACAATGAGACTCATTTCTAAGTAAAAGTTATGGTCAACCCCTGCATTGCCAATAGATACTGAAACTATATATATAAATGCGGCCGTACATTACACATGAGAACCACTAAAAAAGAAAGTTACTTTAAAAATGAGAATTAGATACGACTCCTTTAAAACTGATTCTAATCTGTCATGAGTTTCCAAGATTACTGATGAAGACTGTAAGCACTTTAAAATTTATATTCATTAGTAATAAAAGGCATCAAGTTCAATTTTATTATTTTCAAGTTCCCAACATTACTCGGAGGGTGAAATTTTTGTAAGATTATTTACAGTTCAACTGTTCGAGTATTTTATTCAACAAGTTTTATAAGTTCTTATGTTGGAGATGTTATTTTTTTGTGTAGTTTTAAATAATGATTAATTTCAAACTAGTTTTAGTTTTTCATTTCCAAGTTTTATTCTTGTCAAATGTTTAAAATGCATTTCTGACATATGACTTTTTTCGGGGCTCCCGAAGTATGCGAACCAAGATGGCGGACATCGGAATGTAATATGTGTAGTAGGTTAGGGTTAGGCCATAAGTTAGGTATAAATACTACGGGAGGCTCTTGGATAGTCTTCGAACTGATAATAGGACTAAAATAAGGAAAATTGGAAAAAAATTATCGCCTAACCCTAACCTGTTGCCCATGTTACGTTCTGATGTCCGCCATCTTGGTTCGCATACTTCGGGAGCCCCCTTTTTTCTTTCGAACATGGTATTGATATGTTACTTGGTGTGTGAGAACACTCATCGAACCGTCTGAGTAATAGATTGCGTGTTTTCACTGATTTATGTCTCTTGAAGACCCATCAAAACATACCATACAGCTACATATCTTCCAATACTATGTATTCAAAAGATGCCCAGCCCGAAATTCGATTTTTGGACATGGAAATGTTTTGTAATGGCAATTTAAATGTTAATAAATGGATAAGGTGTGTCATGATCGAAGCTAAGGATGGCACTTTTGGATTTACGAATCCCATCTTTTTTTGAAGCGAGAGACTTTGATTCAAGATTCGATTAAAAAAATATATATTCAGAAGCGAAGCGGCGAACCTAATTAAAAATATGCATTGCAATAATACCATTTAGGTATAGAATACTGTAAAGTCTCCCCCCCCCTCCCCCTTCGCTCATCCCAAAAGGCTCACCTAGGATAGGATAGGATTTACATATTTATCCCGGGGGAGAGGAAAGCCGATAAGACGGCTTATCCATATGACGAACCACGGCCTCTCGTCCGGTTACCATTCCAAGTCGGGTATGGGATTAGTTTTACTGTATTGTTTGTTTTCGGAAGCATGGACTTCGTGATGGAGGAAGCCGTAACCGACCAGCGGTTACGTGAACCACCCAACGACGAGAGGAGTCCAGCAATCCTCTCGCACATAACCATTCCTGTATGGGATTCGAACCTAGTTGGAAACGCCTCTACTATTGCATAAAATATGTCCAAACATTTTACACTGTTAGATATTTTTGTAAGGGTGATACTACTACATGTAAATACAAAGTAAAATAGCTCCTAAAGTCCTCCCTAGTTAAAAAACCCTGTAGTAGTGTATATATTATGTCCAAACAGTAGAATGCGTAATTTGAAACTTTTTTTAAATTTCATTCAAAGGTGCTAAATGCCGATGGTGCAATCATTCATATATCAGTGTTATGATGTAATAAGGGCTTTCTTTTGTTTGTCTCTACATATCTTGTGATGTAATAAAAGCTTCCCTTTTGTGTTCATATATCTGTGAAGGTTTTTGTAGGTTTGCGATTGTGACATCAGCAAGGATTTGTGGGCATTAGGTTTGAGATCTGACCGAGTAATCCACCCAGTAGAAAAATAAGGTACTTCGGTTGTGGATAGGATAGGATTTACATATTTATCCCGGGGGAGAGGAAAGCCGATAAGACGGCTTATCCATATGGCGAACCACGGCCTCTCGTCCGGTTACCATTCCAGGTCGGGTATGGGATTAGTTATATAGTTTTTCGGAAGCATGGACTTGGTGGTGGAGGAAGCCGTAACCGACCAGCGGTTACGTGAACCACCCAACCAGGTTAAGGTTAGGCGTTATTTTTTTCCGATTTTCCTTGTTTTGGAATGCACCAGCACGCAATTCAAATATTATTGCCAACTTGATCGTTACAATTCTACAGTGTCTCGTAGACGTATGGGATTTGAGGTCCAATAATATTTATCTCAAAGGAAGGAAACTAGAAAATTATTTTATCACTCGTTGACCAAATTTATTTATAAGTTTAACTGAATGTGCCAACATGAAACTCATAACTACTTTATTTCATTATAAATATTTCTATAGTATACATCGAATTCGCTATTTCGAATAGTTTTCGTAGCACTTAGTCTTTCATCGGTTGCCGTATCATTCTCAGAAGTGAGTAGCTATTACTTCTGAGTGGATTCGCGCGCGACTCTGCGTAGAGCATATATTCAAAACAGGGTGTGCAACCTTACAGAAGGGCAAGATACAAATAACTGGAAAGCTTGTTTCGTTCCGGACTTCATCTTCGCTAAAAAAAAACTTTTGGGTATGCAAGCCTTATTTAATATATATACTCTTGAATGTTAACCCTTTCCGTGCGGTGGGCACGTATACGTACCCACGACAAAACTCGCTAGATTGCGGCGGGTACGTTGATGTACTCCACTGTTTTATTTAGCAATCGGTCGCAAACTGTTGGTCTAGTTTTTCCGGGTTTTAGGTTATTGATAAGGAGTCTTCTTCGAGATTAACATAAGCGACGATAAATCTCGCTTTCGTTTACCATGGGAATTTTATTTGCGGCGGAACGAGGGAGTGTTTTTGAAATTTATGCAAATTTCGGTGTTTTTGGGTGGTAATAGAAGACATATTATCCCTTCCATCTACCAAAGTATTTTGAGTTAGATAACGAAATTGCTACAGCAATATTATGTTATTGTTTGCCAACCAAGAAGCGGTAACAGTAAAGGATTTAGCGAATATTTCTATTTTTTATCACGGTTTGAAGTTTCAACACCCAAGAAAAAAAAATGCCTTTTTTCTATCCGGTTTGTGACTCAGACCACCCCTTTTAAAAAAAAATTGTTTTTAATCGACAATTGCAAGCTCTTTAAATAAGCTTTCCAACGAGCCGTCAGTGGGCAGCAGAGGATCATTAGTTTTTCGTTAGTCGATCGATTAGTTGTGGGGGTACAAATGCATAAAATCGGCGTAGCAAATACGATTATTTAATAAAAAATAAAATTCGCATGGAAAGGGTTAAGATCGCTTATTAAACTTAATGCTCCCGAGTTTTTGTTTCAATTTTCGTTTTTTTTGTACGAAGCCGCCGCCAAAAAAAACAACCCGGCTAACGCTTAAAATTAGTAATAATCCAGCCAGTGTTCCATCTCTGCCACTTCTCCGCAGGCCGCATAATTTTTCCTTGTGGGCCGCATGTGGCATGTGGTCCGCAGGTTTCGAACCACTGACTTTCACGAATAGAAAAGCACTGTATTAATCAATCATCAATGCTCTATGATAGGTTTTCCATCTCTGTGTGAAGGAATGTTGCAAAACAACTAGATAAAAAATAAATCTGATAGAAACAAGGACTGGAATACAATCAGTAATTCCAGCTAGTGTTAGGAATGAAGATTGCGTTGGAAAGCTACATTTTTAAATCATTTCGAACCCTAATTGGATAATTACTAATTTGTTATTATGAAACGTCGGATAGTGTTTTCTCAAATCACACTTTTCATTAGCGGCGGGGGCTTTTTTGCAAAAAATCCAGTTTTTCTTCCGGCGCGAAAGGAAAAAGATCTTATCTTGATTGCCCGATCAAAACAATATGACTGTGAGACTAATGACGCACAGCAGTTAGTAGTGAATTGTTATGATTAACTTGTTTAGCCTTACTTCAAAAGTGCCTCTATAGTATACATCGGACCCGCTATTTTGAATAGTTTTCGTAGCACTTGGTATTTCACCAGCTGGCTTCTCAGCGTTACCAATGAGCCTTCACTATTAAGTGCATGCGCGCGCGACTCGGCATAAAAAAATACAAATTCTTCAGTTATTCTTAAATAAGCCTGTTGCTGGTGATAGCTCAACAATTTTCGCATTCGTCTGACCAACGACAAAAAAAAATGAACGAGAATATCGGTCAGAGACCGAAGACTTATCGATAACGTTAGGGGGATCCCAAAACAGCGCTTTTACTCCATAGTGACACCTTGTGTCCCATCACTACTTAATTAATAACTCGCTAATTATACGACGTAATTCGCCCAAAATCAATAGGCTTCTGGTCCGAGATATGATGAATGCACATGCAAAATCTGGAGCAGATCCAATCTTGCTTCCGTGAGATATCGCGTGCATCTAACAGACAGACATACAGACAAATACCTATCAACATACTTACCGATTAAAATCGATAAGTAAAAAATGTCCGCTATGACGCGTGAACCAGTAATACTTGTGAGATAGGGAATCTGTCAGTCACCTGCGTAGATCGGGTGCCTGCGGAGCATAAAGTAAATAAACGCTGACCGAAAAAGCAATTATAACTTAATTAGCAAATATAAGTGTCGTCCCTTAGTGCCGCTTCTCTCCCGCGTGGATTAAACTATCCGGAAATCTCCTATTTATTGAAATTATTTCATTCTATGAAAATATTTGGTCATTCTCAAAAAAAAATTGTTCTGTAGGGTATACTGTATTAGTTTAAATTTTACCATTTCATAAGCGTTTTGACGTAAGTCGATGAGATATATCAATATTTGCCTATTTCACATCAAATTGTGTAAAAGGACTAAAGCTTATGTGCAGGGGGATATTCCACTTGACTGACACAGACATTCCCTGAACTTGCAATAGAACTAAAAACAAAGAAAATCGGAATAAAATTATGGCCTAACCTGCTACGCACGGTACGGGAGTACCGACCAGGGCCCTCCCTTACACTGCATGTAGGTGTCTATAAAGTCTCTATAATTCAAAATATTACTAATATAAAATATTCTTTTCTGAAATTGGATTAAAAACTAATGAACACTTCGTATTCCTGCGACATCTCAATCAGACTTACTCATAAGACCAGCACATTAAAGAAGTAAATATCTAACATAATTCAAATTTTATTTTCCTCATGATGAATTTTTTTTGTAAATTAAACTAGTGCGCACTTCCTTTTCCTGTGACATCCTGATAGACTCATTCCAAAAGACCAGCATTGTTACAGAAGTGAATTTCTAACGTAATTCAGGTCTTATTTTTTTGTGAAGAAAATTTTTTTTTTTTTTTAATTTTAACTAGTGCACACTTCATATCCCTGTGATATCTCGATTAAACTTCCTCAGAAAACCAGCACATTACAAAAGTTAAATTTCTAACATAATTGAAATTTTATTTTCCTCACGAAAGGTTGGCGATGATAACATTGCAAATAAAACTGTACATTTGGAGGTTAGAAGCGAAATAGAGAAAAACATGAAATAGCAAACGAAGCTGAACTGTCACACATTTTTTTAGGTTTTGGCTGTTGATGGGCGCCAGATGCTTCCAGTCACTTCTCTTTTTTATTGGCCTTTGCTGCTGCCTTGGTTTCTTTCACATTAGCGCACTTTTTGGTTGTTTCCTTGATGACGCCAACAGCAACCGTCTGTCGTGGAGTTATACCAGGGATATGCAACTTCTCATACAGCATGGCCAGATACAAATAACTGAGTGAAAGCAGGGGCTTCACCTTTATTTAACATAGGATTTCTAGTTGTTGCAAGCACAAAAAATTTGGTTGCTTGCACATAACAGATTAAACTATAGAAAAATTCGTCTGAATTCACGCCATTCAAAATAGTCACATCTCGGGTTGCACAAGTTCTCCTTGTCAGCCGCATTTGGCCCGCGGTCCGCAGGCTGCACACTGGTCTTACACCATAAAAATAGTATGGTATTGACAAATCATAAAAAATTTTCAGCCAATGCTTTACGATAGAAGGTTCTCCATCTCCACACGAGGGAATGTCGCAAAACAAATAAGATGAAAGATTATAAACTGATAGGGACAAGAACTGGAAAACAAATCAGTAATTCACGCACATCGCTGATTATAGTAACAGCAAAATATTTAGCTGCTTTATCATCTATTCATGTACTATTATTATTATTAACAGCTGGGATGTTTAAACATCGAGGATTAGAAGCCAGTGGTTCCCAAAGTTAATTGAACATTGGTCAAAATTAGAAGTGGAAGAATATTCGCAGGCCAGGAGAGCGAATTGTCCGCAAGGAGCCTATACCGGTATGTATATTTAATTTTACCGGTATATTCGAATTGATATGAATATACACAACGCTTAACATGTCATAATAATTTAACAATTGGCGGTATCTAAAACGAAAAGAGGTAAAACATAAAGTGGGTACCACTGCTTTAGACGAACAGTCATTGGCACTGAAAAAGCTCCTGATAAAAATGTTCCTAAAATAGTCAATTTCCGAATCTTATACAAGCTAGAAATATGTAAGTTATCAGTTCAACAACCTAATAAAATTGTTAATATAATGGAAAAACGAACAATCTATTAATGAATCTTGCACGGCCTGAAAATTGAAAGTCTTCAAATATCTCGATCAGTTTTTTAACATGAAAGCCTCTGCAAGTTATACGCTCCCAAAAAGCAGTTGTTAAAGAGGCTTGAATTGACCCAAACAATTCATCTCAATAGAACAGGAACCGTTTATTTATTTATTTATGTCTTTTACGAGGAGGGTGGAGGGGGAGGTGGGGCTGGGGGCATCCCGAAAGGCATCATCCCCATACCCATATTATAACCCATGTTATTGTACCCCATACTATTGTCACCCATTCCCCATTGGTTCATGCTATTAGAACCATCCGTGCTTGAGTTATTATTGCTTCCGCTACCACCAGGGGGCGGTGGTGGGACTGGACCGGGCCCTGGGGGCATGGGAGGTTGACCCATTCCATTACCCATGGGACCCCACATGCCGTACCCCATCCCCATACTATTGCCATAGCCGCCCATCATTCCTCCTCCCCATCATGTTGGCCCCGCCCATCATATTGTTAGCTCCGCCCATCATGTTGTTTCCTCCGCCTCCCATCATGTTGTTGCCAGAATTCTGGTTACCTGAATAATATAATAAAAATTCTGTCTTTGAGGTAAGTATGGAAACATAATGGCTAATCCATTTCATGGAGTCTCAAAGTAAAATTTGTAAAATTGAAAGTCGAAGCCACAGTAGTTTATTTATAATTATTATGGAATTTTTAATATTTATCCGACATGAAAAAATATGGCAAGACAGACAGCTAAATTTTATATTTAACCACATACTCGCAAATCCTGATAGTAAGGGGATAGATAGTTATTACTTATCGATCTTAAGATCGGTAAGTATGTCGATAGGTATTTGTCTGTCTGTCTGTGTGTTAGATGCACGCGATATCTCACGAAAGCGAGTTGAATCTGCTCCAAATTTTGCATGTGCATTCATCTTAGCTCGAATCAGAAGCCTATTGATTTTGGATGGATTATGTCTTATAATTAGCGAGTTAATAATTAATTAGTGATGGGACACACAGTGTCACTATGGAGTAAGACCACTGTTTTGGGGGATCCCCTAACCTTCGATCGATAAGTCTTGGTTTCTAGCCGATATTCTAGTTTAGTTAAGAAAATTTCACTCTGAATTTGGCTCTGTTCAGGCAACCACTGGTATGTGAAAACATTGCCACTGCCTACACAATTCGTTACACCTTGTTACCTTGTGAAGTAAGGTATAAACCTGACGCCAACAAAATTGATAAAAAAACTAACCTGAACTATCTTTTTTATCACTCTTGCTTCCTTTTTTATTATCTTTATCATCATTTTGGCCCCACTGATTCTGCTGCCAGCTCCCACTGTCCGAACTTGGGGGAGGAGGGGGCTGTGGGGCATTACTTGGGGGTGGAGGAGGTGGGGGGTTATTAAAACCTCCCATATTACCCCCACTCCCTGAATTGTCCATCCCACTGGGTCCATATCCTCCCATATTGCTGTTGTCATATTGATTGCCACCCCAGCCCATATTGCCACCACCTGAAATAATAATACAATTTAATAAGACACAAAGTAGCAGATAGTTTTGCTTTTATTGTTGCTGCTCTTAGTTAGTACTTATCGATTTTAATCGGTAAGTATGTTGATAGGTATTTGTCTGTCTGTCTGTATGTCTGTTAGATGCACGCGATATCTCACGAAAGCGAGATTGAATCTGCTCCAGATTTTACATGTGCATTCATCATATGTCGTACCAGAAGCCTATTGATTTTGGATGAATTATGTCGTATAATTAGCGAGTTTTTTTTTAATCAGTGATGGGACACAAGGTGTCACTATGGAGTAAGAGCGCTGTTTCGGGGGATCCCCTAACTTTTGATCGTGAGTCTTCAGTATTTGACCGATATTCTCGTTTAGATGTTGAGGGAAAACTTTTTCTTGCGAAAAAAAACAGCTTTCTTTGTAACTAATGGACCAATCAATTTCAAAATTTTAGTACGTATAGATTCTGAAATTTGTTTCGAATCTGTTTAGTGATCTAACTAAAAGAATTCAATCGAAAATTAATTTTAAATTAGTCAGAGTCGGAATGACAGAGTCAGTTTAAAATAACATTTTAACATCTTGTCAAAGATTATATAATTTCCACCGACATCACTTTGAACAAAGATTACTTTGATACTACTGTCCTTAATTAAAAGGACCGTAGCTTTTTCCACTGCCTACCTAAACACTAAATAAAAAAGCATTCCTACCTTCCATATCATTATTTGAGTTGAATCCACCATATCCGCCTCCTGCATTTCCGTATCCGTCTCCTCCAAAATTGTTCCCCCCACCTCCGTAATTATTCGGTCCTCCCCCTCCACGTCCACCATAACCTCCTCTACCCCCACGGAATCCTCGACCTCTGAAATTCCCGCCTCTTCCCCCTCGGGGACCACCTCTCATCCATGGCGGAGGGGTACCCATTAAACTCTGAGATGGTGGCCTAAAAAAAATGAAATGTCTCAATGAACTAAAATAATGGAAAGGAAGATATTTAAAAAAAATCTGGTTTCATTTTAATGTCAGATGGGGAGTTCCGAGTCATGGTGTTAATTTTATGAAATTTACTGTGACCCGCACTCATCCTATGACATCACAAAGTCGCTTGCAAGTAGGAATTTGTGTGGCGTAATGATGAATTTCGTCGTATTTAGTGGGTATTTAGTGTTCTTTATAAATGTTTCATTTTGATGTCAGTTTCATGTCGGTATTTGTTCATTTCATTGTTGTTTATGAAATTTACCATGACCCGCACTCTACGTGGGAATCGAGCAGCAGGTTTGGACCACCCTGGACTAGGTATTGATGTTTTAGAAGTGGGGATTGGAACTGTTAGTACCGTTTTCATGTGAGCTTGTTAGGGATTCGTTCGCCAGGGATGCCTCTATTTCATTTTAAATTATTTTTATAGTTTTTCTGCAACATTTACTCACAAGAAAATACTTTATTGCTTCAGATTTTTGAGAACAGGAGGGACTCGATTTTACTTGCAAAGGTAGCCATTCCATTAGTCAAAAGGCAATTATATATGGCCCGTGGGGCCGTACAGCGACCCATAACAGACTTAGTACCCCATTACGTTTTAAATGGTTTTTCTAATTGTAACCGCACCGTCGACGTTTTAGACATTACATTACATTGAGATAAAAATCCACCTGACAGGAATTCAGTAATGCGATGAAACCTTATTGTTTAAAGCATTTCTCAGTAAACGGCCATGTATTTTGGCAGAATATTTCGATATATTGTATCTGGAATAACTTACCCTGGATATGGACCGAAATTAGTTCCCATCAATGGAGGAGGCTTATCATCATTCTTATTCTGCCCTCCACCGCCACCCCATGGTGGCCTTTGACCTCCAAAACCTCCCCCACCACCAGAACTCTTGTTCCCACCTCCGCTGTTGCTGTTATCAGAGGGTGGTGGTCCTTCTCCAAGCTCAGCCATGAGCGACAGGTACTGGAAATGGGAAAAATAGTGTTAAATAGGATTGGGGTTGGCAACCTACGGCCCGCGGGCCGTATCGGAGTAATGTAATCTGGCCCGCGACGCTTCACTGAATTATAGTAACAAAACATCTGTTTTGACGATTATATTCTTCACGTAACACAATATATTGTGAGCCATGTGTAGACTAAATTATATATAATATAGCCTAACAAGTATATATATATATATATAACCCCACAATTATTCTTTCAATGAGCCTATAATTTAATTATAATTAGACAAATCACAACAAAACGCAGAAAAGTTGATGCCAAGTGCAAAGGGTTCAAAGGCGCAAAAAATATTCAAATGGAATTTTTTGAGATACAATACAATCGAGAGATGTATCACTGATCGATTTTTATTATAAAAAGTATCATCCGGTCGGTTTTCAAGTTTCTAAAAATATGTGAGGCCCGACAATGACGCAACCCTAATTTTGGCCCGCGAGCGACAATAGGTTGCCGACCCCTAGGTCAGGGGCTTGACTGTTGATGAATTGGCATAGGACACTTGCTATCATGTCCTGAACACCCCTGGGCACGAAGTCGCGAGCCTTAGAGGAGATGATTTTGATTAATATATCAATAATCTTGTTTTGAGTGAATATGTAAAGTGCCAAATAACAATAAGGCTTTTATGGCAAGAGCGATTCATTTGGTCTACATACATTTTTTTTAACATGTGATAATGGCAGTGAATAAGTAGGGATCTAGTTATCATATCATTTGCATCCAGTGGATGCTAACACAGATATTTTGGTGCTCAAGAAGTATTCGTACCAAGAAGTATCGTACAATCTGAACATAGTAAGTGTACCAGGTTAGGGTTGTTCAGGTTGTGCGTCATCTTGGTACGAATACTTCCGGAGCGCCTATATTTGTTCATAGAGCAAATGACAGTAGTAAATAACATATAAACGAGAAAGCGCTCGGAGACCTCCGACTTATCGATCTAGTGGCGTGTATCCTTCGCTCTGACTCAGTAGCAACACCACGTGTCCCATCACTAATTAATTACTCGCTAATTATACAACATAATTCATCCAAAATCAATAAGCTTCTGGTCCGAGATATGATGAGTGCACGTATGCAAAATTTGGAGCAGATTCAACCTCGCTTTCGTGAGATACCGCGTGCATCTAACAGACAAACAGACAAATACCTATCAACACACATACCGATTAAAATCGATAAGTAATAATGAACATACCTCACTGTCCATTTTAGCTTTGTCAACCTGGTTCATGGGGGCTTGGGGGTTTTGTTGGAGCCCCATACTCGGAGCCATTGCCATACAATCTTGTGAGAGATGACCTCTGCCCCCACATTTTGTACACACGGTGGTGTTTGTGACATTCTGGTTCTCTGGTTTAAGCCATTCACGTTCTCTGCAATGTTGAAAATAATGTTAGGTTTTATGAATGGTAATTTTGATGGTGATTCATGATTTTTGACTTGATAGATTCTCGATTCTGGAACTCGTTAATGCAAACATATACATGTAAATTCATAAGCCGTAAAAAAAACAAAAGTATTGCTGAAAATTATTTAATTGGAATCATCCTAATACCTCTTTAAAGCAGAGAGTTTTTGTCAGGGGATATTGATCACCAAAGTTTGGAAAATCGTAGATTTGAGCATCATTATAGACTTCTCCAAAGGATATTAAAACACTTAAATCATACCTTGGCAAAGCATCATCTCTCAAAGTTCCGTTCAATCTTGCCAACTCCATAAGCTGGAGTTTTCTTAGATCATTCTGACCTTCTGGTTGTTCAATTCCCTGAGAAAATAATAATTAACAATTTAATAAAGATGATACTATGCAATTCAAGAGTCCCGCTGCACACTAACGCAAATGTATTTCTGTAACGTTTCGTCTGACCAAGATCAGACTTCCTCAGACAAGCATTTTACAACAATGATTTTGGTCAGACGAAACGTTACAGAAATACATTTGTGTTAGTGCGCAGCGGGACTCTTGAATTGCATAGTATGGTATTCTTATTCCTGCTACAGCATCCTTGCATTATACGCATACAGATCCACTAGCGCAAAGGCATTGAGGAAGGATTGGGAGTTAGTCTCATGCAACCTCTACTAATAGTTAAAATAACACTGTACCTGCTTTATAATCTTGTGAATCTCTTTGCTGGCTTTCTGCACACTTTCAATAGTAGTTCCAGTGATGAGGGCATGCAGTGGTTCATCTTCACCAGGTAATGGCAAACCATCTTTCCGCCCAATCTTTCCTTCTTTCACTGATCCTTTGCCACGAATCATGATTTTACAATTGCACTGGGATGCAGAATTAAATTATAGAATTTTAGGTTTTAAATTCACACAAAAAATTAGCGTTTGGCACTGCTGCTGTCTGTCATATGGGTGGTATTTTATTTGGCTTTTATTTATAAATCTTGAGAATACTTATGAACAGGGAGTCGATTCCTTCGCTTACGATGTTGTTTCTTTCTTGAGACGAGGTGTAACCCGAATTTCAGTGTAAGTCGGGACATTATACTGTACAGTACATAAAGTACTCTATACATATTGTACGCTTTGAGTCCATAACAAAGGGTAAAAAGTTAAAAAAAACAACGATCAAACAAGTTACGAAAAAAAAGGCTCAAACAACCAATATGGCGTACAGTATCACTGAAACTGTGTACCATGTGACTGAAGCTTAATTATTATTCGTTCATAATCGTAATAGTTCACAATTGTCTAGGTCGTTCACGATGTAAATGACGAAAACCAATGAACCCAAAGCAGTGATTTTCTTGATCACAATGATCCAGTTTAAGAGGCTTAGATATTACAGTACAGTATTATCTTTTATATTTTTATGGAGTGCGTTCGTAACCTCGAAACAGCGTTATGGAGAAACAGCGTAAGTCACGACCGTCGTAACGTGGGGACTCCCTGAAATACTACGGATTAAATATTGGAAATTTTTTATATAACATTTTCATGGCTAGTAAACATCATACTGAGGTTCCAAGGATCGTGCATTAGGCATTCTAAAATGACACAAAGTCAAACTTGGTCCTTGGTCGCTCAAAGGACCATGGAGAAGTTTTCTGGGGCCACAAAAAAGGCCACTAGATAGTAGATACCATTTGTGAATAAATTAAAATATAGAATAAACTCAATACGATTTTGTTCAATTCTTTGATTCTAAGTCTCTTTGCTCGGCTTTTTAATAACTGATGAAAAGTAATTTTTCCTTGCGCAGAGCAGGGGTGATGAGTGATTAAGAATAACTGTACTAAACTGTCCCACCCACCTCTTTTTCAATCTTCTTCAATGTATTTCCTCTTGGTCCGATAAGCAAGCCAACAAAATTAATGCTCGGATTCAAATCAGATGGAATATTGATCTGCTCGCTAATGCGTTGGACAGGAGGCCTGGAATGGAGCAAGAAAAATTCATCAAAATTCTGATAGAAAACATAAAAAAGGCGGCCATCACACTTATTATCACTATCAATTGAAGCTATTGATATAATATAACAGAAAAATATTATCAAATCACTGATCTAGTAACCAAATCAATACACAATTATTGTGTTGGCATAATAATTTGAGTTTAAAGAAAAACTAATTCTTTCTGTCAATTATTGTTTAATTTTTTTAGTTCGGCCCCTGTAGAATCCTCTGCATGCACTCCATCTCGCATCTAGTCCCTCAATCAAAGACATATGATCTACTAATACACGTTAAATCATTTTCTGTCTGGGCACAACTCTTTTGTCACATATGCTCTAATATTATGGAACCAGTCAATTAAACATGCAGGAGTTGCTTTGCTTCAGTAATGACCAACTGCCTATTTTTACAGAATTATTCGAAAAATTTACAAAGAGTTACATATTTATCTGGGGGAAGAGCAAAGACAGCCTCTCGCCCGAAAACCATTCCATGTTGGGTATGGGATTAGTTGGCTATTTGTTTTTCGAAGCATGGACTTGATGGTGGAGGAAGCTGTAACCGTAAAACTTACTTATAATCGACAGGAGGCTTATAGTTTTCATTTATTTTAATCATATCCTGAATCAGTTTATGACGTTCTTCTTCCAGTCTCTTCCTTGTTCTGTATTCCCTGGTATTCAGCCTCTTTCCCTCGTTATTGTAAATCGGTTCCGGAGAAGGAGACCTAAGAAAAAACAGGAATTACAAGCGTTATTCCAGCACTTCTTTCAAGTTTACTCCAATATGTAAGAGGGTCTATTTTTTGATCTCTTTTTTTGACAGGAATCTTTCCATTTAAACAACCCCTAGTCCACTGGTTCTCAACTTGAGAACCACCGGCCTAGCCAATTTCTTACACCCTGGGTGATGGGATTTGAACCTCAGATTTTTAACACATTTTAACGGCGCTCCCGTAGTATGTGAACCAAGATGGCGGACAACTGAACATAGTATGTGTACCAGGTTAGGGTTAGGCCATAATTTTATTCCAATTTTCCTTATTTTAGTTCTATTACAAGTTCGGGAACTAGCCAAGTGACTCCCGTAGTATGTGTACCTGGAATTATGGCCTAACATGATCCACATACTACGTTCTGGTGTCCGCCATCTTGGTTCACATACTAAGGGAGTACCTTTTCAACACATTCACTGTTAAAATCAAGTGAAACTTCGAAAAAGTTTTCAAGAAATGACATATAGGCTATTGATAAAATTACTGGTAAAAATGTATAAATGTGAAAAAACACAATTTTTTAGATGAAAAGTGACGACCCATTGAACCCAAGCACACTTAGCAGCTGTAAGAAAGTTAATTTTTGTCGTAATAGAAGAAAAAAATCCTGAAAAATTTGGAATTAAGCCTGCTAGACCTGTAGAAAGGTTAGGCTGTAGAAAAAATAGCAAATTTAAGAGAAAAATTTAGGTAATTTGCTGTGAATAAACTGGTATCAGATTAAAATCATTTTTGATACTCTGCAGAAAAATTGATTATTAATTTGGGGAGGTACTTCCACTAAGAAAATTCATAAAGTTATCAGAATAAAATGGTTATTTAATGAAGAAGTCTTCTGCTGCGTAGCTCTCTTTGAAGTAGAGTTCTGCAGAATTCATGGTTGACTGGCCATGATGAGCGTTCTCACAATGCTGCAATGTAAGTGGCTGCATAAAGGGTTTTTGGGCACAATATGTTAGGTTATATTAAACATGGTTGGATTGTTAGAAAATAGATCAAAACTATATAATATTTACCATCTCTGACTACTAGAGTTTCATATTTTAGCTTAAAAAATAGGCCCTAGAAAAGCAACCTCTGAGATGGCTGGTACTTTACAATCACTGTAACCGTATATTCTCGCATATAAGCAAAATTAAAAATTCCAAAAAAGTTTCCAAACTAGAGAGTACGTTTCTATGCGCATAACTCAGGTTGGCTTATATGCGAATTTTCATAAATACCCCGTTTCGGGGAGCTGGCTAACATGCGACGGTATACAGTACTCAAGATTACTTAAATCTTTCTTTTATATATACTTACAGTTTTATATAATCTTTCAATTTATATTTCTACCCCTCAAACTAGGATATTAGGTTATGTTTGAAATTATTAAATAAAATGGCCATTTTATGGTTCCCAAAAAACAAAAAAAAATTCATTTGCCTGATTGGTTTGTCAAAAAATGATCAGAGAATCGTATTGTTGCTTTCATAGTGGGATATATTTTTAATATATGCTGTACTTCGAATTAACTAAGAAGTGCTTCGCCTACAACTTTACAAAGTGACGAATCTATTTTATTTATGAGTATATGCACATTACTTTGTTTTAGATAAATACCAATAAAAGGGTTACTAAGTAGAAAGTTGTAAAAAAATAATAAATTGAACAAAAATAGCAAAAAATTAATGTCACCACAAAATATGTAAAAACCCAAAGTGCTTGTTGCACTCAGATTTAACCAAACCTGTCTTCAGGGTTAGGTGAAATACCAAGGTCGCCAGATTTCAACTTTCTCGTCACATCTTCGATCTGTAGCTGAACTGTAATTTTCACGGTTATGAAACACGTTGAAAAAGAAAAAAGAATCGTTTGTTAGGGAGACACCAAGTGGAGCACCGATAGTGCCTCTGGTGTATTAAAAAAGAGTAAAAATCTAAATTAATACGAAAAAATAAGAATTGAGAGCTTGAAACTCCTTTGAGACGTAATTCTTGAAATCCTATCATCCACCTAAAACCTGGCATCAGATACTTACCCAAGCCCTAGAAGTTAGAGACAGTTAATTGTGAATTTAAAAGGTAAAAAACGTGTATAAAATGTAAAAACAAACTTTTTCAAACCTAATTGGGCCAAGAGAGATAAAAAAACATTCAATCTATTACAAAAAGAGCACAAGAGCGGAAAATTCAAAAAAACGAATAAAAAAGAAAATTACCTATGTATGCTTGTTGCTGTTCTTTACTCAAATTAGCAGGCATTGTGGATGGGATACCAGGAATGTCAGTTTTCACTTCCGGCGTCGACCAGCGGCTACGTTTCTTTCTTGGTCGGCCACGTTCATCAGACGTCTGCTGCGGCGTTGTAGGCATAGACGGCTGAGGTGGTGGGGCTTGCATGAGCGGTGGTGCTGGTGCTAGGAAAATATATATTACAGAGTTTATTGAGTATGACAATATGATCAAGACTTCGTTAAGTATCATCGAAATGCAGTACCGTAAAAGCGCCTAACTTCGGACAGTTCCTAACTTCGGACAAAATTTTTGAACGGCCATATCTTAACTAAAACGCGCCGTATATTGCTAATTTTAATTATTATAGGTTGCGCTGTTATATCTACATCTATTCTCATCTTTTTTAATGTTGCATAATTATTTTTTTGGTAAAAAAACGGAAATTTTGCCGAAAATTGACTGCCCGGCATTCAACGGCGCAGAGCGTCGCTCCTACGGAAGCTATCATCGTCAAAATACCATCATTCGGTAGAGGGCGACAACAATGTATATAATTTATTTGAGTGATCGCAAGACGTCGTACGAGATTTAAATAAAACCTAAAATTCTGAATTATGAATTCCGTAAGAATATTAAGATTTCACGCAGCGTCAAAAATTACGTCAACCTCACGTAGATTATTTTTCGCTCACTTCCGACACGACGTCACACTGCGTCGCGGAAATGAATTTTGACGCCAGACACAACGGAGCCAATATGACAATTTCCGTTAAGATAAAGACGGCGTTCCAATGTAATATTTTTGTATTTTGTTCGTATATGCCAAAATTACATTAATGAAAATACATGTCACACTTAATCGATGACGTTAAAAATCGAATATATAAAACTATGATAATTCCAACGACAGTTATTGAATACGGCCTGAGTAAATTTTATTCACTCGAAATTAAAAATAAATTTAATCTCCAACAAATAAACGGGACCTACATGTTAACAAGATTAAGTTGAATTTTAAATTAAACTTTACAATCGGATTTACCGTGTGTTTGATATAAATTATCATTTATAAAGATAACCGCGCAGAATAAAAAAAAGCTATCCGTCAGAATATTAATACTTCAAAGACTTCGATAGAAGCCCGTTAAAATACTTCATTGTGGATTGAAACGGTTTGCATCAGATATATTTACGTATGCATTTCCTGATTAAAATGACTAACGTGTTATTATACTCATCTGAAGTATCGAAAATAACGAACGAAAGATGTAAACATAGGACGACGGAAGTTTCAAATAATGCATTTTCGTCGTGACGTCAATGTTACGACGACGATCGAGCGTCTTATCTTCACGCAACGACGTGATTACGTCATCCGCATCGGAAGCCTCTTTCTCTCTGTGCGTCGCGGTTACGCAGTGAAGAAAATGACTGTCCGAAGTTAGGGCAGTGAAGGATAACGGTCAGATGACAAGAAATATCGATTATTTCAATAGTAAAAATAGTCCAATTGAACCGAAATTTGCAGGGAATGTAAATTACCGCACGAATGTTTTACCGAGCAATTTTGGCACCGTTTGGACAATAAATGGCCGAGTTATTGACGAAAATATAGTAATTTTGTCCGAAGTTAGGCGCTTTTACGGTAAGGCACAGTTTCCAAATTCCAATTATGTCCCCTCATTTTGGTTCAATAACACTAAACACTCCATGTGTCTCACAAACGAGGGGCGAGTCGCACGACGGCAGATGTGTTATATCGCGTCATACTAGTCTCGAAATATTCTACGTTAATCGCAGCTGTCACATGACCAAAACTGTCGTTTTTGCTAAAAACTGTACGCCATAGTAAAACAAATTTATAATTTTTTCCAGAGGAATTCAATGATGACAATTTTATATTAGTTTATTGTGCAACTTCATTTTTACAATGTCCAGACGTCCCTTAAAGGGTGTCTGTTTATTTGCAAAATGAAATTGTCTGAAATGAGACAATGTCGCTCGATCTGTAAAGTGTGCCGTACTGAAATGTGACTAATTTTAATATTCATGTCTAACTAATCCCCTTTTAAGATATCAAAAAGCATTTCAAAAGTTGATAAATCATATCCACTATTTTTAACGTTTTTATTTTTATCAAACTGTCAAATGGCATGTTTGTTATAGATACAAAAAATAAATGTTTACAAGCTTACCAGAGCTAAATTTCTTTTGTTGCAAGCTGGCAGCAGCAGCCTGGGCAGCCCTAAGCGCTGCAGCAGCATTACTGCTTTGCTGTGGTGAAGGCTGGGAATGTTGTTGCGGTGGAGGCATTTGAGGTTTCAAAAGCGATGGTTGTTTTTCCGACGGAGGCGTCGCAGAAAATGTCCTTTTTGACCCAATTGCGGGGTTTCGCGGTCCCAGCGGAATCGCATTTGCCCCTGTAAATCCACTACCTCGTCTTGACATCTCGATGGTCTCGCAACCTGTCGCACTGAAAGTGCGAATGCACAGTCTAAATCAGAAAACGTTGCACGTGAGGTGGAAGTTAAAATTCTATGCGTGGGAGACCGACTGATGAGCATTTCCACTATGTAGGGTAGGGCAGATGAGGTAGGTGATTAGCACGTTAGTCAGGTATCCCTGTCCGCATGACGCAGAAAATTTTTGGAAATGATCGGGCCAGAGGAAAGGGGTCAAAACGGGGTTTTTGTGGCCCGAGGCTGTTCATTGGTCAATCAGCTGTCAATCAAGTCACGCGAGAGTGATTTAGGGGTTTAGAGGCCGTTTAGCTAAGTTTCCGGGGCCGGAAAGCGTTTGCCCGAGTATTAGGAATTTTTCCAAGTCTTTTTGGCGGTGGGGGCTGTGCCCCCACGCCCTCTGTGGTGAGAGAACTCGTGCAAAGCCACGCCCACTTAGGTTCTATTGTTTTTAGGCAATTCTGAGGCATGTGAATGGGATTTTGGGCTAAGATTTGCCTAATTCTCAAAGAGTATAAATATTTGAAATTTTCTTTACTGAAAAATCGGTGTTTCCCCCTCCCAATAGCCCTCCAGTGGCGTAAGAAGGTTGCGCACTTAAAAATGGAGCTATTGAGAAATGAAATAGATAGGTATGGTTGGAAAAATTAGTTTAACATTTTTTTGAAGAAATTTTTGTTCTCTTACTCCCCAGTCACGCTTTAGTGATTTTGGCTTATTGCAGGCCTCTGAAAGGACATATTGAGAAAGTGAAAGCATGGGCATATTTGGAAAAATTATTTGAATCCATTTTAAAAGGAATTTTTTTCCTCCAACTCTTCAGTCATGCTCCAGTGATTTTACGTTATATCTCGAGAATGGTAATAGGTAAAGAGGCCATATCTGGGTCATACAAGTTAATTGAGGTCTAATTTATGTCAAAAAAAATTCGTCACGGTTGAGTGATCACGGGCCCTGAAATTAATAAAACTTGATTTCCATTGAGGGTGATCGGTTTCTAACCTGGTATTTAAACTATTTAATGTACTAAAAAGGTCGGGGGCACCGCGCCGGACGAATGCCGCCATTCGTCCGGCGCAACGACCAGGGTCTTCCAACAAAATCAGAACAAACACCTACTTTTTACCTTACTAAACACATTTCTTTACATTTCCCCTCGCGGGTAGCGAAGCGACCGACCCCTGGATAAACTTCTAAATCTACTAATGAATAAGAGTTAATACGCTTATTCAAACAACAACTGCTCGCGAAAAGCTAAACGCAAATGGCGACGAACGATGCTTTGCGACGTGTGAAGGAAAAAAGCAAAGTCACGTGATCAACCTTCGACGAAACGTTGCCGAAACGTTCACAACTTTCGATCGCATTTCATTAATGAATATTACAAAGTATGTCAATATACTCGTTATTGATAATCTCTAACTGAAATTGTTTTAGGAAAGATTTCATTTTATAATTGCATTCGATAAAAGCTTTCATGAGGCGTTTTTCATGTGGATATCTGCAGTATAAGCGCGAAAAATCTAAAGCATTCGGGCCAAAAATCTTGACCGTTCTTGTATATACTAACACACGCAACATATTATTAATCAACCTGTGTTTTCAACAACAGTATTGTATATATTGGCATTTATTAGCAAAGTAATAATATTGTTTGTTATTTAAATACCTTTGCTTCTCTGCATTTTGCCATCATCACACATCTTACGTAACATGTCCAAAGACATCACTTATATAAACGAACCTTGCTAAGCGGTAAGTAACTGATAAACTACGGTATGGCTTTTTTTCAAGAATGAAATTTGAAATCATTTTCGAGTTTTTGACTGTTTCTACATCGAATTCATCCATTATATTTCAGCTAAAACCGTCACACTTGATAGAAAACCGTTCTCCGGTTCGTGACGTAATATATCGGTCCTTTTCGTGTTGGTAACTCGAGAGTTTGGAAGCATGGCGAAGTCGAAGAATCATACGAGTCATAATCAGTCAAGAAAAGCTCATAAGAATGGAATAAAAAGACCAACTTCACAAAAATACCCTTCCCTAAAAGGAGTATGTCCAAAGTTTTTAAGAAACATGAGGTTTGCTAAGAAGCACAACAAAAAAGGAGCCGGAAAAGTAAAGGCCGAAAAATAACTTTGATGTGACTTCAAGATTGGCTCGTGTGAGTTTTCGAAGCAATTGACGAATTTTGGACAATTTAGCCAAGATATTGAACTCGAGAAAATTTCGTGCTATGTAATTGTTTGTCATCAGAAATTCGAATATTGTGTTAGAAAATAAAATATGAGCTAATGGATCTGGTTTGTCTGTGATGTTGCTTTAGTCATCTCAATTTGTGTAGTTTAACATCCTGACGGTACTTTTAGAATCTATTTCATTAATGATGTGGTCAAAGTACCAACAGTGTACACGTGTGCCACACTTTGACTTTCAGACTTCTCTGCATCTTGACTTAGCATTGACAGACTGGATATTCAGATATTTAAGAACTTAAGATCAAAAATAATTAGATAGAGCAGTTGTTTGATGATTAAGATTATTTGAACACAATTCAGAAACTGAGTTCTACATATTCAATTTGAAAACAATAAGAAGCAACCTAGGCATAAACCAACTACAGACCACGGGACCACCCATTGCTGCATTGGGCCAGCTGTACGGACTTAACCACTTCAATTGCTAGTTCAAAATAAATCGGGATAAATGTCGGGTTGGGGCTGGCTTTACGTCACTGTGGAATATCATGTGTTTGTGGCCCGCTAAATACCTACTGCTGCTTTCAATGTTTCCTCCAGTTGTTTTTCTTGCCATGTTTAATAATGGATTCGAAACCGTTGCAGGGATAGTTATGTGAGAGGGGAACTGCAATACTTGCCACTGATTGGTTGCGGCTTCCTCCACCACCAAGTTCACGCTACAGAAAACTGGCTAACAAATTCTAAAGCGTATATATGAATATTCCCACACCCGACATGATATCCTCTTTCCATGATAAATATGTGTATCCTACCCTACTGTACCAATCCTAATATTAGAAGGCCAATAAGCGAATGTAAAAAAATAAATGTATTCGAGTCTAAGGATTGAACAACACTGGTTATTAAAATAAATTAATGTAGTAATCGCAGTAAACCCTTTTCCTCATGGCCCTATGGAACTGCCCCATGGACTCTTAGTGGGGATGAAGGCCCAGTGCAGCAGTTGGAGAAACCTAGGACTAGAGCTTTTGAACTAAAAAGTCTACCTGTCATGTCTACGACTTTTGTAACTCCACGACTGGGATAGATATGTATTGATAGAACTTAAAAAAAAATATAGCTTAATCTGTTGATAAGACTCACAGAATAATTTATAAGTTTCTTACTAGTCAAATTATTTTCAAGGAACAAAATAGTATAAAAATAAAATTTGTTACAAAATATCCCAACATTATATACTATGCATAGAGCAAATATATCACAGGATAAAACATTAAAGAGAAAGTCAACTAGGTGAAATTGTTCTGCAGACCAGGGACAGAATAATACATTTTTCTCTCATTACATTAATTGCTTGCTATATATCGATCGAAGAATTCACCATCCCGATTTTTCATTACTCCCATGATCGTCATAAATTTTACAATTATGAAACTACTATTATAAACATTCAGATAAAGCTTGAGAGGAAATTTTTTGAAGATCATTCATAGACTTATGAGGCATTTACATGTATAAATTGATATACACACACTTATACACTTCATAAATAACTTTTTAATTGGCTGGATGAGATGGCCCAAACCAAAAAAAAAAAATGACTTGATGAATTTGGCATGTATCGTTACGTAACAATTATGCATCCTTTTCAGACTTGATTTAACAAGAGAGCTATGCTCAAATATATGGACGCCATATATATAGCGCCATCCAGTGGCAATAATTTTGATGACGCCATAGCGAAAAAAAAAGTAAGAGCCTTCTGGAGAAAATTTTTATCTTTAACCACTGAAAACATCAAAGCAATTGGTCCAGTATTCGAAGAGAAAAGCGATTTTTTAAAAATGGAGACGGAGACAAATAACAATAACAACAAAATTTTGAAACGATCGTTATGGCCACTAAACGTGTCCAATAATATCCAATTTGCAAGATCAAGTTTTGCATTAAAGGAAATGGCATGGGATTAACATCTCATTGTGGTTTGCACAGAGAAGATGGCAATAAAAGTTGGTCACAAACTGAAAAAGGTAGGGAAGCACTGGTGCGGGGAGACAAAGTCATTCTAAATTTCCCCGAGTTGGGCCAAGATTTTTTGACTTTGAATGGTGATGAAAAAGTCAAACTTTCCAACATAAATAAAGTCTCGATATTCACTTTGGAGGAACATTCAAAGCCAGACAAGACATGTTCTTATCAGATTTTGCTTAAATTAAACTCGAAGAGTATTTTCCACGTTCATCAACCACAACCTCTGACATATATTGGGTGTAGAGGACAGGTATATAAGGGCTGTTCTGAATTTCCATGAGGTCAAATTTTTTGACTTTGAAATGTGATAAAAAGTGTAAACTTCTTTACAGAAATAAAGTCTCGATATTCACTTTAAAGGAACATTCAAAGCCAGACAAGACATGTTCTTATCAGATTTTGCTTAAATTAAACTCTAAGAGTATTTTCCACGTTCATCAACCACAGACTCCGACATATATTGGGTGTAAAGGACAGGTATATAGAGCTGTTTTGAATTTCCCCGAGTTGTGGCCAAATTTTTTGACTTTGAATGGTGATATAAAAGTGTAAACTTCTTTACAGAAATAATCAAAGGAACATTCAAAGCCAGACAATACGTTTTCTTATCAAATTTTGACTTGGTATTATTTTCCACAGTGTTATCCTCGAAAGTCTGAGTCATCGTCTAAATTCTGAATTTCACCAAGTTGAGGTCGAAATTTTAGACTTTTGGTAATGGTGATAAACAAGTCGAACTTCTAAAGAAACTCAAATAGCATAAAGTCTCAATATTCACTTCAATGGAACATTCAAAGTCAGACAAGACGTTTTCTTATTAAACTTAGCTGAAGCGTCATCTTCTGATATTGCTGATGGAAATGTCAAAGTAAAATAGTATTTATCTTCTACAATGAGTTCCACTGATTCCTAAATTAAGAAAAAAAATTCCAATTATACTTTGTCATGCAAAAAATCACAGATAATTCAGACAAACAGGTAAATCAACGCAATTACCGGGAATAGAGGTCGCAAAGATCCATTTCTGGTCATCAGAAATCAGTGACACCAAGATTTAAAACGGGTCCAAAATAAAAAAGTGGAAGAAAAATGTACACAAAAAGAAACTTGATGATACTTATTGCTATGAAAACCCAAAGTTTTCAGCTCGGCGGTGTGACGAATCGTGCTAGGCCTTAGGATACGCTTGCCATCGCACCTCCGACCTACATGGGTTCATATCCCCTGATAGTTATGTGCGAGGGGATTGACGAACTCCTCACCGTCATAGGGTGGTTCACGTAACCGCTGGTCGGTTATGGCTCCCTCCACCATCAAGTCCATGCATCCAAAACATATAACTGGCTAACTAATCTCATACCCAACATGGACTGATAACTGGACAAGAGGCCGTGTGAGTTGTCTTATCGGCTTTCCTCTTCCTCAGAATAAATATGTAAATCCCATTCTAACAACATTAGCTATACAAGCTACTGTTACCTCTGATATATTCAAATCACATTCTGCAACACTGGATACTGTAGGCAACTTAATCTTCAAGACAAACTTTGCCGGCCTTTCATTGTACTTTGGCATCTCTGTCAGTGTGTGCTCTGGTCTCGGCAGATGAGAAAAGTCTGTACATGAAGTTTGTTAGGTAAATGCAGTATCGTATCTACGCAAAATGACACCCATGGCGAAGACCATTAATCGTTGGTTGACAATTTTAACAGCTGCTGCTGAATTTAGATTCGTTATTATTTAAATAAAACTACGAGTGTTAAATAGGAATATTGAAACATTTTATGATGAAACTTTAGTCCTTTTTTTGCGCCCATGACAATGGCGCCTTGCGGATACACTGGGTAAATGTGGCCGACGGGTTAAGGTGTTAGATTAAGTAAATGCAATTACAGGTTACATCTCGATTAGAATCCCATGGCCATCACCTTGCGGCGGGTGTAATAAATAGCATAGAATAGATTAACATGTATTGCATTCTCTAACCAACTCGTCAATGTCCAATCACAGGGAGTACCCAGAAATTTTTAAGGGTGGAGGGGGGGGGGGGCGAGGATTCTAAAATTTCTAATTGCCAAGTTAGTTCGAAGCCATAAAACGAGTGTTTTTAAGAGCCATGGGGTTCTAAAGCAGTGGTCGGCAACCTTTTTCCAGTGACGGATCGGTAAAGCCTAACCAAGATTTTGGCGGACCACCTTTATACAAACGAACTAATCTAATGTGATAAATTATATGCCCTAGAAAATTTATGTTGACAATACAATCAAAAACAAAGGTGATACTATTCACGTAACGTATTTCTTACGTTTGGCCTACTTCGATCTTTCGTTTTTGTAATTGCCATTTTAAAAACCCAACCTCACATAAAGATAACAATGGCATTGTACGTTTTCATGACATCTTTTTGCGGATCGGTAGTGACCTTTCCACGAACCGGCAATGGGCCGCGGCCCGGTGGTTGCCGACCACTGGTCTAAAGTTGTGAAAAGTTGCTATGTATCCACATGACCCACCACACGACCACCACACGTTTTCATGACATCTTTCTGCGGACCGGTAGTGACCTTTCCACGGACCGGCGATGGGCCACGGCCCGGTGGTTGCCGACCACTGGTCTGAAGTTGTGAAAAGTTGCTATGTATCCACATGGCCCACCACACGATCACTCGCGTATTCACCCGCAGTTTTCGTTAACAAACCGTAAAACAAATTTAAGAAACCATTGTTTTGGCGATGTTTTTTGCTTTCTTTTTGGGAATTATTCAATTCGAAGAGAAATATTTGATATCGCTCACCGCTACTGCTAAGTGATCTTCTTTTGAGCAAATTCAATTAAAATCTACCTGTGTTAGTTTCTTTAATTTCTTGTATCAGATCCTTCTTATTCTTGCTCTTCTTTTCATCCCTTTTCCCTAATAATTCATCCATTTCAAATTTTGTGTCAATTTTTGCAGTATCGAGTCCATTTTCAGTTTTTTCATCCATCGATAATTTTTTTAGAAGATCTTCAGGAGAGTTGACCGTTTGAGCCATTTGTAAAATGTCTTTTTCATTTTGGATTTGGGAGTTCGTGATAAATAAAGTCCTTGGGTCAGCCGGTAAATCCCCTTTATAAAGCTCTTTGTAATTTCTGTAGTCCCTTGAGATTTTCGTCTGAGAAAAGGATAGAGTAGGATCTACATATTTATCCTGAGGGAGAGGAAAGCCGACAAGACGGCTTAATCATATGGCCAACCACGGCCTCTTGTTCAGGTACAGGATTTGTTAGCTAGTTATTTGTTTTCATATGCATGGACTTGATGGTGGATGAAGCCGTAACCGACCAGCGGTTACATGAACCACCCTACGGCAGCGAGGAGTCCAGCAATTTTCTTGCCCATACTTCACCCTACATGGGATTTGGACCTGAGAACCACGCAGAGTAATCAGAGGTGCGGTGGCGAGCGTATCCCTAACGCTTAGCACGACTGCCGAGATATGCCGATTTCATATGATCCTATGTCATCCTATAGGATCCTACACATCAGTGGTAAATTACAACTCTCTATCAGAACTCTTTCTACTTCCAGATAGAGACCAAAGGTCATGGTCTGAGCAAACTTGTACATGAAAATACTGCATTATCAGTTATCACCACATTTACCACAGGTTTAATACAGATTAAAGGGTCTGTGTGTCCTTTTTAATCAGTTAAGTCATAGAATAAAATTAAACACACATTTTTACTTGGGGAGGGAATGCCACGGGGACCAAAACTGGTTATTGAGCAAATTTGTGAGGTCGGAAATCAACACATAATTAACCCCGCATGGGATTTGAACCTGCGAACCCACACAGGCTAATCAGAGTTACGGTGACGAGCGTATTTCTAATGCTTAGCACGATGAGCCACACTGCCGAGATAGAAGATTTTTAGAACACTCATCATTGCTGAATATGGAGTTAGGAGTTTTAGTTTAAGAAAAGTTGTTCCGAACATGTCACTCTTCAGTTGAAATACTATCCCAGCAGAAGCCGTTCTTCTTCTCTCAGTTGGGAACTCAAAGCACTGGTTTGACCAAACTTACATTTTGAAAACTATATATTTCTTTTTTCAATGAGTTAGTCGTCACTTACCATACTTCTCTAACAGGCCTTTGTTCGCTTTTAGCTGAGGACCTTGGTTTGAGCATATGAAAACCTACCTATAGCTCTTAACACACCAGAAGTTGCTTGTAACCCTTTTTTTTTCATAGTACTCTTACTGGATATGGATAGATGGAAACATGAATAAAATAACTTTTGAATTCAGAGAGATTTCAATACCTTTAACGTATCTTCAGTCAAGTTCAAAATTAATCCGAATAAAGCATTTTTAATCAGGTCTGTATCGGTACATTCTTCGTATAATTTATCATTCATTGCTACAGGAAGAACAGTTTCCGTTTGTCCTAAATATATAGAAACAATGTGATAAATTTTAGGGAAAGAATCCCGATACTCATCTGTTATAACAGGGATTCTCAAACTATTTAAGCTGCGCCCTTTTTTAGAATTCGTCAAGTCTCGCGGCAACCGCAAAAAATTACTAGCTAACAATAAGCTACAAACGAGAATATCGGTTGGAAACCGAAGACTTATCGATCGATAGTTAGGGGATCCCCCAACACAGAAACTGCAGTTTCGATTCATCCGCTCTTGTAACTTGCGCACTAATTGATTGATAACTCGCTAATTATACGACATAATTCGCCCAAAATCAATAGGCTTCTGGTCCGAGATAAGATGAATGCACATGCAAAATCTGGAGCAGATTCAATCTCGCTTTCGTGAGATATCGCGTGCATCTAACAGACAAACAGACATACATACAGACATACAAATACCTATCAACATACTTACCGATTAAAATCGATAAGTAATAACAGATAGTAAGTTGAAAGTAGGTTTTATTATTCATATTTCATTATTATTAAAATACTATGGGGCGAATATTGCTTCGAATTATGATTGAATGCCAGTTTAGAGAACACCTATATTTTTGTAATATATTCAAATAAAATTTTGACATTCCCCCCTATAGGTAATGCTGCTCGATAGCCATCACTGGTCTATCGCGTCTCCCTCCCTCACACTGAAATCTAAATGTATATTTTCGGCCTGTGAAAAATTAATTACTGACTGATTACTCTTGAAACATCCTAACACGGGCAAACTACAACCCCTTGGGTAATTCAATCTGGCCCGCCTGATGCTACCACAACCAAATTTAAACCAAATTTTGATGTTTTAGCAATAAATACCTCGAGGAATTTGTTGAGATTGCGATTACATTTAGACTTGGCACGAGGCCTATTGTATTTCCCTTTTGCTCTTGTAACACTGTAAATATTGTCCATAAAATGTACCTTTTACGTCAAACTTACATGGCCCGCCAATCTTGATGGGCAAAATTTTGGGCATCAGGTCTGAAAACCTTGCCACCCCTGCTCTATTCACTTGTAATGTATTTCAGTATGTCATTAAATTTGGACCTCCCTAAAGTACACACCGTTTTTCAACTTCTTAGATGTTTTCATTCCAGCAAATAATTTGACAGGTTCATCTTCAGTTTCAGGATAAGGAATCTTCTTCCATGCACAGATATTAATGAAAACATTTTCTGATTCACTCCCCTTCAAAAAAAATTACATCATTTTAAATTATTTTAAAATCTGATTTATGATGCAAAACTCTAATGCAGTGGTTCCCAATCTTTTATGGCTCATGGCCCTCACTCATGGCCTCCTGCTCATCATTTCAGTTCTATTTATAGTGATATTTTGGTTTGCAGATTCCAAATCTCATTATGCTCAAACAATTCATGCTCAACAAAGTGGAAACACCCTGTGAAATAACCTTATCAAGCAATGAAAATAGGAAAAACAGCGAGTTTTCTTGTAATATAGGGGCATAGGCCCTCAGTTAGGATCCGCTGCAATAGGTCATGATGTCCACAACTTCATATACCTAAGCGATAATACACGAACCCTCAAAAATCTATTTTTAAATGTTCTAAATCCAAAGCAAGGCATAAAAAATGCAGAGAAAAAAACGCACTTATAAAAGTATTTTGTTTTAATGGGTCCATTCATCTTTGTCAATGCATTCATAATCCCAATCCTAACCTGTTAGATTTTTGTTAATATAAAAGTTTTAATATTAGTGGGTGTGAGGGGGGAGGGGTAGCTGAAAAAGGTTCATTATATCTGTACAAATACGAATTTAGGAAGGAGGAATTAGAATTACTGTTTTCAAAATTTTAGCTTTTCAAATACTTGAATATCAGTTTGATTTGTGGAAGTTTGCCATTTTTGAAGTGGCGTCATGATTTTTTTATCAAGCAATGAAACGAGGAAGAACTTGGGGGGCGTGGAAAGCCCCCTACGGAACCACTGCTCTATTGGAACTCTGAATAGCAGGGCACTGGGGATAAAAAGTTGGTGATTTAAGTTTGGCATTTTCTACTTTACATCAAAGCCAAAATCATCATTTTGAACTCCTCAGAGTCAACAGTTGCAACCGAAGTATAACTAACAAATATTTTGGTATAAAGCAGGGGTTCCCAAACCAGGGGTCGCGTCCTCAAATTGGGTCGGAGTGATATTTAGGTAGGGTCGCAATCAGGTCATGGTCGGTGGGGTCGCTGAGGTATGGTAGAGGATGGATGTACAAATCATCTAAGATTTGACAAACCATGTTGAATTTAGCAGTTTGTAGCATGGCTTAATTAATGTAAAACAGGCCCATAGGCATCGCTCTATGCATATGCTACAAAAAATGTAGTTGTTTATTTTACTTAATACCACCACATGACCAAACTTAAAAGTCCAGTAAAAGAAGCTCTTCTAAAGTTTCATGAAAAATATATATATATTGACTTGGGGTCGCACTGGACACTTGAAAGTTGTGTGTTTGGGGTCGTCCTGAAAAAAGCTTGGGAACCCCTGGTATAAAGAGTCTGAGCTACAGAAACTTGAAAAAATTGAGTTGACCAAGCATTCTTTTTAACAGTCTACTAAAGAAGGCTCACTTATGCTCAAGTTTTCGTATTCAAAATTTGGTATTCTTAGATTTGAGAGCAGGAGTCTTATCTTGGGATTGGGATCTAGAGCAGCGGTTCCCAAACTATGGGTCGCGTCCCACTGGTGGGTCGCAAAAGGAATCTTAGTGGGTCGTGAAAAGATGTAGAAGAAAGCTTTGATTAATTATACTGGTTATTAGGATCGGTGGCGACTCGAATACGTAAATCTTAAAAAAAACAAAAGTAATTAATTAAATTTAAATTCTAATCTCTGAAAGTTTCCTTTTTACGATCTTCTCAAAGGAACAAAAATTTGCTACACAAAGAATGACCATGTGGCTTTTTTACGCATAGCATTTTTGTACACTGTATAGCACTTCTCACTGTGTTTCCCCGAAAACTAGACAGGAATTAAGATTTATTTTATTTTGAAGAATAACACTATGTTTTTTTTTGGAAGAGGTCTTTTGTGTTCATTTATCAAAAATAAAATTACATTGTAGAAAATCACGAGATTTTTTAATAAACATTATATGAAAACCAACATATATTGTTTTTATTTGTACAGAAATCAAGTGACAAATATCATAATTGTGATTGTGACATCACACAATCTTGAATAGTGGTTTGATCTCCACCTTACCTCAGGTCATTGAACCTTTCCTTTCCCACACATTTTAAATTTAATTTAGGTGAAGGGTTTAATTAAAATCATTTTTAAAATTAAAATTAGGTCTTATTTTCAGGCAAGGTCTTAATTTTGAGGAAACAAGGTAGTTTTGCGATGATTAGCCATTGCTGTGTTCTGTGTTATGTCAATTTGTTTACTCCATCAATGTTTTATTAATTTATTAAAGTTAAATGGGTCGCCATAAGCTGTGGTAATAAATAGTGGGCCGCAACTCTAAAAAGTTCGGGAACCACTGATTAAGAGTCTAAGATAAAAAAATTTGTCAAACAGAAGTATGGAGACAAGACTAAAGAGAGTAAACTTTTGTCAACTGAATAGACCTGCAATCGAAACCAAAAATTCTGACACAAACTGGATAGTAAATAGCGGTTCAGGTATTCAATGGCCGGTTACAAATTCGCTGACCATACATCTGGAATATTCAACTAGCTAACTATCAAATGTATTATGCCCTTAAAACTTAAACAAGATAGTTTCAAATAAAGCCACGTTATCGTCTTTTCAAAAAGAAAAATATTCTAATAATGTTTTGTCTTACAGTTTTGTTATACAATATATTTTGCTTTCATACTCACAAAAGCTTTTGTCTGTAAACAAATCCTTGGTTCAGGAGATGACGTAAATATTTTCTGTTCCTCCATTTGTTTTTCAATAAATTTTTTATACGCATCAGGGTCGTTTTTCGCCAAGTCATCCAGTCGATTCCAAATATATTCAGCTTGATTTTTCATCTCTTTAGAATCCATGTTGTTCTAGTGATTTTAATAATATTTCTGTAACTAAAATGCACAATATTGAAAGTTGGTATCGGGAGCATGAAAAAATTCAAATCAAGAAAAAACGGGTCTCGTGTAGTTTCGTACCTGATGTACTTCTAGTAGGCGTAGCATAATAATCTTTTGACATATATGCCAATCCTAACCCTCACCTGACTACGCCTTCCAAAAATTTCGTCACTACAATGTCACAATCACGTCATAGAGCTTGCCAAATACTCGTACGATCGCCTGAAATGGCATTGGCGCCGACGATAAAAAACTGACTAACGTCAGCGATCTCTCTCCTATCGGGATCGTTGCGACGAGAAAAAGAGAGAAATTACTGTTCGATTTCGGGTTCTCGTCTGCGCGTCTTGGATGACAGTTCGCATAGTTTGAAGGGTTCTATTATGTCACTGTGATGTCGTAGTGACATAATTTTTGGATTGTCTGGTCAGGTGGGGGTTAGGATTGACACATAAAAAAATTGTTATGCTACGCAAACTAGAAGTACGTTGGGTATGAAACTACATGAGACCCGAAAAATCCTGGTACTCTGGATGTGAGAAGGATGAGAATTTTCAAGCTCATTTCAAACGAGAAGAAATACTGAAATAGATAAGAAAGTTCAAAGGGTGGGCAAAATACAGCCCGTGGCCCCGATCCGGCACTCTGGAGTGTTTCATCCGGCCCACTTATGCCTGCTGCTCATAGTTTCATATTGCAGTATTGAGCCTCCGGTCCAGCAAGCAAGTCTATTATCTGGAACCTGCCCACTCAGCAACAAGCAATTGCCCACCCCTAGCTTAAAGTTCTTAAGAACCTTAAGCATCACAGGATAAATATATTAACACCACCGGTATCCCTATTCTAATACAGTACAGGTAATACGGCTGCTGGGCTGTATTGACAGAGCTCAGACTTCTAAAATATATACAGTAACTATTATAAGCTTATCGTTTCTGCAGCAAAAACTGTTGTATGACGTTTTTATCTTTATTTCCGATAAATGAATAGCTACCTGTCTATTTAACAATCTTACATCAAACACACGGCGATAGGCAGCAGTATTGAACAAAGCGACATGAATATTCCTGAATTCAAAATTCAAAGCTGCAGCGTCTCTTCGTCATGACAATAAAGAGTACCAAAACAGAACCGCGAGATGGGGATGAAGAGGTAATAAGGTGGTGGTCGGAGTACAATAGCAAAACTAACCCATCATCCAAAGTTGCAAGAAATGACAAAATTATTTAGAATACTTGACTACAAAAAGTTAAAAAAATATTACATAATTTTTTGTGGAGTTTTAGTTCAGTTGCGATAATCAAAAATTGTTGCCAGATTTGGTAGACTAGACGGGACACCCTCAGCTATCAGTATCTTCGAATGGCAGGTGATTGAATATTTTGAATTAAAATAAGTGTTTAAAATATGAAAACTAGTTTATAATTGCGAATTTGTGAGAAAATTCACAATATAAGCATACAAAATTGCAAGCATATTTAGGAATAAATCTTCTGGGGTCAAGGGTTAATAAGCGAGTTCATTCAGCCGTGATTGTCGTCTGCACCACAACATTCGGAAACTGCTAGTTTTTTGTTCTGATATTAATTGCTTGCGAATCTAAATAGATTTATACCGTATTTTATATGCCACATTCGGTAGGATATGTAGTTCCTCGGACAGCTGTCAAATTCTCAATAATGAGGTAAGGTTAGAGTTAGTTAGTGCAGTTACTTTGAAGAGAAACGGCTGCGTGCTGGTAGGATAACAGCTGTAGTCTAAGCCTAACATTTACTTCGGAAAGTAGCCTAAATGAAAACCTTCTGGTGGGATGTTTCAAATGGAAACTATATATTTGTCAGAATTATGAATTATACTAGGAAAAGATCCGAAATACCGTACCGCAACATTATTTGTTGAAAAAGAACCCGGGAAAGTCAATATCTAACAACATTTTTTGTTATTAACAGTTTAGCATACCCGTGACCAAGACTACCCTTAGGCTGTAGGCTACTACCGTTATTCCCCATATTTCATTAAAGTGAAGTTTTGACGATATTTACTTGGTTGAATGCCGCCTGCTGACGTTTGATAATCTTGTCTCTTTATAATAGACCACTCGGTGTATAATCTGTCAAAACTCCGAGAATATTCGCAACACAAGCTCTGAATAACTCTCCTACTTACCACCAAAATATAAACAAATAATATGGATATTACAAGAATGTGTGAACGTTTCAAAAAAGCTTGGTCAAAGAATTCCTCAGATACCCCAGAAGCTGTTTATTTAAGGTTAATCAGTATTAAGAAGCAAATGCAACTACTACAGTCTAAGATTGTTTATTCAACAAAATATGCCGATGAAGAATATGAATACAGGTAATGATTTATTTATCTATCACGATCTTATTGCGCTCGGATATTTGAGGAGACACTATTTTTGAATCTTTTTGACTTCGCAGTTTGCATTCCACAACAATTTATTGAAAACTCTGGGTGGGTGCACTGGGTGGGTATATGGGTTTATGAGCGACAAAGCTGCTAATTAGAATTAAATATACTGACTTTGAATTTAGGGTGAAACTGCTGCTATCATTTAGTTCATCAGTCCTGCTTCCGCAAAGCAGTCGAATCAATTAAAACACACCCGCTCTTGTTGTTTCTCTGACTTGCTCTGATTTTGTTCTTCCGACTACAAAAAACAATGATGAATGGGTGGATGATGATGGAGACTTTTATAATTTTCTTCTGTTTCTTCTTCTCCCTTCCTGTTTTGTCCACTGCCTTGTGTCCTTCTTCCACAATCGTAGTCGGTATTAATTTCATGCTACTCGCAACCTCGCCAACTCGGTCATTCCGCTCTTGTATGTACTACGTTCGCATTTTGGGCTGATTTGATAGGTCCTAAACCTATTTTGGATTACATGTTATTTATTAACTGCTTCTTCTTAGATTTACTTCTACTACTTTTTTTTTACGTTTACTTAGATTTACTTCTCTACTAGATCTTCTTAGATTATTCCTGCCCACGCCCACTTGGCCATCCATCCGGCTCTTGTAACAGCTGCTCACTTTTGTTGTTTGTTGTCAGTCTCTCTGTCTTTGCACTCATCACCTTGTTTTTGTTCTCCCTTTTGGACATCTCTTCTACATATGACCTTCGTACCTTATCTGTTTATTCTTAGCCACCTGTATCATAACTATTCCAGTTTATTAGCTGCTTTATTGTACCTCATTTGGACCTACTCCTTCCCACACCCAACAACTCCCCCTATTCTCCTTCGTAGCTCTTCCGTCTACTCCACTGTTTTTTTCCTCCTGAGCCATCCCTTTTCTCTCTTAGGCCTTTCCTCCGACAGCTCTCATTACCCTGTCTTCCTATTCTGACCTTTGCTCTCTCTGAACCTTACCTCATCAGACCTCAATCAGCTTACTATGGGTTCGAACCCGCTTTCGTACCTAGCCTACTGCTTAACAGCCCTGCACGCTTACCCTGCGCCATAGTTCTCGACGAAGCTCGGCGTGTAAGATTGGCCCTATAAACAAATATCTACTAATTAGCGATGCATGATTGCCTAATCAACACCGAGCACCGATCAGGGGGCGGAGTCAATTTCATTAAATCCGGAATTGGAGTTATTGAATAAAATTTTGCCCAATCCTCAGTTAGGTTCAATTTTATTTAAAACCAGAGCTGGACTCCGAGACAAATTTTTGTCAGCCAGATCCAGGGATCCTACTTTTCAATGGTCAGCGGATAGCAAATTTTTTTGGTCACACATTCCTGGTATTATTGTTTTCCGGACAAAGGTACGGTAGTTGAAGTTAGAGACTTTGTCAAGTTGTGGTCGGAGTCAATTTTATTTAGCTCGAAGTCGGAGTTATTTTTCTTTTTCTTCTACCACACAGTATTAATAGTCATATTTTCTTTTGATATTCGTATTATTGTTTTTGTTTTCTTGGGCTCTAGGCACACTCTCTCCCTACGGAATTATCATGTGTCGGAGTCAATTTTTCCCTCCAATCCGGAGTTGAAGTCAAATTTTGACAACCATGGGCTAGGTTCAGTTATATTCAATCACTCACCGTGAGCTTTCTCTTTTCTTTCGCCGCATAGTTTTAATATTGATATCATTCTTCCGAATTTAATCCTAAGTTTTTTCAAACCAGGGTTATTACTTTAGTCAATACTTTTATTTGATCAAAAATTCACTTGACTAACACAGACAGTCCCCGAACTCGTAATAGAACTAAAATAAGGAAATCGGAGTAAAATCACGCCCTAACTCTAAACTGGCACACACATACAACATTTTTAATGACTTGTAATTAGTTTCTTTTTTCTGATGTCCATATTGTTCCTTCTAGACACGCGTTTCTCCCTCCGGAATTATCAAGAGTAATTCCCACTGGCCATCTATTGACGGAATCGGAATGGAGAAATCTCGGAGTCCAACAATCCATTGGCTGGGAACATTATATGATTCATAACCCAGGTAAGTTTGTGCGACTTTAAATTTTATTGATATTTGCACAAGTCGAATGTGATTTTTTATGTTGGAATAGACTGTGAGGATGGTATTCACTGTGCTATATCGTTGTTGCACGGACTTACGGCAAGTGTGTTCCATTCCTTTTTTCCAAGTCCATGCATTTGAAAATATCTGGCTAACTACCATATCCTGCATGGAGGTCGTTGTTCGACATATGATTAAACCGTCTTATCGGCATTTATCTCTTCGTGATATATATGTAAATCCTATTCTTCGGCACCTATTTTCGAACCTCTTGAGTGGTGGTTGAGCCCAAGACTTGAAGCGGACAAATTCATTTTTATTCACAGATGACTATAATTTGGATGATTGCAAGCCATTTTTGTAGATACTGTTGAATGTTTTTTAATCAGATTCAATATAGAAATATTCAACAGCACTGATTAAACTTTCTAAATCGAGAAATATGCCAACACCCGTAAGTGAAATAAACAATTTTGTTCTTGTTATTTCAGAACCACACATTCTATTATTTCGACGATCGGTTCAAAGATGGCGATGATAAAGTGAAACCAAATTTTTATTTTTTATTCGAAGTTTATTTTTAAAATTACTTTCTTACGGTCCCGTTGCAAATCAGATAACGTTCACAATTTTTATAACGATAGTACGGCAGATGATTCTAATTTATCATCATGTGATAAAGTTTTTTACATATACCGGCTAAAAAAGAATCCACAAGCCCAAATATACGAGAGACATTTTGTTAGTAATGAGTCCAAGCTGTAAATTTGGAAAAACCTATCATCGATTCTAAACTTCGGACTGATATATCTTCGCAGGGGCATAGCCATTAGTATTGAGGGTCCCTTTTGAAATGTAAAAAAAAAAAAAAAATTTTGTGTATCATACATAGCGACTAGCTGTTACGGCCTAACATGGAGATTTAGATTAGAGATTTCACAACCCCTTTTTCCTTAAATATTCCTGCTACATCCCTTGTCCTGGCGGATATAACTCACAGTTGACGAATACTTTCCTAATCCTAATATTAGACCTTGGCAAATCAGCGGGTTTATTTATCAGACAAAGCAAAAGCCCGACACATGATTATTCTTCCTATTTGCAATACGCTTGCTGCATTCCGTGATTTGCTTTCCTCCACTTTTGTCATTTTATTGTAGATAGCCATGAATATTCTGTATATAGCAAATATATAAATAAACAGATAATATATTTATATGTGAGAAAAGAGCGCCGAGTCCCAGATGTTGATTCTACCAGTCTACACTTCATTGATTTCCACTCAAAAAGCAATGAAGCGTATTTTCTCTAATGATTTATTTCATTTCTGTCATTATATTGTAGATAGCCTTAACTATTGTGTATATAGTGAATATATAGATAAACAGATAATATATTTATATGTGAAAAACGAGCGCCGAGTCCCAAAAAATGTACATAGTTTTAAAAAAAATCGTGGATATATTTAAGCCGCCGCGCCCCCTCTTTAGAATTTGTCATGTCTTACGCCCCACCTCAAAAATAACTAGCTAATAAGCTAGAAATAACAGATAGTAAGGCGAAAGTATGTTTCATTCAAAATCCACGTTTAAAATACGTGAAAATTCAAAATAAAAATATAAATACCCAAAATAAAGCGGGCTAGATCAAATCTAACAATATTGCTTTCGAGTGAATTAAACAAAACTTCAAATTTGCAAGAAAACTTCAGCTGTTTACTTAATTTTCTGAATGTTTTCGTCCTAATACCAATTACATTTGAATTCACATTTTTTCCGGATTTTGGCGCTTGTTTTTCATGCATGAGTAGTTTTGTAAACATAGTATATATTTAAGTGGGATATAATATATATATAGTATAATGTAATGTTAGTAATCTAAATATTTTAATTAAATGGAAAAATAGAATAAAATAGATTTTATTTATGTTATTTATTTCTGAGAGTTTAAGAAAAGTTTTTTAATCTTTTTTATTTTATTAGTTTTGTATTTTATTTGTTGCCACTTTACTGTTTTTGTGCTTTTTTATGAATTTAAATAATAAAAATTGAACATTTTGCAAAAAAGATTAGTTTTGAATGAAAAATTTGGATTCTTCTTGACAGGCAGTGAAATGAGATGCTGTGATTTCGGAAGCGTAGGTAGATAAAGGCTGGATAAAGGCTAGCCACTGATATCTTACAAAATATTAAAGAATCTCTCCTCTACACACTTACTTCGCTGTCGGAGTTATCCAAGGTATGCGAGCGCACATCTATCTCGGTTGGTCCATTTGGTGAAAGGATTAGGCTACTGATAGTAAGACGGGAAAAGTCAGTTTCTAGTTAATTGTTATCGAAAATAGAGTAAAATGGTGTTAGAATGGACCTTTCTCCGAGCATCGACTTTCGTGTTTGCATCGCGACATTGGCCAAGAGGCAAAAAGTGACGTAACAATGCCCCCTTTTCGCATCCGCTCAGACACACAATCAGACAGATTTTCAGGCGTGGTCGTTTTCGCGTTTTTTAACTTTTTTCGTTAGTTTTCAGTTGTGTTATGAAAATTTAAATATAAGTTTTAATTTAATTGCAGTAATAAAAAATTAGTGTAAAAATAGCTGTGATAGACTGGGCTAAAATTCTTTACCGGTACTTTTAAAAAACAGATTGTTGTATGCGATGAATCATAATGATGGTTTGAAACACATACCCCATTTTACAGGCGCCAACTTGCAAAACCACCCTTAAAATAAGCCCGAAAATTTTGCAATGGTAAACTATAGGAAGAATTTTCCGGGGGTTTAAGGTCGGGGAAAGGTCCATAGGCGTAATTTATTTAAAATTTATGTTTCACTGCAAAATTGCATTTAAAAAAATGTTGAAAATTTTGGGTAGCCCATTGCTACGCCTATGTGTGATTTATCAAGCCGAATTATCAGCATTCTGATCCCCCAAGATAACAATGAAATGTCAATATGCTGAAAATACACATTGTCAAAGATGGCATTTCAAGGTGAAGGAAAACGCAGAATATCCAATACTGTTTACCGAGCCATTTATGGTAGCGGTTCTCAACCGGTGCGAGAGAGAATGATTTATTTTCCGAATATATAAAAAAAAGTAAAATTACAATAAATGTAAAAAAAAATGTATCGGGAGGGGGCGGGGTTCTTCTAGTGGGGGGGGGGGGGGGGGGGGAGGGAGCAATAAGGTTATTTCAAAAAGTGTTTCCACATTGCTGAGCATGGATTGATTGATAATAATGGGATTCGGAATCTACCAATCAAAATAACGCTATAAATACCACTGGAATGATAAACATGGGAGCCATGAGGGCTAAAAGTATCTGGAATGGGGTCATAAAAGGTTTGGACCACTGCCTTATGGGGCCACAGAAACTAAATAAAAAGTAAGAAATCGAATCCTCCGATAGTAGTATGCAATTCAAGAGTCATACTGAACACTAACACTAGAATATCTGTCAGAGACCGAAGACTTATCGATCGAAAGTTAGGGGTTCCCCCAAAACAGCGCTCTTACTCCATAGTAACACCTTGTGTCCCATCACTAATTAATTAATAACTCGCTAAATATACGACATAATTCATCCAAAATAGGCTTCTGGTCCGACATATGATGAATGCACATGCAAAATCTAGAGCAGATTCAATCTCGCTTTCGTGAGATATCGCGTGCATCTAACAGACAGACAAATACCTATCAACATACTTACCGATAAAAATCGATAAGTAACATGTGATCTTTTCTTGGCATTGTTGTAAGTAAACTGCTTCTCCGAGGAAGTCTGATTTCGGTCAGGCGAAACGTTACAGTACCAGGTATGACATCATAGACACCACATCTGCGTTGACACAAGTCATGATTTCAATCCAATAATAACAAAATTTTGATACATTCGTCGTTTGCAAGACTTTGTAAAACTAGGGCAAGGGTCGGCAACCTACGGCCCGCGGAGTAATATAATCCGGCCCGCGACGCTTCACTGAATAGTAACAAAACAACTGCTTTGACGATTATATTCTTTACGTAACAGAATTTATTGTGAAACACTTGTAGACGAAATTATATTATAACATGTATAAAATTCACAATTACTCGTTTCATGAGCCTATAATTCAATTCTAATCAGACAAATGGCAACAAACCGCAGAAAAGTTGATGCTGAGTGTAAAGGGTTCAATGTGTAGAAAATATTCAAATGGAACCAGTCCATCGGAGTTCTCCAAGACCTCGTATCGTTAATACAGATTATGATCCAATAAATAATCCATAGGCGTGAGATATGAATCGGTGATATAGTCCAGGGCTACTTAACTGGCGGACCGCGGTCCGGACCTTTTGACCATTCAATTTGGACCGCGTCTGCTTGTTTGTTTTGGCAGCATAAGCATAGTTATAAATAATTTCGATACCATTCAAATACACAGCTATACAGTTTGTCGTACTGGTACCGATGTGCGACATTCGTGTGCCATTCATTGCTCTTGTATTTAATTAATAAAGCATTTGAACTTTTATTTAATGAAATAAATTTTCTGTAATTTCCGGACCCCAGTAATTTTGAAGTTTTGTAAACGGACCTTTGGTAAAAATACTTGAGTAGCCCTGTTAGCGGTGTAGCGAGTATACGGAGTTCAAGAACAGCAATAATGTCATTCCGACTTCGAGAAAAATCTTCGATGCGCCTAAACTTCTTCGAACCTCGCCATTATGGACAGACATCAAACTCCGGACAAATTTTCCAAATTGTGATTTCATAATATCGAGATTCCATGATTTATCAATCCAACACACAATGACTTTCTGTAATATAAATCACAACACATTGCAAATAATATTCCATTTTATTAACATTTAACTAGAATAAGGAAATGTTTTTCAGGATATATGCACATTCAAGATGAGGTATCATATTTTATCCCGGGGGATGAAAAGGCCGATAAAACGGCTTAATCATATGGGGTATCACACCACAGTCTTTTGGCCGATTACCAGTCGGTCTATATCAGTTATGAGATTAGTCACCCAGTTATTTGTTCCAGATGGGCTTGATTTAATCAATACGGTAGATGAGCTTGTTTTTTTAGGTTATTGTAACACGACTGATACCAGTTCTAAACACGGGCAGATGTGAAGTTATTTGAAAATGAATCGATGTTTCACGAGGCACTACACCCAGAGTTTTCAAACTGGGCCACTAGGGGGCATGAGCAATAGCCTTTACTAGGTAGCATTTGTGAGGACTTAATTTTTTAAGTGAATTAACTGTTATTTGTTTAATTTTTGACTTTGACTATTTTGTTGGTTTTTCACTATAAACTAAACTACTTAAATAACCGTTTGGAACATGTTAAAAGCAGAACTAGGTATAAGCACTGGAAGTCATGGAGGGTAGAGGCCAGTGGTGGGATTCAGCCGATTCGCACTGGTTCTATAGAACCGTCTCATAGAATTTTATGAGATCAGCAGACCGGTTAGCATTACTGGTTAACGTCAATGATATTTTGTAACAGAACCGGCTGGAAAATATGACTTTGTGATGAACCGGCCGACAAAATATTTTAATACCACCACTGGTAGGGGACCCGAGGATCTCGTAAGTTTGAGATCATAAACTAGACACACAGTTTAGGAACTGTTACCAAATCGTTTTTCCACTAAACTAGTCCACATTGGAACACAGTAAAATAGTACGTGACACCCGGAAATATGCAGTAGTAATATTGCAACACCATCAATAATATATACACAAAAACAGCTTAGAAAATCCTCGGCAGTAAATCTTTACATGCTAAATTCAACTACAAAACGAAATAATGTACTAGTACTATTTGGAATGCTAAGTAGGAATGCTATTTATTCTGAAAGGTTCTAATCACCGTGACCATAATCTTTACAAAGCATGCCCAAATTTAACTTGTCTGAGATATCAAAAACAGTACTATTCAGCAGAAGGGGCAAAACCAGAAATTTTTAAAATGGAGGGGTTCTGAATAATTTAATTGTCAAGTAAATGTATGAGCTAGGGCAGGGTGGTCCAAGGTTGTCGGCTCCGCGGGCCACAATATTATTTTTGCATTGTTAGAGGGCCACAATAGGTAAAAAGTGCAATACAAAACAAACTCTTTTATTGTGCAAACACATAGTTATCAGACATAGCCATTCTAGGCTAATAGAATCCGCATTTGATTTTTAGTTTTCTATGCCTATATTGTTTGCATATATTCCCGACCAAAAAGTTAGAAAGCCAGATAACAATTTAGATAACAACATCATTCAACTTCGCTGGTTTCCCCAGCTAGCCATAACAATATTTAATTCAGGGACATTAGCGATGACAATATGTCAAGATTTTTCTGATTAATTTTATGACGAAACAACACGAAATGCGATTTTTTGATTACTCTTCGAATGTGACGCGGGCCACAGATAATGAATGTGGCCCGCGGGCTTGGACCACCCTGAGCTAGGGGGTCCGGAAAACATGGGTTTTCAAGTTTTTAGGTCTAAAAGTAGTTTCGAGCTGCAAAAAAATGCTATGTATATTTTATTTACATTTTAAAAGGGGATGGTTTCACCACCAAGTCGGCGGTCTCTGATCGCTAACTCGTATTTTAAATTGGTGCGATAGTTGCGCACAGCATCAGAAAATGATTCATTGATGATTGAATAGCAAACGGTAAAAGATTTTTTCAGGTATGGGGGAATGAAAGTTTCAAAATAGCCGAAGGCAAGAATGCATCGAAATAGGTCGGTCACTGCTCTAAAGTACTGTTCATGGCAAATCATAAACCAAATATAATACTGCAACACCATCAAAATATATACACACAAAAATATTCATCTAATTTTGTTAGCGAATGCATATTTTAGAATATAGATTAGAATATCCCCACATTTACAGCATGAGCGCGAGAAAAGCTGAAAATTTAAGGTCAGATGAGATCACGAATAAAATGTGTATATATAGGCTACAGTTTGAATTGAAACGAGTTAACCTTCGAAACGCTACACGAGCTAGGACTTCTAGGTTAAGACACTGCTCTGAGGTGCAAAGGACGACATTTGAGCATCTGTGAGTGTAAAATAACATATGTCTCTAAAAAACTCTGTAAAAGTTATTCTTTGAAAAAAAAAATATTTGCTTTACAAATGACAGCGACCACCCTGTATAATGAACTGCCTGTCTGAAGTCTAGTACATTTCAAACCATAAAACCGAACGTATTAATGCAAATTATATAACGATAATATTAATCTGGGGTTACATATGCATATTTAGTTGCATATTTATTTCACATAAAACCTTAGTAACAAGTATTGTACAATGACGGGAGAAAAATATTTGTTCACTCCTTGGGCGCGTTTGTAGCAAGATAGCGACAGAAATCCACTGATGTCACTATTCCATAGATCTGTGATGAATGGCCATCTCCTGCAAGAAAAGAATCGTATTAGATTTTTCACACAAAAGAGGAAAGATGATAGGACTGTGTTTTCAGACTTCAAATTAATCCCAAACTGGGAACGAATTTTATTGTTTTATTGGCGGAATACAAAAATATTACTTTGTATTTGGTATGGTTTTAATAATATTCTTTAGTATTATTGTGATTCATATTTAGCTGTAATATACCAGTGACTAAATGAGCCATCCCCTGTGTTAAAAAGACATAAAACAATTTTTTTATTTCCACAGTAATTAAACCTGCGAACCCTTGCATACTAACTCCAAATGAGTCGATGTAAAATGGTTCATCTTTTAAAAAAAAGTTGTAAAAAAGACATAACTGGAAACAGACACATGGACAGTAAAAACGAAGAATACTCAGAAAGCACACATACGAATGAGATGAAATTAAGAATTATATGAATTAAATGGGGCTCCCGAAGTATGCGAACCAAGATGGCGGACATCGGAATGTAATATGTGTACTAGGTTAGGGTTAGGCCATAATTTTAGGTATAAATACTACGGGAGGCTCTTGGCTAGTCTTCGAACTGATAATAGGACTAAAATAAGGAAAATTGGAAAAAAATGATCGCCTAACCCTAACCTGTTACCCATGTTATGTTCCAATGTCCGCCATCTTGGTTCGCATACTTCGGGAGCACCAATTAAATAATGAATTAAGATGTTGCAACAGGAGCGTAGCCCGGAGGGGGGGGGGGCTAGAGGCTAGATCAGGGGTGGACAACATACGGTCGGGTCCGACACGCGACAAGATTTTGACCGGCCCGCTGACTGTATCCAACCACACTCTGTAACGTGGGCCGACGCATCATTCCTGAAAGTAACCGATCACTCTACTCTCACCGCACTGTCAGTGCGAGCTGGTGAAATAAACAATTGCTTTAGTGAACAAACAATTGCGTTAGCACACTTGTTAAACAAACAATATAAGGTCAAAGCAGAGAGCGTTGTAAACATTCCCCACTACTGTTATCAGTTATATTTCTATTTAGATTCTAAATATGAATAGATTTTAAAAAATTAGATTTTATATTAAGTTTTATTAACCATGGAATATCCCAAGAAACGCCAGAGAGTGTCGAGAATTTACCATGAATTGGATACCGAAGTATTTTTTGTAATAATCCGGCCCACCTCGGACTTCGTTTTCCCACATCTGGCCCGCCGACTAAAGAAGTTGCCCACCCCTGGGCTAGAGGGTCAGGCCACCCTTTGTGAAATGAAAAAACAGCATTTTTCTGTCAAATACAGCAATTTTTCTTGGCTTGTAACACTTTTTAGACTTTCATGACACTTGAAAACCCATGTTTTCTGCCCCCCCCCCCTTTTGAAAATTTCTGGCTACGAACCTATAATGTGGTATAGGTGAAATAGACAGAACAACACTTGAGAGAGAAGTAAAGGATAATTAAGTTCAAATATTTAGAAATCTTCAAGATAAGAGTTTAAATTGATAAAAAAAAAATTATCCAAAATGATTTCCTTGGGCAGACAAACAGGCAAATTATCTCACAATTACATGAAACAGTCAAAGTTACCATTTGTAATCTTTGCTCCTCCTTTAAACAAATATGGCAGGTTATTAGTTTTCCTAAGTGTTCAGTGAATTCAAATTAACAGGTTTAATATACGGTGATTCTCGATCAAATTGGCCTCTACGTTACTGTTGCCACTTATGTGATGCCAATTATCCAACTCTCAGGTTTGTGACCTTCACAGGGCATCCATTCTATGGCAGTGTTTATTGATGTAGGGCCGGGGCCTCCATGAAGTTGTTATTATACCCTGTGAGGACCAGACTGCCACAGAGATTTAGGCAAAAAGCTCTCGAGGGTTGTCAGTTTATCGGACTGTGAATAACTCGTTGCGTGTTCCATGAAGTCATTCGTAACTTTTGTGATGCATCACAAGACTTGGGACAGCTAACACTAGAGGGTGTGACTATTACTGGGTCTTGGAAAAATCTAAAAAAGGGTGCTACCTCAATATGGTTGCGAGTTGCTCTTGAATCCGAATTCGGGTAATCATTTTGAGCTATGGCCCGTACATGGGCACAGATAACTTGATCTTCATAGGTGGCAAACAGAAAAGAGATTTAGAAGAACTGCTCTGTAATTTTTATGCCAAATCAAGCGAAATTTTGTTGCAACTTTTTTATTTATTCCAGTGGGTTATTTTCTCAACATTTATAAAACTCTCTCAGAAACTTTTTGCATAGTTGAGATATTCACGTAACAGTGTCAAACATCATACTGAACTGATCAAAGACAACTTAAAGAAATTGACTGTAATTTACCTAATTCCTTGACTATAATAAATTTATTTTTCACTTGGCTTTTTATATTAAAATATTCTACTAAATTAAATTATGGAAATAGTTTAAATGAAGAACTGTTTTTTTTTTATTGATGAGTAGGAGCCACAAGTGTTGAGACACAACTATTCTATCACTAGAGCAAAATCTTGCCTTTGGTAGTGTGGTTAATGAAAATGCCCTCAATTTGTCAGCTTATTCGAGGTAGCCACATAGACACAAGTACTTTCAATTTGCTACGCATTTGAAGCTAATGAACCCCTTAAAATCATTACGTGGTACTCTCATTGGAGGCAACTGAGTTGGAAAATGTAATTGCTTGGAGTGTATTAGATTTGCATATAAAACATACCGACAGGTTCAGCTCTCAAACTTTTTATGCTTGGTTTCAAGTCTGTCAATGATAGGTTGGCAATGTCACCTGAAAGTAGGAAAATATCATCAAAAATAAAATATTACAGGACGATTTAGTGGAAAATAATGTTGAAATTGGACAAGATGGAAGCAAATAATTCTACTATTCTGGGTGAGAAATTAAAGATCAGAGTTCAGACTTATTCTGAGCTTCATTCCAAAGAAGAGAGAAACAAGAATATCGGTCAGAGACCGAAGACTTATCGATCGAAAGTTAGGGGATCCCCCAAAACAGCACTCTCACTCCATAGTGACACCTTTGTGTTCCATTCCACTAATTATACGACATAATTCATCCAAAATCAATAGGCTTCTGGTCCGACATATGATGAATGCACATGCAAAATCTGCAGCAGATCCAATCTCACTTTCGTTGGATATCGTGTGCATCTAACAGACAGACAAACAGACAAATACCTATCAACATACTTCCCGATTAAAATCGATAAGTAACAAGTAAAAAAAAACTAAGAAATCTTCAAACTTACATTGTAGCTTGCTATGCATCACAATCGCAAAATGATCAATTTCCAAAATTCGTGAAAGTTTCTTCAGGTTGTCTGTCATTTGAATCTGCCAGTAAACAAGAGACTAATGCTCAAATATATGGAGATGAAAACAGGTTCTGGTACTGTTAAGCCTTGGAGCTCTTGATTTTGCCAAAAAGATCGGCGGCAACGTTTGTACAGAGCCTTATATTTTCCTTATTTAGTATCTATTTGTACAGAGCTTTGTTCCAGGTGACGAACGTATAAATAAATAAAACGAGAATATCGGTTGGAAACCGAATACTTATCGATCGATAGTTAGGGGATCCCCAAAACAGAAACTGCAGTTTCGATTCATCCGCTCGTGTAACTTGCGCACTGCGCATCGCACACACACACTCGGCGGGTCTCAAAATTCTTTCGCTTTACAAAAATCTAGATCACTTAATCAATAATTGATTGATAACTCGCTAATTATACGACATAATTCGCCCAAAATCAATAGGAATCTGGTCCGAGATAAGATGAATGCACATGCAAAATCTGGAGCAGATTCAATCTCGCTTTCGTGAGATATCGCGTGCATCTAACAGACAGACATACATACATACAAATACCTATCAATATACTTACCGATCTTAAGATCGATAAGTAATAATAAAATCAGACCACAAACCTCCTTGAATCCTTTATACAAAGTCTTCGACACAGCATCGTTAGGAACAATTTTACCAGACGTAAGATTGCTCATCATGTTTCCCATTGTAACTGTGCCAAGAACAACACTGAAAACAATATTTTCCGATTACTATAAATGCTCTTGCTGGCATTAAAATTTAAAATCTGAGAAGGTTATAATTTAGATTTTTCAAAATAGAAAGTTGAATTTCATAATTATAAATTCATCAGTTTGATTCTAAATTTAAAGTAGAAACAAAGTTATAAATATCGAGAGCTCATTATCCCAAAGTCTGGAAACTGGCAACAAACAGAGTATAAACTTTTGCCAATCGAATGTAACTTTCTCTGAGAGCACAGTCTGGATCATAAAAATTGCAATTACGTGAACCAAACAGTTTAAGGTCAATCTCATATATTTGTTCGATCCCAGGGAATCTTATGATGATACTGCTTTTCCATTTAATTCTTGCAAATTCACAACCCATTGAAAACCCATACAGAAATACCCAGTAACTAAAACATAAAATGGTATTGGAGGTACCGTGACAGAAAAACGAAAAAAAAAATAGGCAACCAATTATATCACTGTTTATCTGCAACTGCAACAGATCTCAATTATCTGTTCATTGTTCAACTTATACAACTTTATCCATTTTTTTCTCAAAACAACTCAGTATGAGCAGAATTAACAACTGCATCAAAAGAATAAAAATATTTTGTTTCTGAATTAATAAAAAAGTGTAAACATGTTGTGTTTTATTCATGACGTGGCATAGTTAGTATTGGTATTGAGTATTAAGAGAAGTTGAAAGATCCCATTTTCATGTGTAATTTCTTTCAAATGCCTCGATTGTGTGAGAGAAAGGGGGTACTCCTGTAGTATGTGTACCAGGCCAGGGTTAGGCCATAATTTTATTCCTTTTTTTCTTATTTTTGTTCTATTATGAGTTCGGGGACTGTTTGTGTTAGCCAAGTGAATATACCCCCTGCCTATAGTGTCCAGTCCTTTCACACAACTTAATGTAAAGTAGGCGAACAAAATTAGTTACCTCCATATTGGTACACACACTTCTGAAGCACTAAGAAAAGTTTACTCACGGTTACTTAATGCCTGTACAATGAGGACTTTTCACGCTCCAGAAATAAAGTAAAAAATAAAATTCAAACAAACCCGTTCCCGTCGACAACAGGTATCTGGTCAAATCCTTGTTCTTCCATAATCTGCAAGGTGGCGCCACATCTTGTTGTAGGGAGCACAGACACGGGTGTATGTAATTTTATCTTCGAGACGGGGACGTCCCACCACCTAAGTATTTGAAGACAATTTTCGATAGACTGTTTTTCAGTGTTATTGAGGCAGCAACTAATGTGCAGGGCAGTGGTTCTCAGCCTTTTATGGCTTGTGGCCCCCTTCCATAGATTTTTAGCACTCATGCCCCTTTGTTTATCATTCCATTGGTATTTATGGTGTTTTTATTGGTAGATTCCAAATCTCCTTATGTTCAAACAATTCATGTTCAACAAAGTGAAAACATCCTGTGAAATAGTCTTATCAAGCAATGGAACTAGAAAGAGTTTTCTTGTGAAGGAAAAAGCAAACACAGCTTATGCCTAACATTGTTGGATTCCAATTGGATTGGATTCCAATACGCAACCCCTCCTTGGGTAGGCCACTGACATATTGCTCACATAATATCCTGTTATCAAGGTATAATGAAACAAAATTCTGAATACAACAGAAAAAGAATCATATCCTATTCGAGCAATGCTTGGGGCTCCAGAAGTATGCGCACCAAAGATGTCGCACAGCCTGAATCCTAACCGGTACACACATACTATGTTCAGGTTGTGCGTCGTCTTGGTGCACATACTTCTGGAGGTCCCAATGCTTAATGATCAAGTCAGTACTGTCCTCACCATTTCTTTTCCATGTTTTTTTCAGGTAAGAAATTCCTCTCAATCATCCATTCTTCCTTCAAGAATTTGGTCCTGGAATAAAAATTAACAATTCGAGGGTGAGATTTCTATTACTGTTGATTTTGAGGGAAAACCTCTTTATATTTTCTTGTCTAAAATCCATGACCATAAATGGGAAAACCTTGCTTGAACCTTTAATAACCTATATGTTCCAATAACCCATTATCATACCTCAGTATCAAACTGCCTTAATTAATAGATAATAATATCGGTCAGAGACCGAAGACTTATCGATCGAAAGTTAGGGGATCCCCCAAAACAGCACTCTCACTCCATAGTGACACCTTTGTGTTCCGTTCCACTATTTATACGACATAATTCATCCAAAATCAATAGGCTTCTGGTCCGACATATGATGAATGCACATGCAAAATCTGCATAAGATCCAATCTCACTTTCGTTGGATATCGTGTGCATCTAACAGACAGACAAACAGACAAATACCTATCAACATACTTACCGATTAAAATCGATAAAAAACAGTAAAATAGTAAAATCTGGACTCTAATTTGGCTGGTTTTGGCTTTGCTACTGAATTGGTTCCCAACCGCCGGTCCACGGACCAGTGCCGGTCCGCGAAGCTATTTTGTCGGTCCGCGAGAGATTTCGTTGTTTTTATGCCGTCTCAATCGTTTCACCAAATACAATGTTGCGTTGTTTTATTACGCAATTTCTATTCCGCCGTCATATTGTGTCGTCTTTCGCGACATCTTGTCGCCGAGTAATCGCACTTTTCGCTTTGTCACCTCAGATTTAACCCGAATGCGCTCTATCAAATGTCACAAGATTCGGAAACCTAAAAATCTGCACGCGTTTCCTGAATAATATGACCATCCATATAAAACGTTATGCATAATTTTTTGTTCAAACCAGAAAACAGTCAAGGACAGTATAATATTCCAGCAAGATATGAACTTGTTGCGACCCTGCAGGTGACCACGAGATGCGCAAAAAAGCATGGACCGCAGAGATCTTTTCCAGTATTTTGAGCAGACACTGTAGTATTTTGAGCCTGTGGCAAGTTACCGACATTATAATGTAAATTCATTTCGTTTGAGGCGTCGATCAACTGAGGGATTAATATGATGAACCCGATAAAAAAGAAGCGCTTGATTAAAATTGTGATTCTTCTTTACAGTCCAGATTTAAGAAAGAATCACTGTCACAATTTTGGATAAATCTTGAGACCGAATACCAATCGCTAATTAATCGAGCAATCAAACTGTTTTCCGTAATTTCAACCAGATACTGCGTTATGCGAAAAAACATTTTCATCACTATAGCTTTAATTAAAACGAAGCAAAAAAATCGGATGCACGCCGTTGCAGAGCTACGTGTTGCAGAAACTTCTTTGAGGCCTCGTTTGCAACCCCGTATTGGAAACGAAACAGCAGCAAAATTCTCACTATATAGCTATGGTACCGGTAATTATGTTTTTCTTCGCGTAAAATGTTTTCAAGGGTGCGTTTTTTTTGTCTAGAAGCATATTGAGTGCCCGGCATTGCATTATATTACGCAAATATAAGTTATTCTTTTCTGGTCCGGCCCTATCAATTTTTGCCAGTCCGCAAAATTTAATTTAATTTTACCAGTCCGCCAGGGTAGAAAGGTTGGGAACCACTGGCCTAGCCCACCTTTTCATGCATCAAACTTGGCAATTATGATTGGGCAATTTGGCATTGGGAGACTTTATACCAGACATGGGCAAAGTATGGACCGCGGCAGGCCCATCCTAATGTTGCCCTGAAATCGAATCTTGAGGAATTTGTTGAAATTGCGGTTAAATTTAGTTTTGGCACGCGGCTTATTGTTTTCCTTTTTTGCTTTGTAACACTGTGAATATTGTTCATAAAATATATTTTTTACGTCACATTCACATGGCGCGCCAGTCCAAGTGGGCAAAATTTTTGGCCCCTGGTTTAAAAGATGTGCCCATCCCAGCTCTATACTATATTCAGCTTGGCGATGTCTTTTTAGGAATATTTTTTCTTATATATTTCACTTCTGTTAACCAATTTGGTAATCCTTGCATCATTAACATAGTGTGACAAAATTTTATTTTTTGTTTGTATATTTTTCTTTTTACTGGATGATATATAATTATGTTTCTATTATTTCTTTTCGCTTTTCCAATGTAAGTATGTGTGAGTGTGTGTGTGTGCTTTATCCATCAGGTCATACTAGGTGAAAGACAAAAGATTTGAAACCGGAATTTCAACTTGCGGCACCAATACTAAGACCAAGTACTAACCCATACTTACATATAATTCCTGACAGAATCAGGTAACAGCACAACACATTTCTGTCCTTCCTTTAATTCTCGGCATGCTTGAAGCGCAATATGCATCGCTGCACCGCTACTGCCACCTAGAAAACAAATCATACAATAGGATAGGATATCTCACATTTCACAAAGTCACCTAATCATTTAGCGCAGGGGTTCAACCTGTCACCCGCGAGCCAAATGAGTCCCACAAAAAAAAAATTGTGCAGCCCTCAGAGAATTGCTGATTTTGAATGATGTGCGGCGCGCGAAACGAGTTTTTAATTTAGTTTAATCTGGTATGTGAGAGTAATTCCAATCTCTCACAATGCCCTAACAGCTATAGCTTGTGCGAAGCGAACAACGCATATCATGAGATCAATAATCAAAATTTTTGTGCCTGCAACTACTAGAAAGCCTATGAAAAGGTGCGGTCACGCGGTTTCACCCAGTTTTACATATCTGGCCATCCTGTATTGAAGGTTACACACCCCAGATTCAGGGAATCACTGACATAAGACAAGCACTGCCAATATATCCCAAGCAACAAGCATCTGGAAAGAATTAAATTTGATCAAACATACCGCATAAGAAACCCTCTTCTCTTATCAGTCTTCTTGCCATGATAAAAGAATCCTTATCAGCTGTTTTGTACCATTTATCAACAACAGACCTGATAAAAAAAAATGAGTAGTAAGAAATCAAGAGACCAATAACTTAGCCCAAGGGCTCTCAAACTTTCATTGTTATCCGTGAGGTTGACTATAATTTACAAAGCCCACAATAAATTTGGCGCTCCTGAAGTGTGTATACAAATATGAAGGTAACTAATTTTGTTCGCCTACTTTACATTAAGTTGTGTAAAGGGACTGTAACCTATGGGCAGGGGGTATATTCACTTGGCCAACAAAGACAGTTCCCGTACTCGTAATAGAACTAAAAAAAGAAAAAATGGAATAAAATGATGGCCTAACCCTAACCTGGTACACATAATGCGGCTACGCGAGTACCCAAAATTGAATTTGTAAAGGGACTTTATAGACAACCCGTATGGCAGTCCAATGGCTCTCTATAAGATCATTAAAATAACGATTGAGACCATATACAAATCCTTATTCCTAATTACTTAACCTACCTGTCCAGTACCGTTGGAATGAAATCGTAGCCTGTCCCTTCCACTTCATAGAAACTGACGTCAGTTTTATTCAGTTCGCCAGGTTGAGCTAGGATTGAGCCAAGAGGGTCTACCCCTACAACCTGAGATGAAATTAATTAGATGAAATAGCGGTAAGGGTTAGGGTTAAATTGTTACCAATATACATATGCTTGAACTGTGATAATGACGCAACAATTGGCGAACGCAAAACAATACTAACATAAAGTTTTAAATTATTTCACTAAGTTCGGCGGACCGTATTAATTAGTTACGTGAGCCGTAATTGGCCTGCAGGCCGCAGTTTTGTCCCGTTCCCAGTGTAATAAATTAGATACACGATCCCAAACTGAAAATATTCTTTCTGGTCCTTTAAAAAACTAAAACTTTTTGTATCAGAAACTGTTTGTCTACAACAGTAGTTGCGAAAGTTGATTGACAAAATTAGGAACGGAAGGTTATTCACGAGCCAGGAGATTAAGGGGCAAGGTACCGGTACGTATAATTAGGATACCGGGATAATTGAATTGTTACGGATATAAACTTGCTTAAACTGTGATAATGATGTAAAAATTTGAGGTGTCGAGAACGCAAAACGATAAAAAGATAAGGTGTTAAACTATTTTACTCGACGGACCATTCGTTACACGAGCAGTAATTGGCCCGCAGGCAGCGGTTTGGGAACCATTGAGGATCGATTCCAATCACATAAAAAATGCTGAAATTATCATTAGATGGAATAGTTGTCAGGGTTACTTAATAATAATGTAAACATCCCAGGTGAAATATCTTGGGGTCAAACCCAATGGTACCCTTGTCCTGGGTGTAGTAAATAGGGTAAGCAATCCTGAACTGAAAATATTCTTTCTGGTCCTTCCAGAAAAAATATAACCTTTCATATCAAAGACTGTTTGTCTAGAACAGTGGTTCCCAAAGTTGATTGCCCGGGGGCCAGAATTAGAAATGGGAGGAAGGATATTCGCGGGTCAGGAAAGGGCTTGCAACGGTTTTATACCGTATGTATATTTAAGATACGGGCGTAATTGAATGTTACTGATATGCTTTTGATAATAACGTAACAATCGGCGGTATCTAGACTAGAACGCAAAAAGATAAAAACAATGTGTTATTAAACTATTCCACTTAAGTTCGACAGGACCTATTAAAATCGTTACACGGGTTATAATTGGCCCGTTGGCCATGGTTTGGGTACCACTTGTCTAGAACCTTGTTTAAAGTGAAGGCGTAAAAAAGTAGTGGCTCAAGCTTTCCGATAACCAACTATACACCATAGAATCCACACACCATATGAAGAATTACGGTAAGTTCAATCATTACCTTACAGTTGGGAATCTTTTCTTTCATTTTTCTTCCAATCCCGCAGACTGTACCCCCAGTTCCTGCGCCCACCACCACCATGTCAACATGACCTAAGAATGGAACAATTATTTTGCTTTGAACTTAGCTTTACAAGAGGTGTTTTATATCTATCTTGAGAAGCCGATAGTTGAACGACTTAATCGTACAAGAAGCCTCTGTCTATATGTTTCAGATGCATGGACTTTATGGTGGAGGGAGACGCAACCTACCAGCAACTACGTAAACCATGATGTTAAGAAGTCCAGCAATCTTCTCGCAAGCTTGCACATAATTATCTCCCCTGGCATGGGTTTTTGTCTGGGGTTACGCTTCCCCAATGCGGTTGAAAGACACTGCATCATGGCATAAGAGCATTGAACCCTCAAGGGTAACCACTAACCAGTGAAAAGCAGAAGAGTTTTAACTCTTTGTAGCATTGTATCGCAAGCGTTGAGTGTAGTATTACTTTAAAAATTAGAAGGAAAAAAATAGGAATTCAAACCTCCACATTGTTCAATTATTTCTTCTGCTGTTGTGTCATAATGGGCAACAGGATTCCCAGAGTTGATGTACTAGAAGAGAAAACAAATCTCATTTTAAGCCCTGCATGAAGATTTCACTGGTAATGTCAGGTTTGTTGCTTATAATGAACAGTTATTAAATGATAAACATTTGTATTTGTGTACAGCAGGACTCTCGAATTGCATAGAATAGTCATATTTATTCCTGCTACAGCATCCTTGCATTATACGCATACGGATCCATTAGCGCAAAGGCATTGAGAAAAGATTGGGAATTAGTCTTGCGTAACCTCTACTGATTGGAGCTATGTTGGCATCAAAGGTCATAAATATCAAGGTCAAATCCCATGTCCATCACCTTGCCCAGGTTAAATTTGGCAGGCGATGCTGAACCATAAACATTTCAGTCATTCCAATTCAGGGTTTCCCAAACTTTTTGGGCTGCGGACCCCTATTTGCGAATCTTACCTATGACCTCTGACCCCATCATATGCCGTATCAACTACTGTGCTTAACCACAGGGATGGTGCTCCAGAAGTATGTGTACAAATATGGAGGTAACTAATTTCGTTCGCCTACTTTACGTTCCAGAACTCGTATAATAGAACTAAAATAAGGAAAATCTAAATAAAATCATGGCCTAATCATATCCAGGTACACATACTACGGAAGTAGGCTACCCAAGGGAAGATAATGTTTCATTTACAACACAATGACATTAATATGATAGATGAGGCTGCTTTTTAGTGCACGATTTCCACATATGCGGTTGCAGGCTGTTTGCTTAAAACACATGCGGTATAAATACACATGATATGGCAGACTTCAAAGACAAATTCAATATTCGTATTGGATAATCAGAGATGCAGTGGTGAGCGGATTCTTAACGCTTTGCCAGATGCACCATAACGCCGATTACATTAAAATTGAAAGTTGCACGTTTATCACATATTTGAGTCTTTTGAAATTGTGTTGTAAATTAGTGTTTCAGATATAGAACAACAGTGCTGCAATTTAATTGAGGTTCAAAAAGGTGTCACACACACGAAAATTTGGAAAAATCTGTAAATTAAGTCCAATTAAATTTCAATCGGCTTGTCCATGACCAATCGCGGACTTGTTGCTCAAAACACATGCGTTACAATTACACATGATATGACAGACTTCAAAGACGAATTTAATATTTGATATTGGATACTAACACTTACATCCCCTAAAACTGAAACGCTGCGACATCCAGTGCAACAAAAAGCAACAGTTTGTCGGTTTTACCTATTGATCAGCCTACTATGAGGAAATAAATCAGGAAATATCAGATTTTAAGTGATCCCAACGTTAGGAAATGAAGTAGGTTCAAGTAAGCGTTCAAAAAGGGTTGCATAAGACCAAAGAGAGCGATGCTCAAATATATGGACACAAACTCCAAAAACAAAGTACTTTCCGTGCCTACTGTTACCGGTATCAATTATTCTCAGAGTCAAATCGGAAACAGCCGTCACACTTGGCGGTTAAATAACTCTGTGCTCATGAGCAGTGGCATATCTACGCAACATTACGCCCATGGCAAAGTTTAAAAACGCGCCCCCTTGATAGTTGGTTGAAAATTGTGAAAATGACTGTTATTGAAATAAGATACTTGTAACTTATCATTTAAGAGAAATTACAAGTTTCAGTTTTTTTTTCAATTTGAAATTATTGTATATAAACATTTTACGATTGAAACTTTTGGCCTTTTTTTTCGAACGACGCCGATGGCACGAGCCATGACTGCCACACCCTAGATACACCACTGGCACTGCCATGAATGAATATAATTCAGGGAACGACTGGACACCGCAAAAAAAATTAGTTGTTTCCCTGATGCATTGATATGAACTACTTACAAGTCTAGCATTAAGTAGTACTTTATTTACGAATGCTCAGTTCTACACTGCAATTTTCAAACAGAAAATGATTGTACGTATTTCGCTTATATTTACAAAATTGGGTGGACAATAAAATAGGTAACCTTCATTGTATTTTCAGCGCCATTGAACCCTTTGCACTTAGCATCAACTTTTCTGCGTTTTGTTGCCATTTGTCTAATTATAATTAAATTATAGGTTCATTAAACGAGTAATTGTGAATAATATACTTTTCAAGTTATAATATAATTTAGTCTACACGTGTCTCACAATAAGTTATGTTACGTAAAGAATATAATCGTCAAAACAGCTATTTTGTTACTATAATTCAGTGAAGCGTCGCGGGTCGGATTATATTACTCTGCAGGCCGGATCTGACCCGCGGGTCGTAGGTTGCCGACCCCTGGTGTACATGATGATGGATTTTGGGGCAAATTAACATATATACAATTATAAAATGTTACACTTTTATGCATGAGGATACATATCACAAATGGCAACCCTACCTGATCTAGAATAACTGCATTTTCAATCTCATTCTGTAACTTCTGAGCAACTCTGATATGAGATTCAGGCATTTCGAAGGATGCTGATGTCGGTGTACGAACAATTTCTGCTCCGAGAGCTCGGAGAACATTCACCTAAAATTGAAATAAAACAACAGAGTTACAGTGAGTTTCGCGAAAAAATTTCAGTGTTATTGGGATAAGTATTTATTGATATATAGTGTGTCCATAAAGTCTTAAACATTTCAAAAATTGTGAAGTGAATTCATCGATACCATTTATTGTTTTGGTCCTCAGATGTATTAAATAAAGTAAAAATACTTAAACAATTACTGATAAAAAACAACAAACCTGGTTAAGATATATTGAAAACTGACTTCATAAAAAAATTGAAATTGTGAGGGGACTTTATGGACACCCTGTATATTAATGATATTTTGTAATATTAGAAATAGAGATATCATGATATATTAATAAAGTGAGCCAAATTCAACAGAGAAATTTATTATCGAAGAAAAATTAACCTGACATTGATTGAATTATCGATTTGTGTGACTATGACACTTTAATTGCTCAAAATTACAAATTTCTGGATGAAAATATCAAATTATTATTAAAATATCATTATTCTTTAGCTTTACTTGATCATTAAATACCAATCACCTTTTCAGCGCTCATTTTTTCAGGCATTACAATAATACATCTGTAGCCTTTCACTGCAGCTGCAAGTGCGAGACCAATTCCTGAAAAATATTTCATTTTATTTAATCTCCATTTCAAACTACTCAAGATTCAAATGTCATACTATTGAACCACTGAACTACAAGGGAAACATAAGTAAGTCTTATCTGCCAACATGGCTTTGCCCATAGCAGAGTTTCTCAATCTGGGCCCTCAGCCCCCCAGGGGGCTTTTTAAACTAGGCCGTCGGACCCCTAATGGGCCGTAAAAAAAGCAAAGCAATGGCTACATTAATTGAATATGCTCGATTCATTAAACGTAATGCTTTTTTTTTTTATATTAAATGAGGCAATAAAATTTTGAACAGTTTTTCATTGAACAGCTGCTGGGGTCTGCTGTGTCATTACTTATCGAACTTGTTAAGTATGTTGATAGGTATTTGTCTGTTTGTATGTTTGTCTGTTAGACCAGTGTTTTTCAACCTTTTTCGAGCCAAGGCACACTTTTTTCAGTGAGAAAATCCCGCTGGCACACCACCAGCTGAAAATATGGCGAAAATACCTAATATTCACAATATAAGTGTTATATTGTTAATATAACATTGAAGAAAGTTGTTGAATTGGACATCTTGAATAGTAATCAAATAAAAACAAAGACAAAAAAAATCGCCACCAGATGCTGCCACGGTCTGATATAGAACAGTACCACACGATTACTCTGCCGGACGCTACACCGCATAGACACACAACTTGGAGAAATTCCCACGGCACCCCTGACAATATTTAACGGCACACCGGTGTGCCGCGGCACCCCGGTTAAAAAACACTGTGTTAGACACTTTCGTATGATACGTGATATCTCACGAAAGGAAAGTTGAATCTCCTCCAAATTTTGCATGTGCATTCATCATATCTCGGACCAGAAGCCTATTGATTTTCGATGAATTATGTCGTATAATTAGCGAGTTATTATTTAATTAGTGATGGGACACACGGTGTCACTATGGAGTAAGAGCGCATGAATCGATCGATAAGTCTTCGGTCTCCGACCGATATTCTCGTTAAGAATTATTGGAAATAGGGCTACAGATAATTTCAATTTTAACAACCTAAACCAGAGTGTGCAACCTACTTTGCGTTGCAAAGCATATAGCTGAGCTTATTATCTATCGTTACAACTCATAAGATCGAAACTAAAATTTTTTGTGCCTGCAGCTACTAGAAAGCCTATGTTAAATAAAGGTGCGGCCCATGGTTTCACCCAGGTAATTGTATCGGGCCCTCTTGTATCAAAGGTAGCACACCAGTGTTCACTATTAGCGCACTTTTTTGCGAAAATTGCGAAGCACTTTCGCAACTTTTTTCAGGGACTGCGAAAAAGCACTTTTTTCCGATTTTGAAGAGAAATAGCACTCTTTTCCGATTTTGAATGGAATAAAAATTCAAAGTTAACAAATATTTTCGAGTATTAAGTTGACAAATAAGTAACATACTAGTACTTTTGTAACTCAATTCTGCATATCATAACAATATTTACGGGAATTCTAACCTATGAGATGCAGACATAGGAGATAAAGCTTTTGCATTAACGGCAAAATTCTTGTTTATAATATGATTATTATACAAGCACACCGATTCCGCTTCTCCCGCAAAAACGCTCCCGGCGTCTTTGAAACCAGATGTTGGAATACTACGCAGTGCGTTTCTTTGAAAGTGAGTGGTCATGTGACTATCAGCACACACTGGAACACATGACCTAAAATAAATTTTTACTTTGACTTTAGCTAACAAATTAACTCCCTACCTGTATTTCCAGACGTAGGCTCGATCAAAGTATACCCAGGTTTTATCAGCCCAGATTTCTCAGCTGTTTCCACCATTCGTAAAGCAATCCTGTCTTTTACCGATCCGCCAGCATTAAAAAATTCACATTTTGCATCTAGAGAAATTGGAGATATAAATTTAATTACAGTAATAAAGAATGACAAAGTAGTAGTTAAAGATGACAAAAACTAATCAAGCATTAGAATATTTTCAAAATCAGGTATAGGCTACATATTGTGTATTCGCAAACTTACAATTCTTCTGTCAGTAGGCTATCCTTTATTTTATTTAGGAGCTCGGGACTTTGCTCTAAGGCTAAGCAAACATGCGACTCTTCTATCAGTATCCCTCATACTTATTGAGGGTTTGGGACCTTATTTGAGAAGATTCGTGAACAAGATATCAGTACTCTTTCCACTTTTAGTTGAGGGCTCTGAGACCTTGCTTTAAGCAAGCTTGCAACCTTTTCATCAGTACAATTTTTTTTTTGAGGGATCAGGTCCTTGCTGTGAGCAAACTTACAACCATTCTATCAGTTCTCTTCGCACTTTTAGTTGAGGGCTTGGACCTCGTTCTAAGAAAACTTACAACTTTTCCTTCCGTACCTTTTTTTTAATTGGGGGCCCCAAGACCTTGCTTTAAGCAAACTTGCAACTCTTCTATCATTACTCTTTTTTAGTTGAGGGCTCGGGACCTTGCTTTGAGCAAACTTGTGACTCTTTTATCATTAGGCTACTCTTTTCTTATTTCAGTTGATGGTTTAAGACAGGGGTCGGCAACCTACGGCCCGCGGAGTGATATAATCCGGCCCGTGACGCTTCACTGAATTATAGTAACAAATTAGAGCTGTTTTGTCGATTACCTTCTTTACGCAAAAGAATTTACTTGTAGACTAAATTTTATTATAACGTAACAAGTATATAATTCACAATTACTCGTTTAATGAGCCTATAATTTAATTATAATTTAGACAAATGGCAACAAAACGCAGAAAAGTTGATGCTAAGTGCAAATGGTTTAATGGCGCAAAAAATATTCAAATGATCAGTCTACGGGCGCTGCTTAAAATTTAACTTCTGATCTGTGTGATAAAATGTGGTTCATCGGTCATCCATTTGATTTTTAACTTTCCAAAAATATGTGCGGCCCGCCAATGACTTGCAAATTCAATTTTGGCCCGCGAGCGACAAAAGGTTGCCGACCCCTGGTTTAAGACCTTGATTTGAGTAAACTGGTAAACAAAAAAAAACTTATCACACAAAGTCTTCCAACTTCCCTATTCGTAAGCTAATATTTTCAACTGTTAACACTAAAATGTTTTTACAAATATCCTCAAGAAACACTCACATAGTTCACATTTCACTCCCTCAGTCTTCTCAATCCTGGACATCCGCACGAGAGGAGTGTCACCTATTGCATCTAAGACAGATGAATATGCCTTTGTTCTATCAAATCGTCTGAAAAATAGGAATAAAGAGTTAACGACTTAATATTTTTTAATGATTTTAGATAACTATTACAAGGAAAAGAAAGGGATGAGATGGCAAACTTAGGCAAGCAGTGAGATGACAGGGAAGTAATGTCAGGGTTAATAAACCGGCGCTCCAGAAGTGTGTGTAACGATATGGATGTAAGTAATTTTGTTCGCCTACTTCACATCAAGTTGTGTAAAGGGACTGGAATCTATGGGCAGAGGGTATATTCACTTGTCTAACACAGACAGTCCCCGAACTCGTAATAGAACTAAAATAGGGAAAATCGGGATAAAATTATCCCCTAATTTGAACCTGGTACACACCATACGAAAGTACCAATAAGTCATGTATCCATAACTATAAAAAAAAACGTGTAATCTTCTATTCTGAATGCATTATAAATGCAAATTTTCTTCTATGAAATATTTGAATCATTGCTGAATTGGAAAAAGTTCATAAAAACATATAATATTAATTGATATTTTCTTTCGTGAAATATTTGATTTCAATGCCAAATTTCGACATAATGCAAATTTATGAATGTGTCACTTGGAAGCCTTGCAAAGGCATAGCAGCAATGTCAATCACGTAACCGTGCAAAAGTGTCACAACAATATGCGGCACACGCTCACACAGCAGAAAAAAAACAGTCAATGTGCTGATTCCATTTCATCGTCATACGTGACAAAGAGCAGTAATTCGTTTAAAGAGTTTCCTCAAAAACGAAATATCTCACTGATGGCGAAAAGTGGCTATTATTCGAAAATCAGCAGAAAATGTTATTCAAATACTTTGATATTCGAATGTATTCGAATATTCGACTAGTTTTGGAAAACCCTGTATAGTATGAATTCATATTTTATTCTATGAAACATTTGATATCGCTGTCAAATTAGGCATGTTCAATAAAACATACAGAACATAAAGAGAATCTAATATTGAATATAATTTTGAATCAATTCAAATAATCGTTTCAGAAATTCGTGACGGAAAATCATATCAAAACATTTTTTTAAAAGTTTTGGGTAATTATTGGAAAGGAAAGAGATTGAGACAGCAACATTTATTGATAACAATGTCAGATTTAAACTGCGTGTCCAAAATATGAAAATTAAAAAGTAGAAAGCCAATCATACACATATTTCTATGTCAAATCCAAACTTATTGATTCTCTCTTTTTTGTGTTTTCTGCCAAATCAATTTAGAATATATATTTTCAATCAAAATCTTGATTTAGAATAGGTTCACAAAAGCATACCAAACCAAATTGTTTTTACCTTGATAAGTTATTAATAACAGGCCTGGTATGAAACTAGGAAACCACAATTTTTGAGACAGGATGTAATTAATTTGATACAAAACATGGCTTAATGGCTAGTTACAAATGCTCTTAAACTCTTATTGGCAATAATAGGAAACAAAATATAAATACATAGGTATTTGTTCATATATACTTTATAATATTATACCTAAGATATACCCCAGGGCTACTCAACTATTTTTACCAAAGATCCGCATGAAAAACTTCAAAATTATTTGGGTCTGGTTTTTCCAGAAAATTATATTTCGGCATCCTTAAACATGCGCTTCCTCGACCGGCTAATGATTATCAGCTAATCAAGCTTGTTTATTATGGTGTTATAGTTCTTTCCATACATATTCAAAACAATGGAAATCATTTTATAAAATGAAACGTTAAAAGTGGGGTTACTGATCCAGAATAGAGATTTAGCTGCGGTCCGAATCAAATACTCTAAATGTCCGGACTCGGGCCCCGGTACGCCAGTTGAGTAGCCCTGGTATAGAAGACGAAGCCAAGGTTACTTCGGTTGTTTTAGGTCACCCTGTAGGCTATATATATATATATAATTTCACAATTGCGTCTCTTTGTGAGCAAATACAAAAAAAACTACGTGCAAGATTGCAACATGCGTGTCGAAATATTGAAGCTCTCATCGACTTTCGATGACCTCAGTACCATAAGCAAACATTATTTCGAGTGTTGAAATATATTTAAACAGGAATATCAAACAGCAATGTTTGCCGAGATAATATGACATTTATAAATTATGTGAAGTGGAAAAGTACAAGTGTTTTAACTTCTGGTTACTCGCGGTTGTGTACACAAAACCCACATGCTGCAATGTAGCCGGCCTCGTAGATATGAGGAAAGGGGGGGGGGGGGGGTTACAATACCATGTGCTAATGATGAAGGGAGCCACCTAACCATCGTTTATTCATCATATGATGGTAATGAGAAACGTTGAATGGGATCACATTCTTACCGATATGCACATCGTGTTAGATTTGGAGGCACAATTACGGTATTTATTAAAAGGCATAGCAGTCTAGGTGTTCTAGTCTGCAGGATGAAGTCCTGTGGCAATTGAATATATGCGAGAGAAATTGCCAGACCCCTCTGGTGGTTCGCAATATACTCCTTTAACAGAGGTTGCGGTTCACCCGTTAATTAACCCTTTTTTTTTCGCTGTATACAATCGACTTTTTGTACCATTTTATAATATGTAATGACCAGTTAACCAAACGTACAAGGAACACCCCCAAGATCTCTTTAAAAAGCTCATTTTCGCGTCTTCCTACTAAAACGCGCCCAAATGACGTAGGCGCAAACCGTTCGACCCTACGCCGGTAAGAAGAGAGGAATTTCAAAAAATTTTGAGAGAACGTTTCACACTCGTATCGCTTCGATGAACACGTGTTACAAAGAAACGAAATTCCAAGCGCTCTTCTGAAAGAGCGTTACGTCACCTTTGCAGAAAAACCAGACTCAGCTTCGCAAGCGAAGCGAAATAGTCAATGATATGTGAGGGCATGTTCACGATAGTTGTCTAGAATCTTTGTTTGTTTATTATGTACGCGAAATTGTTTCCCGCTCGTTCAAATGACTTATTTTTGAAGTAATGACAAATACTTTCGTGTATCTCTAAGCTTTGAAATACCTACACAAATAAAATTCACTTAGTAGTAAAATAAAAAATTTACAAAAAAAAAAATGTTGACAGATCAAGCATAGTTGGATGCCTAAAATGATTTTAGTTAGTGCGGAATACTTCACAAAACATGAACATAAACGTAAAATAGTCCGAAAATAACTATTATGACCAAGGATGGTAGTACAAATATATTGGTCATACGGAACAAAAGAGTTAAGCTAGATAATCGGCTACTTTAAACCCTTAATTCAAAAAACCATACGGAACAAAAGAGTTAAGCTAGATAATCGGCTACTTTAAACCCTTAATGCAAAAAAATTCTTATTGCACTCGATTAACATTATGCTCAAATATATGAACATGAAGTACAAATGAATACCAGCGGGGGCGGTGAAATTCCAGCTAAATGTCAAGAGAATTGTACCAGTTGTCATATGGAAGTGGGGTCGTGGAGACGCTAACTATAAAAACCTGAAAAATTAGAGGAGGAATGATTGCCTTGTCCCATTGGACTCGAAGATGATTCGAAAAAAAAAGGAATAAGAGTCTTCCGCGAACCTTCACACTGAAAACTTGAAATCAGTTAGATAGTTGCAGAAAAAAGGAATTTTTTCACAACAAGGACCCCAACAAAAACAGCAATTTGGCAAAACTATCCACACACCATTTCCATATCCCCCCAAAAAAAGTGAACTTGCTCAAGAATAGAATATTTTTTCATACTGGGTACGTCTTCTTGGGAAGCAAATTTATTTGAAAAAAAAAAAAATAAAGTGAAAATTTAAGTCCAAGACAGAGGTGTGCAACCTCACAGGAAATGAATGAGAGGCCCGCGGAAAAGTGCTAATTTTGAATGGTGTGCGGCCCGGAAAGGGAGTTTTTAATTTAGTTCAAAGTAGTATGTGCAAGTAATTTTAATTCCTTTACGATGCAAAGCTTGTGCGAAGCGAACAACGTATGTTACCCAAAGTTTTCTTGCCAGCAACTAGTAGAAACTAAAAAGTTTATGTTTAATAAAGGTGCGGCCGCAGTTCCACCCAGTTATTCGTATCTGGTCCTGCTGTATTAAAGGTTGCACACAGCTGATCTAAGACAATAGAGCAGTGACAATGCTCTATATTTGACTAACTGGTGCGGTGAAATTACACAAAAACGAAAAAACTTACCTTTTATAATGCTGATGAGGTGAAGGCTCTGTTGTTCCAAGATGCCACGTACAACGAGGTGGACGATCGGGACGAATCCATGTTGCTTCATGCTGTAAGAGTAAATAAGGCACTATAAAAAAACAAGCCATATGAGTCGTACGGAGACCGTACATTTGAACCCATGTGTATATCCGCGGGTTCAATCTATATGCGGGTGCTAAAACCCATGGGTTAGGGTTAGCATTGGGTTCAAATATCCACAAAACAAAAAAAAATCCATAGGTGCAAAATATGCAGGTGCAATTGTCGTGGGTTCAAATGTACGGGAACCGAGTAGTACACATATTAGCTTGACTATTTTACTTTTCCAAAACTGGATAAATAGCAAATGGTGCATCATGCTAAGCAAGTGATTCTCAAACAGTAGGCCATGTCTCACTGCTGGGTCGAGGAACGATTTTGAGGTGAACCACAGAACTATTGAAAATTGTTAGCTTTATTTGTATAACTATCCTTAATTTTAATTGGAGTACCAATGATGTTTTTTTGCTACTGAATGGTATCTTTCATTATAATTAATAAAAGGAAAGTGTCCATTTTCACAGAGGTATTCTGATTTTTCTTGTGGTTTTTCCCTCGCAATAAAAATTTAATGGGCCACAAGTTTTTTGTGCAACGAAAATAGTCCACAAAAAAAAAATTGCGAACCGCTGTGCTAAGCGTTAGGAATACGCTTGCCACCGCACCTCTGATTACCCTGTGTAAATCCGCAGGTTCAAATTTTGTGAAGGATAATTATGAGCGAGAGGATTGCTGGACTCCTCATTGTCGGAGGGTGGTTTAAATAGTGATCCTCAACCTTTTTCAGTTCATGGCCGCCGTTATGAGGTCATAGACTTAATGAACATTCGGTCGTTCAGGGGACATCTCGCAGAGGACATCTCGCTCTCACCAAGTTTGGTTGTTAGACGAATACCAGTAGGCTGCTACAAATCAATAAGAGTTAAAAAATCCCGAATTGCATGCCTTCAATACTTTGTATTTTGCTTATAATATATTTATATGCAATATATTTGGCAGACCGGTAGCAAGGTTGCCGCGATTGAGAACCACTGGTTTAAATATCTTTTGGTCAGTTGAGGCTACCTCCACCATCAAGTCTATGCATCTGAAACAAATAACTGGTCATTTATACCAATATTCGGCATAGCGTTCACCATATGATTAAGCCTTTTTATCAGCTTCCCTCTCCCCTAGAATAGATATGAAAATACTACTACTCCATAAATCTCAATGCAAAATTAAAATTCACACTTATTTAACATGGTCAACTTTTGGGTCTCGTGTAGTTTCATACCTCAAGTACCTCTAGTGGACGGAGCATAACAGTTTTTGCACATGTCAATCCTAACCTCCATCTGACTGCGTCATTCAAATACAACATATCTACAACGTCACAGTGATTGTGACTAGAAGTACGAAACTAGACTAGAACCCAACTTTTAGTGATCGGGGCTCCCGAAGTATGCGAACCAAGATGGCAGACATCGGAATGTAATATGTGTACTAGGTTAGGGTTATGCCATAATTTTAGGTATAAATACTACGGGAGGCTCTTGGATAGTCTTCGAACTGATAATAGAACTAAAATAGGGAAAATTGGAAAAAATTTATCGCCTAACCCTAACCAGTTACGTTCCGATGTCCGCCATCTTGGTTCGCATACTTCGGGAGCACCTAGTGATGTATGAATATGTTTTCGAAAATCTAAGAAATATTTCACAAACAAATTTCACAAAAACCTATGAAACCTCTTTACCCATACTCACACACACACACACATGAAAAACACATCATAACAATCTTATTACAGAAAACAAAGTTGTAAACAACACACTTGAGCACAGGAATATAATGGTCATTTGGTTAAAAATTCAAAAAATATACAGATATAAATACCCACACTACACTCACTGTCAAAAGAATTTTCTTTATGATTTTTCTTTATCAATGCATTCGCCATTATTCGACTAGATTTTAAAAATTTACAGCATTAGCAAGCAAAAAATGTAAATAGAAGTATTTATTGAAAAAGTTTGGTAACTGGAAAAGGGGTGCTTCCGAAGTATGTGAACCAAGATGGCGGACATCGGAACGTAACATGGGTAACAGGTTAGGCGATAATTTTTTTCCAATTTTAGTCCTATTATCAGTTCGAAGACTAGCCAAGAGCCTCCCGTAGTATTTATACCTAAAATTATGGCCTAACCCTAACCTAGTACACATATTACATTCCGATGTCCGCCATCTTGGTTCGCATACTTCGGGAGCCCCGAAAAAGGTATAAAAATGTTGATAATATTAACCCTAACTCTAATTTTGAAAATAAATAGATTAAAACTAATAAACAGAATCTTACTCCATTTGTGCTTGATCCATTTTGCGCCATTGTTATATTTTCTGTGAAGAAGGACTTTTGGATGAGAATGTACCGTACTTGTGATAATACTTGTAATTGTAATAATAAATTTTAAAGTATCTAGATGCTAAATTGAGGTTCAAAAAAATAGATTAATATAATTAGCTTCAGACATATGGAAGTGATACCCTGTTATTCAGTTATTGCACTACAGACAATTAATTATTTGATTTTTTTATATATATATTTTTTTTTTTCTAGGTTTGATCATCTCTCCTCCCCCTCCAACAAATAAAAATCTGTGATAGATTTCATCTGTATTGCGACTATACGAAACGATATTATCTACTGAACTAGAACAACACATAAGACAGAGAGGTTCCATGCAACAATAATTTAAAAAATAGTTTACGACGTGCCCATGTAAGACAAGTTAGATTCATCTAAGTCTGTAAGTCTAAGTTAAGACAAATAGCAAGAAATAAATTACAATAAATCACTAACTCATCTATCACATAGTCATAATTTCTTCCTCTAGGGCAAATACAGAAATAATAAATGAGTCGAAAGTAGAATATTTATTTATGAACCCAAACAGTTTGATCAGATCAATACATTGTTTGAACTATAGCTGGCGATTTTGATGACCTTTAAGCTAACCAGTTTTTTTGGCTGACATTAAGATTTATAGGTCTCACGTGTCTATAGGGGAAAGTGGGGAAGGTTGGGACACTTTTTTTCTTTTTCATATTTTGAGCCCTTTATTCTGCACATTCATATGACTTTGCGGGATTAATGCAGAGCGGGCTAAATGTAGTTTTTATTCAGCGACTAAGAAATTCCCTTGCGACACACATCTTACCACCAAAATGCTTTGAAAAACGTTTGTCAAGTGTCCCACTGTACCCCACTTGTGGGGCACATTCGGACAGACCCTGGGGCACAATGGGTCATTCTGTTAAAATTCAACGAAGTATGCCCTTAAAAATAAGCAATCAATCAGCATAATCGTCTAAAGAACAGGGAGACCTCAAATTTGAAGATTTAAGATTTTCAAAATCAATGTTCAACCGAAATATTTCAGATATTTCACTAAAACATTCGCTTACAAATTAAATTATTTTCTAATCCGAATCTAAATCTGGAAATATTTTTGATTCTCGATTATATTTCATATTGGACCATGAGTCGAAAGATACCATAATGTTACATAAAAATATAACGCATTTCTAGGTCTCTAAGCACTTGTTGTATCAAACACTGTCGAATTGTGCCATGTAGGACATGTCCCACTGAACCCCGGTCCATTGTTACCCATAGTCAACAAATATTTTCAGATCATCCCACGGCAAAATTCGGAAGGCCCATCCACTCGCCAACGTTATAAATATTTCACAGTGGACTATAGCTGAAAGATATCAGACGGTGGTTTGTCACGTTGAAAAGGCTAAGTTAGGAAAAAGAAAAAAATGGAACGGTGAAATTTTAGTTTCGACCCCCCAAAACCAATTTCACCTCATAGCTTGCGTCGCTCTACCCGTCCGCTGTCCGTTTGCGGGGACGTTGTAACTCACCGAAGGGCGGATTGAAACATCAAACCGCGTACCGGATTCCGAATATAGTATTAGTGTGAGAGCTGATTTTCCACTGTGCCCTATGTCCCAACGTGCCCCACCTTCCCCTACTTAGCCTACTTATCTAATATTGTGAGGTCAGAAAAACAATATTTTACATCTCTGTGCTTTTTTCTGACTATCAGATAATAATTAAGAAGGCAAAACAACCTCTGAATACAGACTTTCTCATGGCAAGATATGAATTCAAAAAACGTATCCTAGACTTACTTTGACTCATTGGACAAAAAGGACCATCTGACGATGTATACCCGAAAGAAGCAACAATGACATCCGCGTCAAGAGTTATAAAGGTCAATAAAAGTTATAAAGCGTCAATAAAAATCAATCAATCAATTTTATTCGGTCACTCTGATACAAACAAAACACAAAACAAAGGGACAAACAAAATACAGAGGACCTGGAGGACGGGCATAACCTAATAAAAAGTTAAATACGTACAAGTACGTGCCCGTCCCCCAAAAACAGGCAAAACACAATAAAACAAAAACACGATGTGACATCGGGCAATATCTTATAATTCAATCTAGATCGTTAAACATATACGGATATATACAAATATTAACACGCGCGGATATATTAACATTTCTATAACTATCTCGAAAGAGGAAAGTCGATCAGACGGCATCCATATGCCAGATAATCATCTATGAATAAGGTTACATATTAAAAATATAATCCCCACGGCTACGTGTAAAATTCGCCGTCGCGTATGGGAATAGTTAACCTGTCCAAGACACATTAACTTGGCTAAGATTGATAATTTAGTTTAACCTAAAAGTAAGTTCACTATCGAATCGTCAAAAAAATTGTTAGGTTGCGTTAATAGAAGTATGTTAGGTACGAAACTACATGAGATCCGAATCGTCCACGACGCTCGCAAAAACGCACAGGAAACGAACTTTTCCACAAGACGCGTGAAGACGCGTGAGTTTGCAATGTATTTAACTCGACGATTTTGGTAGCAAATGATTGGTTTAAAATGTGGGCTGTGTCTTGCTCACTCATGCGATACTTTTAGAATTTCAGCGCCAAAATAGTTAATGATTTTCCAACCGAAGTATGTCAATTTTCCATAAGACTTTGTGGGTCTCGCACGTACTATAGCTTACTAAGTTGTTGCGAAATATGAAGGATTGCGTTTCATCTTATGGCTTGATGCGACTGCTATGTCAGCGCTTATAAGTATATGTTTATTTTGATTTCCGTGATACACAACAAACATAGAAAAAACATACACAAAACAACGAAGAAGATTGAGTAAACTGGCAAAACCGCTTAGTGGAAAAAGGATTTGTGGAAATACGTGTGTCAGTTCACCCATACTCGAGGTTACCATATTTTTTGTGACTTGATGCGGGACGCCTTCGAAGACCATGGCTGTGATTTTTTCAACTTTAAATTTACCGATTTCACATTAGGGACCTACATTTAAAACCATCCCGACTGTCTTCATTGACTGTATTGTCATCGGGAGTTCATGCGCTGTCTGTCTAAATTTCGGTTTCAGTTCGAAGAATAGAATTTACATTGACGTTAAGCACCCTTTCGCAAGGAGGGCTCGGCAGTGTGGCACATCGTGATAAGCGTTAGGAATACGCTGGCCACAGCACCTCTGATCAACCTGCGTGGGTTCGCATCCTATGCGGAGTTAATAATGTTCGAGAGGATTGCTGAACCTTCCCGTCGTAGGGCCCGGTTACGGCTTTCCCCACCATCAAGTCCATGCTTCCGAAAACAAATAACTGACTAGCTAATCCCATACCCGACATTAACTGGTAACCGGACGAGAGGCTGTGGTTCGCTTCATGAGTGAGCCGCCTTATCGGCTTTCCTCTCTCTCTTAAATATGTAGATCCTATCCACGTCCGATGCCGATCTATCTTCTTTTAGCTCCACACGAATTCAGCAAAGATTGTCAATTTACGATATCAAATGACTCAAACATTCGATCGGAAATGCCATTGATCAGTCTCCTCGCTTCCTGTGAACGGGAAACTGTTATAACAGTCAGCACAGGAAAACGGAAAATATCGTTTCAACAGCAAAACGCTGCAGAATTTTTGTGAAGAGTTTGTGTTATACACCCGTTCCATGTAAAGTTTTGCTGCCAGCCATTGAAATTTTGTTTATAGGGTTGTGCCGTTTTTTCAATGAGCCGATGTCGTTAACTACTCTGTGTCGGAATTTCATAATTTTGAAAGTGGGGGGACGAAATTTTGACAAAACTAATCAAAGATTACCCATTGGAATTGTTTGCTTACTTGATTTTTTGCGACGACTCGCTACTTCAATTTGAAATGTACATAAGAATTACTATGTTCTGCGAATCTACATCGCCATAGTAGGCTATGATTAAACCGTGAAAGAATCACTAAAATCGTCATGTTCCATAATCTCGTACAGAAAACGATTGCTGCCTCTAAATATAAATCAATTCTGTGATCGTTAATGTGTAATTTATGCCTTTGAAGTTTGTAAACATGCAGGCCTAAGTAATACAGGTCAAAGATCAACTCTTCTTCCTCATCTCTGCACAATTTTCCTTTAAAATGCTAAAAAAAATGTTGGCTAAACTCGGTCTAGCAAATAAATAAACTGCAGCCCACGAAATTTCAGCAAATAGTTATGATTAACACTATTCTGTTAATTTTCGAGATGCACCGTGTTTCCCCTGAAAATAATACTGGGTCTTGTTACAATTTTCTTCCGAAAAATAACACTAGGACTCATTCTCGGGGATGTCTCATATTTTCATTTATCTAAAACGAAATATTAAAGAAGAGAATTACGAGATTTTCAAATATAGAAAATATGAAAACCGATATCCATTAACTTATAAATAACACTTTTTTTTTATACAAAATAACTGCAGAATATACATTATTAATCATTTAAAACATATAGGGGCGATTTCTTGCTATCGACTAAGTAAAAAAAATTTGCAGTATCGACTGGGTATTATTTTAAGGAAAGGCTTATATTAAAATCATTTTTAAAAGTAACATTATGTATCTCCATTAAAAGTATTGCATCTTATGACGCGGCCACAATTTTTTTTTCAATCTAGTTTCTACAAAGTATTGCTTTGTTTTTCTTTTAATCACTGTTTTCATAACTTAAAAAATCGAGTTACCAGTAAAAGTTATTGCCCTATTTCGTATCGTGTGTGTTTATTTTATTGTGTATGTTAACTGTTTTGTGCGCGTACTCTTACGTTTTTAACTTTGCCATATTTCATGATCGTCTTATGTGTATCCCTGCAGTTTGTTCGTCCGTTTGTTATGTTGTTGTTTAATGCCAGAGCGACCAAAATAAAGTTGCTTAATATTTCAAATCAATTAATCGTTTATTCGTCATCACAAAAAAAAACTGATATAAAACATAAATATATATACTAATTATGTTAATTGTGTGGCCGGAGTCAAGCAGCGACACCTACAACGCGGATACAGGTTAGTATCAAAAAGTAACTGAATGAGGCACAAGTATTGAATACCAGCAGTTGCGACGCCGTTCCAGAAATGTGTGTACCAATATGGAGGTAATCAATTTTGTTCGCCTGCTTTACATCTAGTTGTTTAAAGGAACTGAAATCTATGGGCAGGGGGTATATCCAGTTTGCTATAACACTGACAGCCCACGACTCGTAATAGAACAAAAATAAGGAAAATCGGAATAAAATTATGGACTAACCCTAACCTGGTACATATACTACGGGATTAACGTTGCGACAGTAAACTTATTTGCGACTATTAGGCAGATTAACTGAAAATATGTACTGTCTCGGAAAAATTCACTAAAAGCCAAAAAATGGGAGGAAAGTAGGAAAAAAAAACGTGAAAAATTTATAGAAAAGGCGAATTCGGCTGAATGTAAACTAAAAGGTTTGACGTTAGGCAAGAATTGATTTTATCTTTAAATGACGTGTTACTATAAAACTGGTTATATTCTGACCCGTCATATGAGCACTTATATATATGAAAACCTGCCTTCGGTGCTGCCATATAAACGTAAATGTCACAAAATGGACAAACACAGTATTTTGGGACGACGAAGATGATGCTACCAAAGTTATTTACACTTTTTTGTTTGATTGCTCTAGCGAACAATGTTCAGGAAGCGACAGGAAAAAAACTGGTAAGAGACCTATGTTGTTAGTCTAGAATTCTAATTAAATACTGTTATAATCAACAGCAAAAAATAAACTCGAACCATGAATGTTGCTAAAACTTCGATATCTAATTTACAATTTCGTCCGAATATGATTCTTTGCGCGCTTGGGATTGAAAAAATTGGCATTTTAAGTTAATTATTTGGGGTTTGCTATTAAATATACCCAACATCAGACGTGATCGACTACTCATGGCGATCGATCCGTGTTATATTACTACCGGCGCGGAATCATAGGAAAATCATAGGAATCAAAACACTGACTTGGCTAATTTTGTAACTGTCCAAAGAAACAACGACGGCATTAAAGGAATTTGACAACGGTCGCAATAAGGCGGTAATTCGAATATTACATTATCTATAAGTTCCGATAGATAATGCCATATTTCGAATACCGCCTTGTTGTCACATTTCGACACTATTTTATTAATAATATTGTCAAGTGTCAAATCCATTGTGGGGCTTCGTAAATAGTAGTCAACCTTTTCACGGGCTCCATAACACCGAAAGTTTGAGAAACCCCAGCCATAAATAATTTGGTGATACTTCGTCGTGGCTTCGTTTCCATATATTTGGCCATTGCTCTCTTATTGTACACGAAATGGACCTATGGATAGCTTTGTTAATATGTTGTTCTTGTTGGTGTTTTTCTTCTTCTCTTTATACGAAAATTGCTTTGACATTTTCGGTGGTTGAAAATTGTATTTTTTGCTAGAAAGCTATTAATTTTTAGTGTCCATATATTTGAGCATTTCTCTTATTTTTAGACAGCAAAGTATTGGACTGATAAATTCAACATGGGCGTTAACCCCGCGGGAGGCTGGTATGCAGAAATATACAGAAGTCCGGAAAAGATCGGTCACCTTCCAGAGAGATATGGAATAAACGCAACAAGAGCCTTCAGCACACATGCTTACTACCTACTAGAGGTAAAGTTACTGAGATAAGAAGCTGTCGTAGATGTATAATTGTTATTTCATATTGTTGGTGCGCGGATTCGCTTTTTTTGCTGTTGTTGCTGTTGTCAAATGATGATTGATTGATTATTGAAACGCGAGGCTACTGGGCATACCAGGTTGGCGTCAATGGCGTGCCTTGACGTATTTATTTTATTTATTTTTTCCAAATAAAGTTCCGACTTTTTGAAAGTATTTTTTGTCACACTTGCGTATTGGTGCCGCTGCTCAATAACCAAGTTTGTTTCTCGCGACTCCCCTCACCCGGAAATGCTACCTAAATATTTATTGCAATTTGTATATCAAGTGTGCTTTCAGTATGGTGAGAAAATAAACTACTGATTACTGAATCATTTTTAACTAACTTTTAGTTAACAGTTGGACTTGTTCGCTTTCCTGATTCTGTAATCAGTTTTATTTTGTTTCCACAATTTTTTTCATCGTCTTTTATGCTGATTATGGAGTCAAAATTAGCCTGTATATAACTTATAAATCAAAATTATTTTAATTTCAATGTTTGGGTAAATTAGAATAATTTTGAGTTGAAAAGTCCATCTGTTAACTTAATATGCTATAAAAGATGTGTTAGTTGCTTATCAAGTTCATACAGTATAGTCTATGCATCTGAAACGGGGGTGGGCAAGTTACGGCCCGCGGGCCGGATCCGCCCCACCAAAGTGTTTTATCCGGCCCACTTGTGTCTTCAATAATTACGACTATAGTTTTCATGGATATAAATTTCGGTTGAAAATATCGATGAAAATGACGTTATAATGATCCTGATTGTTCACTGTGCTTCCAAATATTACATAAACGTTAGCCTAGCTGTTGCAAATAAACTGTTTTTATTCAGAGTTTTCCATATTGGGTTTTGAGCCTTCGGCCCAGTAACCAAGTTTATCATTTGTAACTGGCCTACTCAAAAGAGTATTTGCCCACCCCTGAACTAATCCATACCCGACTGGTAACAAGACGAGATGCCGTGGTTCGCCATATCATTAAGCAGTCTTATAGGCTTTCCTCTCTCGAGATAACTATAGAAATCTTTTACTATTTCCAGGGCAAAGATTTTTATCCGTTCCATCAACTAAAATCGACACATTTATGGCATTTTTATCACGGAGCTAGAATAACTCTTTTCGTCATTGATCACGTGACTGGCGAACTTACTCGTCATCACATCGGAAAGTCGGCTAAAAACTTCGTCGTTGAAGTCAAACATGGTATGCCTTCTGTTACATATTAAATAGTTGACGATAGTTAAAAAAATAGAGAGCAATGCTCAAATATATGGACACGAAGACCAAAACGAAGTACCGTGTTTCCCCGAAAATAAGACCTAGTCGATAGCAAGAGATCTCTCCTTCACGTTTTAAATGGATAAAAATCTATGTTTAGCTGGTATTTTAAATGAAAACGGAGTATTTATAAGTAAATGGATATCGGTTTTCATAATTTGTATATTCGAAAGTCTCGTAATTCTCTACGTTGTAATTTTGTTTTTTGATAAATGAAAATAAAAGACATCCACCCAAAATAAGCCCTAGTATTATTTTTCAAAAGAAAATTGAAATAAGACCTAGGTTTATTTTCGGGAAACAGCGTAGTACGGTTATGCAATCTTTTGCAGTGGACTACCGGTACTGCAGTATCCACGATTTCGCATGATCACCAGATTTCCAATTTCGATTACGTCATCAAACACAACAAAATAATTCCATTAAAGTCCCTAGAAAGTTTTGGGTGAATGAATGAATAAAAGTAATAGCCTACTTTCAAAGCAATTGGCCCCGAAATCGAACAGAAAACCGATTTTTCACAATAAGAAGAAATATACTAACAAGAACATCATGATAATAACAACAAAACGAACCAATGGCCCACTCGCATCCAAGAATATATGGTATCGATAAAATCCATTTGCAATTAAAAAAATATTTAAAACTTCGTGGACATCCTGTATATCGGTGACCGTACATTTGAACCCACGGGAGTTTGAACCCGAATACTTGCACCCGTATATCCGCGGGTTCAACCTATATGCTGGTGCTGAAATCCATGGGTTCAAATGTTCGTAGGGGCAAATTTCCATAGGTGCAATAGTATGCAGGTGCAATTGTCGTGGGTATAAATTACGGGTTCAAATGAACGCGGGTTCCAAAGTAATGGAACCTATATATCCATTGTCACATTTTCAGACGGAATTAGGATACAATAATTTCTATTCATATTCTATTCAAAGGTGACTATTACGCGGCACGTTTGACATATCCCGGCGAGGGAAAATATTCACTACTTGGGCTTACGACCACTCCTGGATTTGAAATTGAAGATTATTATCAGCCAACCACTGAAGAACTGATTACAAAGTATCCGCGACACAAGAAATTTATCAAGTCATTGACGAGAGAGTAGCACGGCTGAAGGATTTTTAGTAGAAAGCCCCCGCCCAAAAAATGGTACTCCCATAGTGTGTGTACCAGGTTAGAGTCAGGCCATGTTTTTATTCCGATTTTCCTTATTTTAGTTCTATTACGAGTTCGGGGACTGTCTGTGTTAGCCAAGTGAATATACCCCCTGTCCATAGGTTTCAGTCCCTTCACACAACTTGATGAAAAGTAGGCGAACAAAATTAGTTGCCTCTATATTGGTACACACATTTCTGGAGCTCCCCAAAATACCCCCATCACCGAACAAAATTAAAAAAAAAAATAGTTATTTTATTCGGATTGGGTTCGGGTAAGAAAACAGATTTAAATTTCTAAACCATTCTTAATCTCAAGTAGAGGTTACGCAAGCCCAATGCTTTCTCGTTGTTGTAAACTTCTTTTCCGAGGAAGTCTGATTTTGGTCAGACGGAACGTTACCAAAATGCATTTGTGTGTGTGCAGCAGAGATCTTGAATTGCATAGTATTCCTAACCCTGACTGAAAAATTACCAATTTATTTACAGTATTTTGAAACGTTTCGGGGATGTTTTTCTCCTATCTCGCATTCGAGTATTAGGAGCGGGGGCTTTGTTGTGCAAATTCTACAAAACTGTTTTAATATTATGAAATTTTTGAGGATGAAAAGACAAGAAAAAGATTTTATTATTTTAAGTGGCGAGCGTTTTTTATAAAATATCTAAAATACAGTGGCGGCGCGTGGTCATTTTGACAACCGGGGCAAGCTACTGCGGGACCAAGTCACCCCCATCTACGGGGACAGGATGAGCGCTGTAAGTTCTCCCATCATTTTATGAGTATAAAAACCATTCCATCGGTAACAACCAATCGGCAAAAGCGACAATTTTTAACGATAAGAAAGTGTCTTTAACCCTCTCCGGGCCCCTTTATCTTTTAGCAGTGGGAAAAATCTGACATTTAGTGAAAGCAATACTTTTAGGTCATATATGATAAATTTTTAAAAATTTTCGACACTCCGACTCCCTGGGGGGATTTACCGGATGTTGCACTAGTGCAACTTGTGCCCGGAACGGACTAATTGTAAGATATCACATGCATGTTTTTTTAATCTGCAATACTTTGTAACATGGCCAGTATATATACTACGATGGTTGAAAATATTAATGGGAGTGTCAAACTTATTTCATGGCTCAATTCAAAACTCCAATTATGAATAAAAGGCGCATTAAAATGTAAACAAATGTTAATATAGATCATGTTTTTGCACTCTAGGTAGTTTCGCAAGTCAAAATATTTAGAAAATGCATATGAGTTGTCCCTTGACACTTTCGTTTACCTAATTCTGTAAAATTATTTTGAAACTTTGAATTTCCATATATATTAAAATGCAAGAATATAGAAAATCTAGCTTTTACATCGAAATAATTTTGCATTTACCTACTGTTACGTATTTTATCAGATAACGACTTTTTAGCGTGAAAGTCATTTTAATTACGCTACGATGCGAAAAAATTGGAAACCAAGTTTTTTGGTAGCAGAAAAATCTTTGGCAATTTGTGTGTTTATTTACATTTTTACGATTTCGATATTTTTTGGACTGAATGTCTTCTCTTTCCACTTCAGACTTTCGTTTAAATTTATCGATCGACTTTGCCCCCACTCTGGAAGACGCTATAAAAAAACACGGCCAGCGATAGTTTTCTGCAGCATTTGTGTTCAGGCAAATTCCGTTTTTGTATATACATTTATTGTTTTGCTCCACAATTAGTATAGATTGGTTTTTGAATGGATTGCAATATCTTTATGGTGTTGTCAAAAATTCGGAGAAAGAGAAAAACTTTGCTCCCTCGAACGTTGAATTAGGTTTCTGTTTGTCTGAGTGAACGGCGCCGCCCTCGGACTTTCAAAACACGACTAAGTTTCAACTTTGGATTTGTTTTTAGAATGCTTTGTCTGTCCATATAAATTCCAACCGACAAAATGCTGAAATGGTCTGATTTTTTAGGCTCAAAATCTTAGCAGCTACATAAATATCGTTCTGGAAATTACGTGTTTTATCAAGATCAGCCTCATCATATTCATAATTGTAAGTCTCAATTGCCTCTTTATCTGAAAGTGTGACATTAGAAATATGCGCTAATTCAACGCAATTTCTGCAAATATTTCACCCGTCGGCATATTCACAATCGTTCTGCTAGATCGCTGAGAATACAAATAGAAAATCTGAATCAATCTGAGACACTTCTCTATTATTTTAACCCCGTATTTATGGCTAAAATACTTGGATTTTATTTGGTTTCAAATCTGAAATATAGCACTCGTGCATATTTTATTTCACGCTTTCTAAATCTTCTGTTTACAACAAAATTATCTGAAGCCAAATTTTCCCCTAATCAGCAAATTCTCATAATACTGCATCCTAATAAACCTGATTCTAACTTATATGACATAGGAAACTCATAAATTACGTTATCTGCTCAATAAGCCAACATGAATGAAAAAACTAAACAGACGAATATTAGCTTATTTAACAACCGAAATCCACTTCTGAGGGAAGATGTTGCACCTATGCAACATCAATTTAAACCACCCCCTCGTGAAACCACATAAATCGTTCGAGGTTGCAATCAGATTGTAAAGCTTGTGTATACACTATTCTTTTGCCCTGTGCAGTGATATGATCAATTCGGTGTATAAGAATTGGTATAGTTGCTTAAAATATGTCCATGGTTCATCAGCCTGACACGAGCACCGGAGACCGCATCTTGCAAGAGACGCTTGCAGCGTCATCAGGCGGCGGCAATGCAAAATAGCAGTTGCATCTAACCAACTAAGTACCGCAGTAGTACGCTGAGTAGAAAAAAGCATTCTACGGCAGAAAATGTGGGTGATAGCTAGTTTACAATATGTTGTTGCATACGTGTTACGCATTCCCGGAGAGAGTTAAAACCGGTCCAAGTCAAGAGATTAATAAATATAGACATAGTTTATTTTGGAACCTCTTTCAAAAGGAAAGGCAATATTTACCCAGATAAATACAATGACATATTAACAGAAACTTCGGGAAAGCAGACAAAACCTAAAATAAGGTTTAAAACGTTACTATGAGGAAAGGAAAGTTAATGCAAAGATAAGGACATGCGTCGCTCACTCATAGATATATATGTTGCTAGACTTCTACTGCTTGAACATATATGCAACACGCCGCGGTTTCTTGGAAGCAAAATGCTCAATAACGCGCTGATTAAAGTCATGCATCCCAGAAATAACGTCTCTGTGAATGGATAAAACAGCCAAGGAATTTAATCTATCTTGCTTCATTGTGTTTCTGAGATACGTTTTAATACGCTTCAGCGTTCTGAATGTTCGCTCTGCGTCGGCGGAAGAAATAGGCGTCGTCAAAATGATGTCAAGAAATTTTGCAGACGCCGCAAAGGTAGTTACTAGAGTGATATCTATGAGAAACCCATAGAGCGCGCAAGTTGATGTGATGTTCAAAAAAGTTTGATTGGTGTATATACATCGCAATTCATATTCCAATTTACCCACGTTTATCATGGGGTAAAATTTGGAGACGGTAGCCAACAAATGGGTGGGAAATTGACGTGCAAATTTTGAAAAATTTTTGGGGTTCATCAAAGAGAACGCGGCAAGGTGTTCAGTGCGCAGACGATCGCCTATTTGATTCACCAGAATGTCACAGCATTCCTTTGCAGACAAAATCAAACGCTGCGTTGTTTGCCCGCGGCGTAAAGTAGCACTCCATGTGTCGTCGTATTTTATTGTTTCCCGGATACGAGATACGGCATCGTAGAAGTCTGAAATACACGACTGCACAGACGCTCCATCCATTAGCCTTGACTGCAATGCGCCGTATAATACATCCACGTGATAGAATATTGTGGAGAAAAAAGCGAGAAAAAATGAAAACTCACCATCTTCTAGCAGACGCTTTTGACCTGCCGCCTCCCTCACAGAGCGTTCGTCCCAAACCGGAGAGCTCTGAATGCCATTGAAACACTCAATGAGCTCAGACCTAATTTCGGACACGCCCTGCACCACACGTGATTGGAAGTTCCAACGTGTTGGTGCACAAGCTGGGAGACGGCGGCTACATATCTGGCGAAGGAGGTCAGAGCGCTTCGGCGAAACGGAAAAAAATGAAGAAAACCACGAAACATTTGCAAAAAACATACGGACGAGAGGGGTATCAAGACACATATTTTTAATAACGAGGTTAAATTGGTGTGCATAACAATGTAAATGTAAAAAATGCGCATGAGGAAAATCTTCTTTTAAATAAACTTGAACACCATGTTTCGACCCACTCATGACTGCCGCGCCGTCATAAGTTTGAGCTATCAATTTTGACTTCGCGTTGTAAGGCTGTAACACTTCTTTCAGTACAGCCGATATCCCGCAAGCCGTGCGATCAACGATTTGTACAAAGCTGTGAAATCTCTCGGTAGGTTTACCATCTTTCACAAACCAAAAAATCACAGCCAGTTGGGAAACGCACGTGATATCAGTTGTCTCGTCAGACTGAATCGAAAGGAACTGGCAATTCTCAATTTCCAGAGCCAAATGTTGTAAATAAATCTTATACATTGAGTCGAGCAAATCATTTTGGATATCCTTAGATGTCCCTTTCGAAACAGTTGCGGCATCAAGATGATCTCTCAATTAGGGCTGGGCATTTCGAATCGAATATTCGAATCGAATCGAATAGTAAATTATTCGAATCGGTTCAGACTGGAATTTCGAATCGCCGCCATCTTGTTTTTATCTTTCCGCTAATGGTCGAGGTGAATTCCCAAATTTTTTTTTCATTGAAGTCATATTTTTTCAACGAAATTCTAACATATGACTCATTTCTGTAGTGAGTTATTGATAAAACGTGTTTGTTATTCTGTGTGAACGCTCAGTAATCTATCTGAGTGATTTATTCTATGTCTTCAGTAATTCATTTGTTGAGAGGACCAATTACTATGATAAAGTCGCTTACAATTTTATATTTTCAAGTATTCGAGATTCGATTCGATTCGAAAAAATTATTCGATTCGATTCTGAAATCACAAGGTATTCGAAAATGCCCAGCCCTACTCTCAATACTGTATCTAGGGATGCGGTGTATTCCATCATATCCAAAAATACCCCTCTATTAGAAGAGCCAGCCCGTTCATCGTGCCCACGGAGGGACAGCTCGTGACAACCAATGAACTTCAAAGCATCTATCAATCGACCGAGAACATGGCGGTTTATCTCAACGTTTTGGTTGTGCCGACGAATAGAAACCGCGCGTCCTTCATCCAACTGTGCTGCAATATTAACATTTCCGAATGTTCGGTATTTTATTGCATTGTCCAGATGCTCCATAGAAGATTGATTATCCCTGGCACGCTCGGAAAGATGTTTAAGATCTCTAAAACCAAATTTACACCAACGTGAGTCACGGGCGGTAGCAAAAAGTAGGCAATAAAAACAAAAAAGTGCATTTTTGTCCTCGCTGTAACACAACCATTCGTGTTTTTTATACCAAGTTTCTGCGCAGAATGTACGCCGACGCTTTCCTCCGTCATGGGATTGTTCCAGTGAACAATTTTTTGGTTGATAAGGCCCAAGACGTTGTACCTCTAATTTTTGTTCCAGCGGCAGCTGCGAAAACGGAGTGCGAAGTAGTGCATCAACCTTATTCATTATGAGGTCTAAGGCTAAGAAATGCGAAGCCGGAAAGAAGTGAGGAGCTCAAAAGGAATGTGGAAAATCGAAAGCAAATGGACTAAAGGTCTCTAACTGATTCAAATAGCGAAACAAGCGACGAAATCGAAGGCGAGGAAACTATCAACTCTTCAAGCAACCAACGAACGAGAAGGAATGCGTGAATATGTCAACACGTTGTTGTAAGAAACGTCGGCATTGTGTCGTCATAATTTCGGGGCTAGCCCCGATCGGCCCCAATGATTTATTAAAAGAAACAGAAAACAAATGAGACAAACGCGGCGAGTGGAAGATAAAAGAGAGAATACGATATACAATGAGCAACCGGGGCAAAATCGGCGTCGCCCCGTTGACGTTCGGCGAAGGCTTTGCGAGCGAAAAATGAACCATGTCGGGAGAATATGGCTAGTGTAGACAGTCTGTGCAACCGATATTGAGGTATTTTTCGAATATTTTTTATTATACCGAAAAAACAACCGGGGCATTGCCACGGTTGGCCCTATTGACGCGCCGTCACTGCTAAAATATATACCACATTTACTTTATGACCTAAGCATGTTGTGCAACTATTTCTTTTAAGTTACGACAGTGTTTACCAACCTATGGGTCGCGACCAAAATCAGGGTCGCCCAAAAAATTTCTTGGGTTGCTTGTTTTTCAAAAAAAAAAAACGTGAAGGTTACTGATATTGTTTTCTAGTGAATGTTATCGTATATTTCATATTTGGCATTAAAATGTTGCTCAATAGTAATTGTATATGTGAGAAGTGTCAATGTCTAAAAAGTTGGCAGCATCATTTTTTCTAAATGAAAAAAACCACCGTTTCAAAAACACGCTAATAGGAAACAAGCGTTGCCTTCTCACTTCGGTTAATTTATGAGGTAATAAGTGTTATGTAGAAATTATTGTGTTATATTAGTCATTAAGTTTGCGGCCATAAAAGTACTACATTCCGTTTAGTATTTGAGCATATCTTTGGGTCGCGGGATTTTACAAAATTTAATTAAAAGAAAATTTGTGTCGCTTAAAAAATGGTTGAAAAAAAAAATTTTTGCCATATATTTGATTTCCAAATTAGTCATTTTTATGTGAAATTCGTATTTAAATTAATTCAAATTTTCCCCAAAACAGAATAAAATATCACCACCACCAAAACCAAAATGCACCATACATCTGAATTCTCCTGATATTATTCTGTCATTGCCCCTCTATTTTCTTAAGTCATGCAAAGTATCGCCAGCCCCAAATTAAAAGAGAAAAGTAGGTTAATAATCTAAGACAGTGCTCTTCAACCTTTTTGTTATTGCGGAACCCCTGATATCATTTTTTGTTTTCTATGAAACCCCAAATAGCAAAAATAAAACACGAAATACTCGTAACACGAAATATTATTAATTCAAATAATTCTACTTCAACAGCGAAACAGAAAGAAGGTAACAAGCGTGAAATTCGATGACTAAGTTGTTCTTGCATTTCCTTTGCAATCTACTTGAATCGTGGCTCCACGGCGCTCAAAGCAATTCTCATACTCATGTCTACACTCTTTAAAAACTTCTTTTTTGTTCTCATTAGTTGTTAAAGCAGAAAATGCTGACTTATACAAATAGGTATTGGAAAACTGACACAGAATCTCAATGCTTCTTTTGCAATGGCTGTACCCTTTTTGTGCAGAGAAATCCAAAAATATTCCCTAAGTTTTTCGAAGATTTTCTCCGAATTAATATCATTACGGATATCTAAGAGTCCTTCTTGCTGTTGCGCACTTAGGAAAATTCATCCAAAAACGGAAATGAGGAATAATCATTTTTGCAACTTTACTGGCCTAGCAGTCATTTTTTCCTTTACGCGGAACCTCTAAGGCAGTGGTCGGCAACCACCGGGCCGCGGCCCATCGCCGGTCCGCGGAAAGGTTACTGCCGGTCCACAGAGAAGTGACACAAAAACGGACAAGGCCGTAATAAAACCTCTACAATCTAACCACAAACCCTACGACTAAAAAACAGCACCCAACAGTAAACAAGACAAACACAAAACAAGGGGTCGGAAAAAATGCGGCCCGTGAGCTAATATGTTGCGGCCCTTGAACGACCCGACATCTAATAAATGAAACAAAAATTAATCCCAAATTTATTATTGTCTCTACGCGGATTTACGTGATGACAAGTGCTGCTGCACGGCGCTCCTTATGTAACAAGTAGCGTCAGTTGTATGTCGTTCGAGTTAATTTTGATTTTTAAAATTTGAAAATGTCTGAAAACCGGAGCGACGCGGGTCGAGCATTCCAAAGTGCTTGAACGGAAAAATATTTTTCTTTCTTGCGCATTCCAAAACCGGTTTGCTCGATAAGCCCAGTCAACATATCGCAGTTGTTAATTAAAGGTTTCAATGTTAAACTCGTTACGAAACGACTAGTCGAAAATTCGACCCCGATACCCGGGACTGCGCTACAGCTCATCTGTGCAACAGTGCAAAACGTGTAATGTGCACGTTCGGAAGAACATATGGTCTTGAGCAACTTTAACTAAAATGCATTACACTTAGATTAAATTTCGTACTCGCTTGTCAGATCATCATTTGGACAAAAACATCATCTTTCACATTGATAATAAGTACACAAAAACAATGTATTGTTGGATAATAAAAAAAAAACGCTACATATACATCTCATTGGGACAGGCTTTCAACACAGCAATAGAAGGGTAGCAATGCGAATGCGCCATAATTTGAAGTTTAATTATGGTAGCGATTGTTCGAAGGCGGAAATATTGCGGCCCGCGCGCTACCAGAAATGTTTAGATTCGGCCCGCAAGTACATGAAGTTTGCCGACCATTGCATAACACTATTGAGCAACAATGCAACATGTCTGATTTCATAAACAATTGCCATGTCAGTATGTCGCAATAATGCTGGGTCAATTGTTTTGTCTACGCCCGTATAAATATGTCTCTCATCAGTCCGACTTAGATATCCCCAACAAAACGATACAGGCATTGTTAACTTTCCCGAAATCTTAATGTGAGGCCTGGTTTTCAATATTAATAACTACAAAAACGAAATAGGCTGGAAGTAAGAAACACGTTACGTGTGTCAATGTCGACCATATCTTAAATATGGGAACAGTTAATGGCCATCAAACAAATACAGACATCACATCAAATAGCATCACGGTCGTTTTTAGTATATTGTCAACGTAAATTTCCTAATGCGTACAATTTATTGCATAGGCTTGGTTCGTTTGTATAAAGGTGGTCCGCCAACAGTTTGGTCAAGCTTTACCGGTCCGTCACTTGAAAAAGGTTGCCGACCACTGCTCTAAGGAACCCTATAAACTCACGGAACCCCACTGCATGTGTTGCGGGACCCTAGGTTTCCGCGGAACCCCTGTTGAAGAGCACTGATCTAAGATGAAGAGATTCAATAGACCTTAGTGGCGCTATGAGAGCCCTCACATTGAAATTAGAATACTGAAACACTCGTAAGGCCTATGAAACAATAATATTCAAGCGGCAGCCTTAATTTATAAATTATAATTATATTCAACTTTAATTAAACTCCATTTATATGATGCGCTCCGTTGCTCTTGACAGCGCCATTGGTTTTGGCGCCCCAAGTGTCAATTTCTGATAAAATATGCGGAAATTTCTTCTGGACAAATTCATGAACTTTGACCGGATTTCCTGTTGATAATGATTCATTCACTACGTGACAGCAAAGAGTCGTCCATATCGTTTCTCTTCCGACAACTTTTAATTTCGATTTACCTGCAATTAATGCGAGTATTAAATTTCTTGTATATATAGTTGAAACAAGCGTTGAGTTGACTTGAGTCATTGATTATATTGAATCAGTCATCTAAATAAAATTAATCGGACACGTACTCCAGCCTCCCGCTTATTTTAAATTAAAAAAAGAAGCAAAAAAGGGACCAGAATCTTTATGGCTTGACATTGCATACCAATTTATTACAGACATAGGCGTTTCAAACTTTTCTGCTGCCCTGATAAGGATGCCCCTCTACTGCCCGGGACGAGTTACTGATAATAAATTGAAGGTCAAGTAAGAGTGAAATGTTTGTATTATTAATATTTGAATCATCAAACTACGCAACAAACTCACCCGTGCTGCATATGGCTCGGCACCTATGGCCCCCCTCTGGAAACGCCCATGGGTGCACCCAGGGGTCGACAAACTGCGGAAATAATTTTTGCGGCCCTCGAACTTGCATAAATGCATAAAACAAAAATTGGTCCTTTATTTATTATTTTCTCCGCACCGATTTATGTGGTAACAAGTTTTATTGTACGGCGCTTTTTTGTAGTAGGTAGCATCAGTTGTATGTCGTTTACTTGGTGTTGCTTGTAATTATAAGTTAAGTACATTTTGATTTTTGAAATTTGCGACGAGCGTTAAACATTCCTAAGTGCTTGGAAGGAAAAATATTTTTATTTTTTACGCATTTCAAATCAGCTTGCTTGATTAAGCCATGTCAGCATCGCAGTTATTAAGGGATTCAATGTAAACGTCATTACGAAACACGTCATTGCAAATACGAAATTCGACCCCAAGAAGGTGCGAGTGCGTCATAATTTAAAGTTTAATGTGGTGATTATTCTTATGCGAAAGAAATGGAACCCGCACGCTACCGCAAATGTGTATATTTAGCCCGCAAGTACATACAGTATGCCGACCACTGGTGTGTACATTTTGAATAAAAAAAAAGAATCCCCACCTCTTACGACATCCATAAAGTGCATAACCTCTTGTCTGTATGATTCATTGTACCGGGACATACAGCTATCAAAAATAGGAGGAAGTGTGGTCCCGTGATTCCCATGAGTTTCATGGCATAGTGGACGAATGTTGCCGCCGCTTAGCATTCCTTTGCTACCGAAAACCTTGGAATAAAAGGTGTATTTTGTTAGAGATAGATCGATGTAAAGTATAGCATTTTTGCAAGTATGCTACCAATCGACGTTTCCTCCATTATTGGGTACTTTGTTCACAGGACACGAAATAGACCTATTGAAGATTTTGCTGAATCGCTGTTGTTTGAATTGGAATGTTGCTTTTCTAGAAAATCGACTTTTACTCCGACTTAGGGTCAAGTCAATCAAATATTAAATGAGACGAGACGCATTTTATTTTTCCAAATTTTTACAAATTCCTACGGGTACCACGAATTTTGTTGGTTTTTCATACGATATTAAATATTTAATAAAAAACACTTCATACGATATTAAATATTTAATAAAAAAATATTCTGACTCTGGTTACAGCAATTTTATGACCAAGTATATGACCAGTGTCACTTTTTCCCTAAAGATTAGAATAATGCTTTGATTCGGACTCGATTAAGTCGGAACAGAGACTTGACTTGGGCGTCTGAAATAATTTTGAAATAGGAAATAATTTTTTCTAATTTTAAAATAAAAAAAATCGGGTGAAGTTGTCTGTGATGCAACAATTGAAATTTAAATTGCCGCTCACAGGCTTTTATATTTTTAAGCACGCTTGTAAAAGTTTGTTTGTTTTTAGTCTTATGTTTCATTTGGACGTTTTTGCTGAGTTTGGCTGTTGTACAGATTCCTGTTTTAAGCAAAAAGGTGTAATGTTCAATACAAGTGCAGACTAAACTTTTAGGCCTGTGGTTCTCAAACTTTTTAGGCCACGCCCCTTTGTACAATTTGTCAAGTCCCGCGCCCCACCTCAAAAATAAATAGCTAACAATAGGCTACGAATAACAGATAGTAAAAGGAAAGTATGTTTTTTTTTCAAAAACACGTTGGAAATGCGAGGATGAAACGTAAATATCCAAAATAAAGAAATGTAAATATCCAAAATAGGGCGGACAAGATCAAACCTAATATTTCTATTTTGAATTAGCTTCACGCCCCCTCAAAAAATTGTTTACACCCCCCTTACGGAGCGCGCCACACCGTTTGAGAACCACTGCCTTAAAGAGAGTTCTCCCGGTGCTCCAGAAATATGCGCACCAAGATGTCGCACAACCTGAATCATATCCGGTACACACCCACTATGTTCAGGTTGTGCGCCATCTTGGAGGTCCGTCCTCCCTTTAAATTACCTCAATTCTTTGGTCATGTCCGTACGTTGCCTCTCTATTGATGTCACTGTGACCAAGGGTGCCGTCAGGGAACTTCATTGTTATGAATAACTGGTCCACATCACCAATATCACGAATATCGTCAAAATGGGCGTGGCCTGAAACAAAAGTGGGTGTGGTTAGCGTGAAACGCTTTTACACCCTTAAGACCCACGGTTCCAACCTCCTTCAAAATATTTGACATTATATTATACTTTTGGGGACAAGAAAATGGGGGCGACCGCCCCTCCCCCCTCCCCGACTTTCGATTTTTTTAAAAATTGTGCAACCATTATGCAACTTGCTGCAATATATCTGCTCAGGAATAGATCCACCGAAAAGAAAAATCCGTTTAAAATGTGAATATTATACTTCCAAGTAGTCCTACATACTTCATAATTGGGCAGACCGCGCTTCGCATGGGTTAAATACGCGCCAGGACGTCATAAAAGCCGAAAAAAATTTTCACGCGACTTCGGCGCGCTCGTCATCCCCCTGGAGGCCGTATTGAATACAAATAAACGCTTGTACAGAGATATGTGTAGTAAAGCCAATTAATAATACGCGAGGAACGTAAAACGTGTCACGAACGGAATAACACACGCAAAAGGTGTCCTTGAGCGAGCGATAAGTTATCATCGTCATAATATTATTTTGCAAGATCGGTGAGCCATTATTGGTTAATAATTTTATAAGATAAATTCTGATTGGATAATTAGCCACACCCTTGTTTTCAGTCGATGACGCTTGTGTATTCTGTTGTTATCAAGAATTCACCGCATTATTTGTTTCACTATTATGTAATTATAACTCTTTAAAAGAAGGCAGTGGTGTAATTCAAAATTTCAAGAACGTTTTTTTTTGTATCAATCTCACTAACAGCGGGTTCACTTAATTTCAGGAAACCATGCCAAATATATAGCGCTAAAACAAGAGCTGATATTGTGAAATTACAATAACGGGTTCGCTCCAGCACAATACAATTCTGCAACCCTTGGATCGCAGCACTGCTTGAACAAAAAAATGAAAAAAGACGTGTGATATCCTGTTCTTGCTCAACATGTCACTACATAGAGCGTGTGTAGTAGACAACACTTAAATCTTCCAAAATATAAATCTTCCAAATCCCATGTCCCACCCCCAGGTATTTTAAAATGTATTTTTCGCAATGACAAACCAGAAAGGTCTTTCGCAAAATAGTAGTTTCTTACATATTGTTATATATCAGGGCTGCTTTTTATTCTGAGCGAAAAGCGCGAATCGTCTAAACGAGAATATCGGTCGGAGACCGAAGACTTATCGATCAAAAATGCGGTTTCGATTCATGACTCTATAGTGACACCGCGTGTCCCATCACTAATTAATTAATAACTCGCTAATTATACGACATATTTCATCCAAAATCAATAGCCTTCTGGTCCGAGATATGATGAATGCACATGCAAAATTTGGAGCAGATTCAACCACGCCTTCGTGAGATATCGCGTGCATCTAACAAACAGACAGACAAGCAGACAGACAGACAAACAGACAGACAGACACCTATCAACAAAAATGAAGTCTTACCTATTGCATGTATTTTATCATGGATTTGCCCGCAAGCCATATTAACATATCCACATCACACTTATATCACACCCAACAATATACAAGGTATTCATAAAGTACATTTACAATTTCAATTTTGTTATGAAGTCAATATATCTCAACCAGGTTTGTTGTTTTTTAATCAATAATTGTTCAAGTATTTTTACTTTATTTAATACATCAGTGAGGACCAAAACAATATATGGTATCGATAAATTCTCCTCGCAATTTTAAAAAAATTGTAAAACTTTATGGACACGCTATATACCCAGCATAACCTATGACAAGTGTGGCAAATCGGGAATGACATTTTAAAGCAGCGCCTGAGAGCAATTTTTCATGAAATAAAGTAGTCTTACCTATTGCATGTATGGTATCAGGGATTTGATCCGCGAGCCATATTAACATGTCCACATCATGTATGGCCATGTCTAATGCAATTCCTCCAGAAATTTTCAAATATTCTATCGAATTCCTTGGATGATCACGTGATACACTCTTCACGACCTTTAACCTTCCGACTACTTCCGGGATTTGGGAACGAATTGCTGCTGTTTGTGGATCAAACCTAGGTAGAAGGGATAAAATATATAAACCTTAGTTACTAACACGGCTCCGAACTAGATGTTACCATTTGTATTTTACAGGCGCTCTAGGAGTGTGTAACCAATACGGAGGTAACTAATTTTGTTCGCCCACTTTACATCAAGTTACAATTATGGGCAGGGGGTATATTCAATTGGCCAACACAGACAGTCCCCGAACTCGTAATAGAACTAAAATAAGAAAATCGGAATGAAATCATGGTCTGACCCTAACCTGGTACACACACTACGGGAGTACCATCTTACACAAGAAAACGTCGCCCTGTACACGCCTTGAAACAAGGAACTACTAATACCTTGGTAAAAAAAAATTATGTAATTGTGCGATATTAGTTTTACGGTGCTATTTCCACAAGAGCTCAAAGTTTCATGATTCTGCCAGTAGTCGGAATGATGAATCAGTTAATCAATTTTATATTTTGCCGTAACAGGAAGTGAACGAATAACCGATGTTCATTAACCGTTGATTCATAAGTCCGATTTATTCATTTAAGTATTGTGATATCATTTTGACGCAAGAAATACAAAAATATTTTTCTTTTGAAGTACCGGTGTACCAGTACTTTACCGGTGGCAGTTTGCACAGAAACTTGCTCAAGTAAATATAGGGTGATTAATACTTTAATTCGTTAATATTTTATTTCATCGTAACCGAAAAAAAACGATTGACCGATGTTAATTAACCGTTGATTCATCAGACCGTTTGATTCATTTATTTGTAGCAATTTTTAAGACGCGATTTTGACACAAAAAATACAAATTCGTGTTGCCGGTGCATCAGTACTTTATTATTATTTTGCCGAAAATCTTCGGTAAACCGCGGTCATTTAACTGTTGCTTCATAAGTCTGGTTGATTCATACGTATAACGATTTTTATGACGTCTAGATACCGGTATACTAGTACTTTACCAGTGGGCGGTGGATATCTACCTGCACAGAATTTTGCTCAATATTAAGATGTAAAATGGCTCACACAAAAAGCGAATGACTTTTTGGCGCTCGTGAGAAATATACACATGCATATGACCGAAATACCCATTGCGTATGGGTGAGGTCCACGACACTATAGCGTGCATTGCATTTCTGACGAATTGACAATAGAGCTCAAAATTGACATTTCATGTTTTTTTGTCATGGTCTAAATTGTGTTTTACTCCTTTATGGTAATATACTTTCGTGAATGTTTGACGTCATCTGCTGCTGAAAAATGGTGTCGCTGACTCGCTGACTCTGATAGTCTTTTCACAGCCCCTCGTCCATTGCAGTTGAAACATTGTACGTTTTTTCGACAAATTTATTTTTTGTTATATGCACGATGTTTGTTGCAGGTGAAAATAAATACCCGAATCTGTCGCTAATGGATACCACTTAATTTTATACGTTTAATGTAGCAGGTAATAGCATAAATCTCAACCTAACACGACCTCGGGCTGTCGGTGGGTAAGCGATATGGTGATATGGCGATATGGTGACTGGTGGTAGACCTCACGGTATCCATATTGTTACTTATCGATTTTAATCGGTAAGTATGTTGATAGGTATTTGTCTGTCTATCTGTTAGATGCACGCGATATCTCAGGGAAGCGAGATTGAATCTGCTCCAGATTTCGCATGTGCATTCATCATATGTCGGAACAGAAGCCTATCGATTTTGGTGTCACTATGGAGTAAGAGCGCTGTTTTGGGGATCCCCTAACTTTCGATCGATAAGTCTTTGGTCTCTGACCGATATTCTCGTTTTTTTTTAATGATACTTTTAATAGTGCTGACGTAGTTTTGTGCACCAGGACTATGATATTACGCGTTGGGTGTTCAAATGCTTCTTCATGTTATATGGACGTGTTCTATAACAAAAGATATAATTCTGGGATTTGTTGGCAAATTGATATTGTTCAAAGGACATATATACAGTTCTTTGCGATGACTAATTAAAAATGATCTTGGGACGCCATAGCGGGGACAACATATATTATTAAATGTTCGACGGTTTCGTTTTCCAAGCGAGTGTCGCGAAGTCAATTGTCGTGGTGCCCAATTTTATGAAGATGACATTTCAAACGACAGTGGCCTGTTTATAGTCTGAACAGGATTATTTTACCACGGCATAGCAGCACCGTTTTGTCCTAACTTATGTATAATCTTTAAATAATGCTATATAGATGGAGCGTTTAATAATCCATGTTCGATCTTACCTTTTATTAAAAGCACAGAAAAGTGGTCTCTTTTCGTCTTCTGCAGTTTTGTAACAATTGACGATCGATTCCAGAGACAGTGCTAGAGGTTTCTCGCACATGACTGCTTTTCCTATAAAAATATCGAAGGTATAGGTAATATTGTTCACATTTTAGGTGACACTATAGAGCCAAACAGTAGCCAGGCTTCCGCCCCCATAAAAAAAAAATTCTGTGTAACGAATGAGAATTGTAGTACCTTGATATAAGACTTTATTAAACTTAAATCAAAAGCACACTTAGAATGAATTTAAAGTAAAATATACCACAAGTAAATGTTATTAAACAAGAAAACAAATACGTATCGAATTGCTGATGCTAACAGAAAGGGGCTCAATAGTTAAATGAATAAAGTTGAAATAATTAACACACTACATCTACAGCACAGCAATGATTGGTGTCTGATTTAAAACGCTCCAGGAGTCATCGCTGGACTGCAGCTGTATAAACAAATAGATATATTGAGCTACATTTACAAAAGTTATTACATCCTGTATGATAGCAATTTTTCTTGGCTTGAAACGCTCTTTAGACCCGCATGACCCTTGAAAACTCACATTTCCTCCGACGCTCTAGCTGTTACGGTCTAACTCGACAATTAGGAATATTAGAACCCACCTTTGAAAGTTTCTGGCTATCAATCAATCAATCTTTTATTTGTCAACACAAAAAACAAGCATATAGAAAACTGTTACAACAAACGAAATATACCGATCATGTGGGCTACGCTCCTGGAGCCAAAGAACCATGGAATACCATTTTGAAAACGCGTGTCGTTCAAGTACTTAAAATGTGACACTACATTCCAAAAACGTGACATATCATAAAAAATGTACCGTTAAAACAGGAACATGTGATACAATATGTCGATCCCTTATGAGTACAGTTTAAGTACACACTTTATTATTTTGAAGCATTTTTTTTCCAAAAAATCAGTACCTTTTTTTAAAGCGGCTTTTACATGCGTCTCATGCATTTGCGTAGGACAGCATACAATAACGGCATCGACTCTATAATGAAATTATTACATAGTTAGTGTAATCTCAGAACAAAGTTTGGTGCTACAGAAGTATGCGCACCAGGATGTCGCACAACCTGAATCTTAACCGGTACACACACATACTATGTTCAGGTTGTGCGCCATCTTGGTGCGCATACTTCTGGAGGTCTCAAAGTTTTACTCAAGCACTTATATATTTCCGAAGCTAGTATTTATTTAACCTTTTCGGAACGAAAAAAAAAATTATCTATCTTGCATACCAATTTTTTAACTTAGCAATTCGAAATTTTACCTATTGTCCTCATACGCGGTATCGACGTCATCAGTATGTAGGGCCGTTGTTGAAACCAGATTGTATTCGTTTATGTATTCTTCCGCAAATGTCCTATTTACGTCAATGATATAAAGCAGCTGCACTGTAAGGAAAAAGTGGATTAGACGACTTAATCATAAAGCAAATTAATGATTTTCGTTCGGTTACCAATCCATGTCTAATAGCAGAGCAGGTAAACCGTTATTTGTTTCCGATGCATGGACTTGGTGGCGGATGAGGCCGATCGCGCCATATTCGCTTATACCAGCGGTTCCAAAAGGGGGAGCCACGGTGCACTATTCGCTTAGTACGCCTCGAAAATAAACATAAATGTGTTGACCATAACATAAATGTTTCACTGGTTCTTATTTTAAATACTGTGTATATAAATCAATAATTTCATTTTACTGTCGCTTACTTTCTGTTACGATCACAAAATTTTATTCAAAATGCAGCAATTTATTTCGTGTGAGTGCACCCTGGGTTTTTTCCCTGATTTTTTGACGCCTCACGAACAAAAAGTTTGGGAACCGCTTGCTTATATTATTCAGCTTCGACTAATTGAGACCTACACTATTAAGTATTATTAACCAACTTTTGTTGCTCATATGTGATTCTATTATATTTTCTTCGACTCAGTCAAGGATGGCCAAGTCGGTTATATATCATTCTGGCAAAATATTTACAATAACAAACGTATTCCAAATTAGTTATTGCTCAACGGAGAAATTTGCAGAAATCCTTATTCTCATAAAAATTGGAATCAGTATAAATTATGTCTCCTGCCTCTGCTCCGAATCGAGAATATCGAATATAAGCAATTTCGGATCAATTCGAATCGTTTTGGATATCTATCGGGACTCTCAATCACCAAAATGGGTGCTCCAAAATTGTGTGTAACAATATTCTATTCTAATTCTGTTTGCCTACTTTACATTAAGTTGTGTAAACCATTGGCAGGGGGTATATTCACTTGGCTAACACAGACAGTCGCCGAACTCGTAATAGAACCAAAATAAGGAAAATCGGAATAAAATTATGGCCGAACCCTGACCTGGTACTCATACTATGGGAGTTCCCCAAAATATTGGTCGCTCATTACACTGTCATACTCACCTCTAGGTAATCGCAATATATTCGAAACATGAACTTTTCCAATCCTCCCGATGCCGATTAGAGCAACTCCTATTACGTCATTTTCATTTTTCACGTCACCCATGTTTGCGTCAGTAAAAATTTTTTGATTAATACTAAATCTGTTTAAGCAAATCAATATATAGGATTAAGTCTGTGAAAAATGAAAATTCATTGAAAAATATTCAGTATCAACGCTAGTGCTTTCCAATCGGTGTTCCGTGCAAGACTTTTCGCGTGAAATCGACGTCACACATTTATTTTCTTGCTGACATATCTTATAATAAGTAAACGAGAATATCGGTCAGAGACCGAAGACTTATCGATCGAAAGTTAGGGGATCCCCCAAAACAGCGCTCTTACTCCATAGTGACACATTGTGTCCCATCACTAATTAATTAATAACTCGCTAATTATACGACATAATTCATCCAAAATCAATAGGCTTCTGATCCGAGATATGATGAATTCATATGCAAAATTTGGAGCGGACTCGCTTTCGTGAGATATCGCGTGTATCTAACAGACAAACAAACAAACAGACAAATACCTATCAACATACTTACCGATCTTAAAATCGATAAGTAATAAACGAAAGAAAATCAGAAATCAATTAGCACGGAACTCGTTGGTTTTAAGTCTGTTGTGAGTGAACATTGTTGCCTTTCAAATGATAGTTTCGGGTTTGATTCTCAGCCGACGTAATTTCTAATGACGGTTTGCGTAAATTTTAATGCAAACTCTGAAATCTCAGAATCTGGATTTTCATACAAGCAATCAAAATGTTGTTCCTAAAATCTGTGAATCAATGAGGAGTATGGAGATCCAATCGCCGGCTATCACCACTTCGGTATAGTCTATCCCAGGAGCGTAGCCAGGGAGGTGGTTTTCGGGCCTCGGGGTCATAACCCCTTCCTTTTATAATGTAAAAAATAATAGAATCTTTCTGTGTCATACATAGCGATTTTGCTTGAAACGCTTTTAAGACCCCAAGACTCATGAAAACACATGTTTTCCGCGTCCGATCGGAACCGCTAGCTGTTTCGATCTAACTGCTTGACAATTAGAAATGTCAGAACACCCCCCCCCCTTCGAAAATTTCTGACTACGCCTCTGGTCTACCCAATTCATGTTGCGTAATTCGATCGACCACTCCGAAAGGTTTTTAAGTTCCAACAAATTTGCTAATTCACTCAACACAGCAGTAGCAGTCACTAACAAATCTCTTCAATTCGGTATAGCCAACCCAATTCATTACATCCTATCTAAGCCCAAAATTTACTCCGAATGTATCTGTATTTCACTGCATACCTTTGCATCACTAAATTTTTAATTTGCGAATCGATACCTTCATCTCACAACCTTTCATTGAATGTTTATCAACTTCCCATCCCCCAAGGCTGTCTGTGAAGCTAGAAGTCCCAAAACGATAAATATTTTCCTATGAGTTTTGGGATTTAAAATTGCCTGCGGGTGGAATTAGACAGACATGAATGTTGTTTCTACGTTGTTTCACGTTTTCGCTCAGAATAAGACGCCGTACGAGTAGTTAAGGATACCTTTTCATACTCGCTATATTATGTAAACGCTATTCTTGACACTGTGAACTGCAAGAAGAAAAAAATTCGCGATAATTTGAATTAAAATCGAAACTGAAAATGAAAAAAGCAGCCAAGTCCAACGCTTTAGCCGCTAGGACAGTGTTTTCCAACATTTTTTGGTCGCGCACTATTTTCTTATCGGCGAAAACCTTTGCGGACTCAAGGTGCGGTAATTGTAAGCGTACTCTGTGTGAAGAAGCAATAAAACCAAACACAACAGAGTTTTGAAGAATTTCAAAATCGAAAATTTGCCGCAATTACGCTTTGTTAATCAAGAGAGCCGACTTTTTTTTAGTGTATAAATGGCCTTTTCTGTCGCACAATATTCAATCCATGATAACGACAAGAATTTAAAATGTTTCTCTATTTCAATTTAATTGTGTTCATGGTCACTCGCGGTTGCGTCGACTGATGACAAGATGAAAGCATTACTTCTTTAAAATGCCGCGGCAATCTGCGATCATAATAATGTGAGAATATATTGCTCGATTATATTTAGTTTTGATACATATTTTTTGCGATCTTGAGAATTTGTTATCGCCGTTAGAAAAATCCTATTATCTGCTATAAATTTTCAGAAAGTACAACTTGATTAGGTATTTATTGAAAATTTAATTGAAGATTATTAGTTAATCAATAAAAAAAATATTTATCGCCTTGTTTCAATATTAATTTATTTGTGATCATTTTAATCTGCGGTTGTGTTGACGAAATAAAAGCAAAGTGAATACTACTCGGAAAATATCATGACAATCCGTGGACACAAAAAATGCGTGGTAAAGTGCCTGAATATATTTTGTTTTGATTCGCATTTTCGTGAATTCGACAAATCTGAGCTGTTTGTACAACACTTACGGCGCCCAATGTGGAGGCCGTAAAAAAGAGAATCCTAAAGGAAAATACCCTGATACGTGTTCTATAGCACAGTGGTCGGGAACCCATGGCTCGTAAGCCATATATGGCTCTTTTGCTGACGGCATATGGCTCCCAGAAAAATCTAATGTTCTAAGGCTAAGCTTACTATTGTTACGTAATTTAAAATTCTTTTTCAGCCAAATTTGACAGAAACGCTTGAGAACGCACGCCCAGCGCATGTCTATGTTATGTGAGAGAATTACCATTTTAACAAGCCTTTTGTCCTTTTGTCCGTTTGTACGTACCAGTTACAGTATTTGTCATATTTAGATCGGACTAGCGAAGCTAGTTTTCAAAATACTACGGATATGCCTAACCGAAAGAAGGGTGGTGAGTATCGTAGATTCCAACTTGAGCTGCATGTGAGCAGCCGTTCAAGCGACGACAATGCAGCATCAATAGTCACATTAAATGTATATTGACATTGTATGTGTTGGCTTTTGAGTAAAAATTCAGGCTTGATTAAGTGAATAAATGCTATATGGCTCGCACAGGAATGCAATTGAAAAAATGTATTTTTATGACTCTCTTGACCAAAAAGGTTCCCGACCCCTGCTATAGCATTTCAGAAAAGGTCAAACTTCAATAGCATGAGCCAGAAGTTCCCATATTTTTCAAACACACCACGCATCTACTTTTTATTATACAAACCACCATTCACCAGCAAGAAATTTTCATCAGACATATACTTTCAGTGCTAATTTTGGCGCTCGGGGGGTATTCGTACCAAGATGACGCACAACCAGAACAACCCTAACCTGGTACACATACTATGTTCAGGTTATGCGCCATCTCGGTACGAATACTTCGGGAACATCTTAATTTTAACATATTTGATTATTTGACCCCAGAAGGTTGTGTTTATAGCGGTGCAGATTGTCACTCAAATACATAACTTATTTCATACGGTATGATACAAATAGTTTTATAGCACAGTAGTTAGCTCGTTATTCTATAACTAATTTTATTTATTCGTTTCTATCAATTATTTTATCATCTGTTATGCTGATTATACAGTCGAAATAAACTTATACTCACAATAGCAAAATACCACATCTAAGTTCGGGAACAGTCCCCTAAAATAAAGAGTACAGCGTACTGTTGGTACCGCTGCCATAAGCTAATATCACTACTGCACTTCTAAAGCACCTTGCAACAAACACATCAATTGCGAGGGACGCACGATAAGCGGATGTTTGCTGTGAAGTGTACGTTTATCGCTACGTTAAGTCGCGACTTTCGTGTTTGTTTATTTTATGAGCAAACGCAGCTAACCGTGACGGGAAATTGCAGGGCTATTTGCGCAATCAACTACGAATTAGGCAACTGAACAACTAAACAAATATCACACAATACGGCACCATTGTATAGCATGTGTGACTTCAAGCGAATAAGAGTGCACCGATATAAAATATGATAGGATGGGTAGTTTGAATTGTTATCCCGGTATAGATAGAGAGAGAGAGAGTTTTGTCAACCAAAATACAAATAATTTTAAAATAATAAATTACACAGCATTTATTTTGGTATAGACTGGGAAATGGCGATACGACCAAAGGTCATCAAAGTCAGCCATCACCCATTCCAGCCAAATAATTATTAAGAAAAAATATATAAAGTAACCGTCGACCAGTTAACTACCAAATATTTAAACGAAGTATACTCTCAATACAAATAATAGTGTAAAAAGAATAGGTACCAGAAAAAATAATTAAAATGTAGAAAATTATTTAAAATTACCTTGAAAATTGAAAGATAGTAGCAAACAGTGGCTATGTGACAATTATGTGATGATTAGTTACACGTTTTTTATCATTATTGAATATTTTAACTATAGACAAGTCTATAAGACCGCTCTCTATTAAATGAATGTGTAGTTAGTTCATGTTTAGACATAGTTTATCTTTTTTTTTTAATAAATTATTTCAGTTGTGTACAATACAATGACAAAAAAATTCAATGATTTTTTTTATTTGTTAGCATATTTATCTTTTTACTGAGTAAATGATTTAATGTCTCGCTTTTTTTACTTCCGACTTCATATCTCGATGATTGTATGTATGTGTGTGCGTGCGTGTCCTAATCAGTTTACACGTACTACTTTTTGGACACGTTTAGTGGCCATAACGATCGTTTCAAAATTTTGTTGTTATTGTTATTTGTCTCCGTCTCCATTTTTAAAAAATCGCTTTTCTCTTCGAATACTGGACCAATTGCTTTGATATTTTCAGTGGTTAAAGATAAAATTTTTCTCCAGAAGGCTATTACTTTTTTTTGTTGCTATGACGTCATCAAAATTATTGCCACTGGGTGGCGCTACGTGTCCATATATCTGAGTAGAAGCTCTCTTGTTTTTTATCAATACCTTCCCATCTAAAATCTGTACGCTTTAAACCTTACTTGTGGTTTCGTTTGCTTTCCCGATTCTATAAGCAGTTTAATTTATTTTGTTTTCATCAATTATTTTATCGTCTATTGCTGATTATGGAGTCGAAATAAACTTACACTTGTTATATTAATACAATACGTACAGTTTATGTCGAAATTTTGAAAACACATTCAATGACACGAACAGAAATATGATGGAATATTATGATAAAACTCGGAACTTTGTATAGTTATCCCGGTATAGGCAAGTCGATGGGGAAGGATTTCGCAGCTAGCATCGCCCAATTGATGGCGTATAACCTCAACCTCTTATGGCGGTAATAGATCTCACGTACAGCGAAAGTGATGCAAGGAAGTTTGCCACAATAAGGGGGATAGGCAGGGCTGCCATCGATATATATGAACCCAAAAACAAGGACATCATGGAAACCTAATAATAGAACAACAAAGAACGAAATGTAATAAACAAAATGTATTCCTGCCAGTGCGACCCGTGTCTAATCATACTTTGCACTAGAAAGAATTTGCTCCAGCAGTTCTTTATTCTTAGAAACGGTAACCGTACATTTGTACCCATGTACATTTGAACCCATGTGTATATCCGCGGGTTCAATCTATATGCGGGTGCTAACATCCATGGGTTAGGGTCAGTATGGGTTCAAATATCCGTGAAACAAAAAAATTCCTTAGATGCAATTGTATGCAGGGGCAATTGTCGTGGGTTCAAATGTACGGAAACCCTTAGAAACAATCTGTTCCATCTTACTTGTTGTATTTTGACAAAAGTTACACGAACTGATTTTAACCGGTAGGCTATTGTTTTGTTTTGTCATAGTGTCAATTAATTTGCTGTTATTAGATAATGAATGCGCGTAGCAATCAATGAGGTTATAAAATATCATTTCTAGCAAATCAATCATTCGAATTGACCAATCTAAGTGCCTGGCATAAGAACCCGAAACCATAAAATAAGGACAAAAATAAGGACACATGTCAAAATAAAAACGTTTCTTAGAACAAGGACAAAAATATTTTCTAAGACAAACGCTTCAACATAAGGACAAATCATAGAAATAAGGACGTTATGGCAGTCCTGGGCATAGGTGATTTCTTTTTGAAAGGAAAATGATCCATAAAACTTCTTCCGACATAGTATGAACATGAAAGCTCAGGGCTGGATTCCAGATGTGTCGTTTGAATAAAATAGATAGGGCCGTTACTGTATTTGTTAAATTAATGTATACCGGTAGAGGGCCGTTACTGTAGTTGTTAAATTAATGTATACCGACAGTTCATGTTTATTTTATTTAACAAATTCGAATCAATTCTATGCAATAAAATAAATTATTTCGGCATTCTGAAAACACAAAACTCAATGACACGAACAAATTATATAACAGAAATGCCTGGAAAACGAGTAAAACCTAGAAATGAGGTTTATGACGTGAAATGCGGTGGCTCTGCGCGCCCCACAAGGGGAGCGTAGACCGTTTTCTGAGGAGGCGTAAAGCTAGTTGAAAATAAAATTATTTAGATTTGATATTGGGTGCGTAGGGTGCTCCATGTAACCGCTGTCGGTTACGGCTCCATCCACCATCAAGTCGAATCTGAAACAAATACCTGGCTAACTAATCCTATACCCAACATGGACCGTGGTTCGTCATATGATTAAGCCGTCTTGGCGGCTTTTCTCTCCCCTAGGATAAAAATAAGTAAATCCGATTCTAATTTCGGCTCCCGGGGAAATATAATTGGACTCCAGTGACTCTGTTCACAGCCGATATAACGATGCAGATCGGACGAGGCCGGCCATTGACCCCTAAAGAATTCTTTCCTATACCTTACCATTGAAAAAATTGTGCCGCTCATTTTAAGAGTGTTTTGGAGAGTTCGCGTGTACCAATTCGCTTACATGTTCAAACTATTAGTTTTATTGGAACCATTAATCCACGTGCCGCAGGTACTACTATATACCCAGTAGTGCGATTCAGCCGGTTCGCAATGGTTCTATAGAACCGTCTCACGGAATTTTATGAGATCAGCGAACCGGTTAGTATTACTGGTTAGTGTCAATGATTTTTTGTAAATAAACCGGGTGTGAAATATGACTTTTTGATGGAACCAACTGACAAAAAAATTGAATCCCACCACTGAATATACCTAATTTTAGCCCAGTCTATCACATCGTTTGCGGTATCGAACTTTACTTATTACAACTAAACTAAAGGTCCTCAGAAGACATAATGACAACTACGGTATTTGATTGACCACTATTTTTGAAAACACGTATGAAAACTGACAAATAACACGCAAAGCCACGAAAACAAGGCAACAACAATTACAACAATGCGTGGAAATCGAGCGAAAGAAGTGTCTGAGCGACTCACTGTTGTTTTATTGGACACGTGGACCATTGGATCGTTTGAAGTTATGTTGTTGTTCTTGTTGATGTCCTTCTTCTTCGTCATGATGAAATCGCTTTTCTCTTTGAATACTGGACCAATTGCTTTGCAATGTTTAGTTGTGAAAGATTGATTTTTTCGCCAAGCGTGACGACTGACTGTGAAAATTCTTGCGACTGAAAACTCGGAAGTTTTTTGAGGGTATTGTACCGGTAACGTCGAAGGTAAAGGTTGCTTTGCTCTGGTCCACGTGTTCATATATTTGAGCGTTGCTTTCTTGGTGCTGATTGGTCATTGTTACGAACATAAACGAAGATATCGATTCTTGGGGAGACATCCATTTCTGTAACCTAGTTGAATTATGATTGTATAAAGAAGTCCGACTTCGGTATGATGAAACTTTACAAAAATACATCCTAATTTGCCCTTCGTTGCAAATAAAATAATATAATCGTCGATAAATAAACGTTCCTGATCAAATCAAAAAGGCGAATTGTTTCCGCCCGGGCTCGAACCGGGGACCTTTCGCGTGTAAAGCGAACGTGATAACCACTACACTACGGAAACACTTGCAACCGGGCGCCAATTGTTAAGACAATATAATAAGGATGGCAATAACATCGATATTGCTTTTATCATTATATAGTTAATTCGCAATTAGGGAAGATTTTCTCCACAGATCGAAATTTTGTAGCTTTTTATTATTTTGGAAATGGGGGGGGGGGGGGGGATTTTGCTTTGTATTTTGTGTGGTATTACTATTCTTGTTTGGGTCTTCATTTTTCACTCAAGTAGTTTAACAACTTTCAAAGAAGAGACACACAATCACACATACAATTGACGAATACAAAATTAAGATTTTATTGGAAGGCAACAATTTCTAAGTGAGTCGGGAGTTTTTTCCGGCGAATTTGGCGCAGCACGAATAAAAAGTCTGGGAACCGCTGCCTTAATCTGATATCAAGAACAACAGCCTAATATCAAAACGATCCAAAGGTCCACGTGTCCGATAAGACAACAATGAGTCGCTCAGACACTTCTTTCGCTCGATTTCCACGCATTGTTGTAATTGTTGTTGCCTTGTTTTTGTGGCTTTGCGTGTTATTTGTCAGTTTTCATACGTGTTTTCGAAAAATAGTGGTCAATCAAATAACGTAGTTGTCATTATGTCTTCTGAAGACCTTTAGTTTAGTTGTAATAAGTACATTTCGATACCGCAAACGATGTGATAGACTGGACTAAAATTTGTTTTCAGGTATACATGTGGTTCCATTTGAAATGAAACGGTTGCCGATACGACCAAGTCAAATAGAGGGTTTGTTTCCGCCCGGGCTCGAACCGGGGACCTTTCGCGTGTTAGGCGAACGTGATAACCACTACACTACGGAAACTCCACGAGCCTGCAGATTGATTTCTGCGATACATATTTCCCGAATTCCCAAAACTCTCGCAAATACCCATAGGTGCTTGGGATTCGAACCTGCGAGCCCACGCAGAGTAATCAGAGGTGCGATTGCGACCGTATTCCAATGCTTATGACGATGAGCAACACCGCCGCGCTAAAGAGCAGAAGGGGAGGACTCAAAATTCGAGCTATTGTGTCTTCGAAATACTTATACGTGATGTTTGTAAATGCAGTAAAGAAATGATAAACCATTGTCTCCGACCGAGCTCGAAACGGGGACCTTCCGCGCGTAAAGCGAACGTGATAACCACTACACGACGGAAACGCTTGTCACTGGACGCCAATTGATAAGACAATATAATAAGGATGGCAAAAACATCCACTTTTATTTTATCATTATATAGTTAATTCGCAATTAGGGAAGAATTTCACCAGGGAACGCAGAGGAGTTTCCGTAGTGTAGTGGTTATCACGTCCGCCTCACACGCGAAAGGTCCCCGGTTCGATCCCGGGCGGAAACAATTTTTAATTTTGATTCGATCAGAACCGGTATTATTTGTCGGCGATTATATTATTTCATTTGCAACGAAGGGCAAATTAGGATGTATTTTTGTAAAATTTCATCAGACCGAAGTCGGACTGCTTTAGACAATCATAATTCAACTAGGTTACAGAAATGGATGTCTCCCCAAGAATCGATATCTTCGTTTATGTTTGTAACAATGATCAATCAGCACCAAGAAAACAACGCTCAAATATATGGACACGTGGGCCAGAGTGGAGCAATCCTTACCTTCGAAGTTACCGGTACAATACCCTCAAAAAACTCCCGAGTTTCCAGTCGCAAGAATTTTCATAGTAAGCCGTCACGCTTGACGGATTAAAAACTGTGTTCCCATAATTAAAAGGTGATACAGCTCAATTTTGGATGAAATTTCAGATCTCATACGATTCATAGAAAATTTAGGAATAATCCAAAGTAATATCCTTCTGGCAAAAAAATCAATCTTTCACCACTAAACATTTCAAAGCAATTGGTCCATTATTCAAAGAGAAAAGCGAATATATCATGACGAAGAAGAAGGACATCAACAAGAACAACAGCCTAATATCAAAACGATCCAAAGGTCCACGTGTCCAATAAGACAACAATGAGTCGCTCAGACACTTCTTTCGCACGATTTCCACGCATTGTTGTTATTGTTGTTGCCTTTGTTTTCGTGACTTTGCGTGTTATTTGCCATTTTTCATACGTGTTTTCGAAAAATAGTGGTCAATCAAATAACTTAGTTGTCTTTATGTCTCCTGAGGACCTTTAGTTTAGTTGTAATAAAAAAAATTCGATACGGCAAACGATGTGAAAGACTGGGCAAAAATTTGTTTTCAGTTATGCATGTGTTTCCATTTAAAATGAAACGGTTCTCATTATGAAAAAATTATTTCCAATTCAAATAGAGGGTTTGTTTCCGCTCGGGCTCGAACCGGGGACCTTTCGCGTGTTAGGCGAACGTGATAACCACTACACCACGGAAGCTACACGAGTCCACAGGTGGATTTCTGCGATACCCAATTTCCGAACTCCCAAACCTCCCGCAAATAACCATCCCTGCTTGGGATTCGAACCTGCAAACCCACGCAAGGTTATCAGAGGTGCGAATGCAAGCGTATTCCAACGCCTAGAACAACGAGCAACACCTCCGAGAAGAGGACTCAAAATTCGAGTTATTGTATGTTCGAAATACTTATACGTGATGTTTGTGAATGAAGTAAAGAAATGACAAACTATTGCTTCCGCCCGGGCTCGAACCGGGGACATTTCGGGTGTAAAGCGAACGTCATAGCCACTACTCTACTCAACGCTCGCCGTTGGTCGTCAATTGATAAGACAATAACATCGACATTGCTTTTATAATTCAACAAGGTTACAGAAATTTTTATTTTTTCACACCCGCAAATATAAATAAATAAAAGAAAGTAGTTGAAATTATGCTTTCTGGTGTAGCCTGACTTTGGAAAGACGAAACGTTACATAAATAAATGTATTTGAATTTGCTTTCAGTTATGCATGGTTCGTTTCAGCCCGTCCTTGCTTGGGATTCAAACCTGCAAACCACGCAAGGTAATCAGAGGTGCGATTGAGAGTGTATTCCAACGTTTAGAAAGATGAAAAACATTGCCGCGCCAAAGTGCAGAAGAGGGGGACTCAGAATTCGAGCTATTGTGTCTTCGAAATATATATACGTGATGTTTGTGAATGCAGTAGAGAAATGATTAACCATTGTTTCCGCCCGGGCTCGAACCGGGGACCTTTCGCGTGTAAAGCGAACGTGATAACCACTACACTACGGAAACGCTTGCCTTATTAAGTTTCAATATACCTGTGGGCTTCACGCAAGCGTTTCCACAGTACGGAGCATACGTGTATCTACCAGCACAGTTGGTCACTCTGTTTCGATATGGAATAAGGTAATTATGTATTGCAGAAATCCAGGAAACGCTTGCGGAGTTTCCGTAGTGTAGTTGTTATCACGTTCGCCTTACAGGCGAAAGGTCCCTGGTTCGATCCCGGGCGGAAACCATTTACAATTTTGATTCGATCAGACTTCGTTAATATTTGTCGGCAATTATATTATTTTGTTTGCAACGAAGGGCAAATTAGAATGTAGTTTTGTAAAATTTCATCAGACACAAGACGGACTTCTTTAGACAATCATAATTCAACTAGGTTTCAGAAATGAATGTCTCCCCAAGAATCGATATCTTCGTTTATGTTCTTAACAATGACCAATCAGCACCAAGAGAGCAACGCTCAAATACATGGACACGTGGACCAGAGCGAAGCAATCCTTACCTTCGACGTTACCGGTACAATACCCTCAAAAACTTCCGAGTTTCCAGTCGCAAGAATTTTCACAGTCAGCCGTCACGCTTGGCGGATTGAAAACCATGTTCCCATAATTAAAAGGTGATACAGCGCAATTTTGGATGAAATATCAGATCTCACACGATTAATAGAAAATTTAAGAATAATCAAAAGTAATATCTTTCTGGCAAGAAAATCCATCTTTCACCACTAAACATTTCAAAGCAATTGGTCCAGTATTCAAAGAGAAAAGCGAATATATCATGACAAAAAAGGAGAAAATCAACAAGAACAACAGCTTAATATCAAAACGATCCAAAAGTCCACGTGTCCAATAAGACAACAATGAGTCGCTCAGACACTTCTTTCGCACGATTTCCACGCATTGTTGTTATTGTTGTTGCCTTTGTTTTCGTGGCTTTGCGTGGTATTTGTCAGTTTTCATACGTATTTTCGAAAAATAGTGGTCAATCAAATAACTTAGTTGGTTTATGTCTATGAGGACCTTTAGTTTAGTTGTAATATAAAAATTTCGATACCGCAAACGATGTGATAGACTGGGCTAAAGTTTGTTTTCACTTATGCATGTGTTTCCATTTGAAATGAAACGGTTGTCAATACGAAAGAATTATGACCAAGTCAAATAGAGGGTTTGTTTCCGCCCGGGCTCGAACCGGGGACCTTTTGCGTGTAGGCGAACGTGATAACCACTACACTACGGAAACGCCCGCCACTGGACGCCAATTCATAAGACTGTTCACTCTTGTTTATATAATACCTTCAAAAACTTCCGAGTTTCCAGCCGCAAGAATTTTCACAGACAGCCGTCACGCTTGGCGGATTAAAAACCGTGTTCCCATAAACCCACGCAAGGTAATCAGAGGTGCGATGGCGAGCATATTTCAACGCCTAGAACGATGAGCAACACATCCGAGGGGAGGACTCAAAATTCGAGCTATTGTAACTTCGAAATACTTATACGTGATGTTTGTGAATGAAGTAAGGAAATGATGAACCTTTGTTTCCGCCCGGGCTCGAACCGGGGACCTTTCGCGTGTAAAGCGAACGTGACACCCACTACACTACGGAAACGCTCACCACTGAACGGCAATTGATAAGACTGTTCACTCTTGTTTATTTAATACCCTCAAAAACTTCCGAGTTTCCAGTCGCAAGAATTTTCACAGACAGCCGTCACGCTTGGCGGATTAAAAACCGTGTTCCCATAATTAAAAGGTGATACAGCGCAATTTTGGATGAAATATCAGATCTCATACGATTCATAGAAAATTTAGGAATAAATCAAAGTAATATTCTTCTGACAAAAAAATCAATCTTTCACCACTAAACATTTCAAAGCAATTGGTCTAGTATTCAAAGAGAAAAGTGAATATATCATGACGAAGAAGAAGGACATCAACAAGAACAACAACATAATATCAAAACGATTCAACGGCCCACGTGTCCAATAAGACAACAACGAGGCGCTCAGACACTTCTTTCGCATGATTTCCACATGAAGAGGTCGGAGGTGGGTACCTCTGAAGAGCGTCAACCGAGATTTTGTTTTAGTTGATGACACTGGTTAAAACGTCGCGCGCGGAGTGCTTGGAAGTATACTTCGATGCACTAAGCTAGCGCTTAAGGTGAAAGAATAAAGGAAGATGAGCTATTCAGCAGCTGTGTCCTCGACTCCTGCCAGGGAAGAACCCACCGTAGAGACAAGGAACGCAAGACCAAGATCACTGTTTCTAAAGACCGAACTGGACTTAGACTTCCCTGCATTAATGGAGATACTACGAAATGATAATAACACCACGGAGTACGTCAGATATATAAAGGGACTATACGAAAGCCGAAAAGGCACCTGGATTATAACCTTTGCTGCCACAAAAGACCAAAACTCAAGCTGCAGAGAAGAGTTTCTGAATGCCACCAATGGGAAAATATCAACCAATGATGCACTGATCTCTGTTACTCTGCCTAGCGGAGCTCCAGTAAGAATATCCATCAAAGAAATACCTGAAGAGGCATCATATCCAAAAGTTGCCGCACTAATCCACCAACTGGGTTGTGGCAAAGTAAGGAATGCAGTCAGAAACTGGCACAGGGGTACAGATGTGTATAACGCTTTACGTCGTTTTTGATCGATGATTTTAAGAAAGAACGTCTACCCGACTTTTTAACCATCAATGGGATTAGATGTAAGACCTATCTCCACCGTGAAATGTACATCCCAACATGTGGACGATGTCTTGAAACAGGACATACTTTTATAAATTGCGAAAAAAAGCAGTATGTCTATATTGTAAAGAACCAGGTCATATTAGGAAAGATTGTCAACAAAGAAAAATAGACTATCCGACCCCTGTAAACCCCATTCAAGCTTGGGCCATACCAAAACGAAGACCGCAAACAAACAACTCTACACAGTCACCTCGTAAAACCATGGAATATAAAAAACAAAACAAAGATCAAATTACACCTAATCAGGAAATGCAATCAACGGAATTAACTACGCCGACCAAAACAAAACGGAATAAAACTCAAACGGAAGAGAACCGCCCTGCACCAATCGAGATATCCGAGTTCTCCTCGGCTGAGATGGATTCGACATCAAGCCAACAGCTCAGAGAACTGTCTGATTGGTCGCTATGTGAAGAGTTGCATAACGCAATCATCCCGATGGTTTCGCCAACGGACCAGCCCAAACCAGTCAAAACCAGACAGGCTGCAAGGCTAAAACAGGGGTCGACCATCGGAAATACGCCTTTCCATCCGCCACCAAAGGGTCGAGCTCTCGTGAAGGTGATGGTGCATAACTTTGAAAGACAGGACTCAACATCATCCACATTCAGCGCATATCCACAAGAAGTAATGTCAGCACCAGCAGACTTGGGGAATGAAACAGCACAGCCAAACTCAAATAACTCAGATACTGGAGATGTAGAATACAATTATAAAAGGAACAGAAATGATACTCCATCAGAGACGTCAACGTCCAAAAAACAGGAGCAGAAAAAAGGAAAACGTACGTGAGTTGAATCATTTTCCATATAATTCGGATCTAACTTGTCTACTGGCGCAATCTCTAAAAATCGTAAAATAATAGTTCTGGATAATATGCAATTTCACCACATCTTGTAGCTTTGACTATTCGGTCCCATACATAAATCAACATGGCTAAGCTAAAAATTGTTTCCATGAATGCAAATGGGGTGCAGTGTCATTTAAATGAATTGGACAACTTTATAAAATTAGAGATGCACAGTGTGTTGTGTATACAAGGGGCTCATAAGCTGGATAAAACACACATAACGCAATGGGCAAACGATTGCGGTTATAGCATATTCTATAATACTCTAGATAAGGTCGAGGTATACCATACCACCTTCAAGCATGGAACACTGATAATGGTAAAGGATGTCGACATGACACAACCGGCAACTTACACCACGCACATAGAGCTTCGATGCGACAGTGTTGAAATATCGGTAGATAATCGAATTGTAAGAGTCATAAATGTATATGCGCCCGCACAAAGCGGATCGCTAAAAACTGAATTTTACAAACAATTAATCGGGGTGTTGGAACACTGTTGCGATCTCAACAACTGATCGTTGTTGGCGATTTCAATATGGTGCTCGAATCTGATGACGTCACGAACACAAAAACTTTAAGATGCGGCGCCCGAAAAGCTATTCAAAAACTTTATCCAATGCAACAACCTCCAGGATACCTATAGAAACAGATACCCAAAGAAGCGAATTTTTACTTTCTATTTCCATGAGAATGGTCGGAGAATAGATCGGATTTATAATTCAACAAACTTGGACAGCGCCATCTCCGCAATAACCCACCTACCCAACACCGTATCGGACCATCCTCTATGTCCGACAATAACGCTCGAACAGACAAGAAAACTTAGATGGGGGAGGGGATCATGGAGAAATAATACTACGTTATACCATAATCAGACGTTTAAAAACATTATAAAAAAAACATACCAAGCCGAAAACTTTGACACCCTACAAGAATGGTGGGATAATGTGAAACTTAGAATAAAAAAACAATCAATAGCATATTCAAAAAATTTGGCCCGACACAAAAGAAACGATATCGCGCTCGTCCGTAAAGCTCTTCTCAAACTTATTGACGAAGGGAAACGAGAAAACGCCATAAAAATTTGCAACTTAAAATCGCTACTCAAGACCTTTCAAAAACAACAAAATGCGCGAGATCTAATGATGGCAAAGATGAAGGACTTAGAAGAAGGCGAAAAGCCGACATCGACCTTCTACGAGAGAATTAGGAAAAGAGCAAAAAAGACGACAATTGACCAACTAATGACCGACAATCAATTGGTGGTATCTGGTCAAGAAGAAATTGTAACAACTGTGGAGAACTTCTACACGAACCTATGGGGGAAGGAGAGCGAGACGCAACAATCAAGCCAAAACTACTATATATCGCTAATGAGCCAGACAACAATAGCAGAGGACGAAAAACCACTTTGGAAAGGCCTATTAACGGAAGAAGGGTATATAATGCCAATCAGTACATGCCAAACAATAAATCGCCAGGGCTCGATGGCCTTAGTAAAGAGTTTTATATCACGTTTTGGAATTTAATTAAAACTCATTTTATTCAATTGATTAATAATATTTTCTATTTCGGCCATCTACCCAAACTCTGCTAAAACTGCGAAAGTTAAACTTATATACAAGAAAGGTGACGAAAAATTACTCAAAATTGGAGACCAATAACCACCTTAAATACAGACTATAAAATTATTTCGAGAATCTTGTTAAGCGTCTTGAGCCAATTCTGGATAAGATCATAGGCAAAACTCAAAAATGTTCACTCCCCCTAAGGAGCATCGAAGACGTGCACTACAATACGGACGCCAATCATAAGACACACTGTAAAATGAAAATATCCCGGGACGATATTTTAATCGATAACCTAAAAGCTTTCGACAGGGTCAACCAATGGTTTTCTGTTTAAAATTTTGCAACAAATTGGAATTGGAAATAGGGCTTTTAATTTTAATAAAAAATATTATACAGGAATCAGCAGCAAAGTGGATGTGAACGGGAAGCTACGAATAAAATAACAATTCGAAGGGGAATTAAGCAAGGATGCCCTATGAGCATGCTTTTGTACGCTTTAAATACTGAGCCCTTCGCCAGATCTATATTGATCAATAGAGATATACATGGAATAAAATTAGGAAATTTCGAACATAAGTTGGACCATACGGCCGACGATGTAACCTTTGCAGTTCGCGACTATGAATCAGTTAGCGAAATATTCAAAGAATTGAACCATTTCGAAATAGCAACTGGCCAAAAAACAAAACATCGAGAAGAACAGAAAATACTGTGCCTTACAAAACCTTCGCACCAATTAATTTTCAACTCCCCATATCGGACATACATAAAGAAACACACCACAATCCTTGGCATACAATTCCGGAGAAATAGGGCTAAAAAAAATGTGGAATGATATTTGCTAACAAATTAATTCGAACTCTAAATTATATTAAGCTACGTAAATTAACTTGGTATGCTAAACAGATTATTATTAATTCAATATTAATGTCTGTAATTATATTCCATGCCCGAGTAAAGGACGTCCCACAGAAAACCGTCAAAAGGATTCAGAGCGCTTGCTATAAATTTCCTATGGTACCCGGAACGAATTGAAGCCATACGGAGATCAACTTTACAAAAAGCGTGGAATAAGGGGGGGATCAACCATGATTGACCTAACCGCAAAAATTAAAGCCTGCCAAAGTGGAAAAAAATGAAACAAATTGTACATGACCGCACCAAAATCAATTCTGGCAAATGGAGGCTTTATTTTCATTAGGATCCAAAATTAAAGTTATCAACAAAAACCTCTATAGTAATTCCAGGCCCCATAGCTTAATCACCCCAAAACATTGGACAATATCTTGGACATCTTCAAAGAAGTTGGCCTTTCTCGTAGACGAGTGGGAGACCGCGCGCCACAGAGACCTATACCACAAATTAAAGATAAACCACATCGAACAACAAAACGATCCAAATTGAATAAAGTCCATCTCCGCGAAAGGTTCTTCCGATCCAGCTTCACCAAACAGCGAAAGAATAGTATCCTAACCGAATATATCAGGAAGGATACATATTCGGAGATAAGATGAGAGGAATGGGCATTCGATTCAAACCATCTGGCGAACTTAAGATCATGAATTGTAAATTCTGCCAAACTGCCACTAGATAGTTCCAAGCATCTTTCCTCCACTGCCGCCAAACAGCAATATACATCGCAGAAACCACGGAAGCAATCAACGGATTATGTAACACAAATATTACAATATCAAGACAGGAAAATCATGGACAATAGCTACGACGGCCCACAAAAACTTCCTGGTCATTAAAGGTTTCACTATCATGAAGATTAATATAATAAAAGAAAAATCCAACTGGACAGAGAAGACAGGTATTCGAACAGGTATACTGATAAAAATATTCTAGATCAAACTCTAAAAAAAAAATTGACAGAATTTCTCACCCTACTCGAGACTAAATTCGAAAACCTGGAAATATTTGGTATCAGAAAAAACTGGAAACATATTCTAAATGGATATGTTACAAATTGATGAATCAACTTTGACTATTTTATAAATGACGCCATATACCTCCCACCTCCCCATAAATAGGAGATTAATTCAGATGATACCATCCATAACTTTCTGCGGAAATGATGAATCGGGAGCTTCTCGGTGGATGTCATGCTGTGTACGTGTTACACGCCTCACAGTGTGTACGGAAGCCGGGGGGTGGCAGAAGTTGAGCTGTGCTAAGCATGGCATTGACGGAAGCCCCGGGCAGACGTCCTGCTATTTGGCACATAGCTTGTACTGATACTCGGGGCCGAAGTCTTTGTCTTGCGATACATAGCGGATACGGAAGCCGCCTTATGTGTATGACCGCTGTATACGCAGTGGCATGCTTACGAAGCGTAATACCGATATGACTCGGATATGACGTGTCTTTCAGACACTGATCCGAGGCTGGAAAAACTCTGATCCGTGTAAAAAAACAAAAGAAAAAAAAAAAAAAAAAAAAAAAAAAAAAAAAAAGAATCGATATCTTCGTTTATGTTTGTAACAATGACCAATCAGCACCAACAGAGCAACGCTCAAATATATGGACACGTGGGCCAGAGTGGAGCAATCCTTACCTTCGACGTTACCGGTACAATGCCCTCAAAAAACTTCCGAGTTTCCAGTTGCAAGAATTTTCACAGTTAGCCGTCACGCTTGGCGGATTGAAAACCATGTTCCCATAATTAAAAGGTGATACAGCTCAATTTTGGATGGAATATCAGATCTCATACGATTCATAGAAAATTTAGGAATAAATCAAAGTAATATCCTTCTGGCAAAAAAATCAATCTTTCACCACTGAACATTTCAAAGCAATTGGTCCAGTATTCAAAGAGAAAAGCGATTTTATTATGACGAAGAAGAAGGACATCAACAAGAACAACAGCATACTATCAAAACGATCCAAAGGTCCACGTGTCCAATAAGACAACAATGAGTCGCTCAGACACTTCTTTCGCTCTTTCACGCATTGTTGTAATTGTTGTTGCCTTGTTTTTGTGGCTTTGCGTGTTATTTGTCAGTTTTCATACGTGTTTTCAAAAAATAGAGGTCAATCAAATAACTTAGCTGTCCACATGTCTTCTGAGGACCTTTAGTTTAGTTGTAATAAGTACATTCCGATGCCGCAAACAATGTGATAGACTGGGCTAAAATTTGCTTTCAGTTATCCATGGAGTCCCATTTGAAATGAAACGGTTGCCGATACAAAAGAACTATGACCAACTCAAATAGAGGGTTTGTTTCCGCCCGGGCTCGAACGGGGGACCTTTCGCGTGTTAGGCGAACGTGATAACCACTACACTACGGAAACTCAACGAGCCTACGGATGGATTTCTGCGATGCATAAGTCCCGAATTCTCAAACCTCTCGCAAATAACCATCCGTGCCTGGGATTCGAATCTGCGAACCCACGCAGAGTAATCAGAGGTGCGATGGCGAGCGTATTCCAACGCTTAGAACAAGGAACAAAACCGCCGCGCCAAAGAGCAGAAGGGAAGAACTCAAAATTCGAGCTATTGTGTCTTCGAAATACTTATACGTGATGTTTGTGAATGCAGTAAAGAAATGATAAACCATTGTTTCCGATCGGGCTCGTACCGGGGACCTTCCGCGCGTAAAGCGAACGTGATATCCACTACACGACGGAAACGCTTGCCACTGGACGCCAATTGATAAGACAATATAATAAGGATGGCAAAAACATCGACATTGATTTTATCATTATATAGTTAATTCGCAATTAGGGAAGAATTCCACCAGGGAACGCAGTGGAGTTTCCGTAGTGTAGTGGTTATCACGCTCGCCTCACACGCGAAAGGTCCCCGGTTCGATCCCGGGCGGAAACAATTTATAATTTTGATTCGATCAGAACCGTTATTATTTGTCGGCGATTATATTATTTCAATTGCAACGATGGGCAACTTAGGATGTATTTTTGTAAAATTTCATCAGACCGAAGTCGGACTTCTTTAGACAATCATAATTCAACTAGGTTACAGAAATGGATGTCTCCCCAAGAATCGATATCTTCGTTTATGTTTGTAACAATGACCAATCAGCACCAACAGAGCAACGCTCAAATATATGGACACGTGGGCCAGAGTGGAGCAATCCTTACCTTCGACGTTACCGGTACATTTCAAAGCAATTAGTCCAGTATTCAAAGAGAAAAGCGAATATATCATGACGAAGAAGAAGGACATCAACAAGAACAACAGCCTAATATCAAAACGATCCAAAGGTCCACGTGTCCACTAAGACAACAATGAGTCGCTCAGACACTTCATTCGCACGATTTCCATGCATTGTTGTTATTGTTGTTGCATTTGTTTTTGTGGCTTTGCGTGGTATTTGTCAGTTTTCATACGTGTTTTCGAAAAATAGTGGTCAATCAAATAACTTAGTTGGTTTATGTCTTCTGAGGAACTTTAGTTTAGTTGTAATAAAAAAATTTCGATACCGCAAACGAATATATATACGTGTTATTTGTGAATTCAGTAAATTAATGATAAACCATTGTTTCCGCGAGGGGGTGGAACCATGGAACCTTTCGCGTGTATATATATATATTTTTTTTCTTGCGGATCTGAATTTTCCAAGGCACAGATCAGTGTCTAATGACACGTCATATCGGTATAACGCTTCATAAGCATGCCACTGCATAAGCAGCAGTCATAAACTTATGGAGGCTTCAGTATCTGCCGCGCCATTGCACAGCACAAACTTCCATCCCGGGGTTCGGTATACACTGTATGTCACAGCATAACTTTCGCCTAGGGCTTCCGTCTGCACAATGCATAGCATAGCTCAACTTCCGCCCCCCGGCTTCCGTACATACTGCGTGACGCTTAACACGCACACAGCACGACATCCACCGTGAAGCTTCCGATTCATCACGTCCGCTTAATATGTGATGGTATTTTCCGACATAAAAAATGGATAAAATTGCAGACGTCCACTGGGCAGATATGCTTTTGTTTATGGTGGATTGCGTTATGTAGCTGAATATCCATTTAGGATCTCCTTCCCGTTATTTCCTATTCCGAGAAATTAAGGTTAGTAAAAGTGTTCTCCATTGTGTTTAAAAATTGCGTAAAGTGAGATATTGTTTTTGAAATTATATCATCGTCCATAGGGGTCAAATATTTATTTTGGATATCCAGTCTTATTTTGGTGCCAATTAAGTTCTTTTTCCATATTACATAACATTTGGTGACTACTATTCGGTTATGCCCCCTGTAACTATTGTAGAATATTTCCTTTAGAGTTATTTTGATGGAGTTGCTTAGTACGCTGTTAAGAATTTTTAAAAGTTTTACCGCATATTTCCTCGTTGATTTACAGTTTATAATTATATGTCCTGTATTGTCTACAGGCCCTTTGCAAAATTTGCAGCCTAATATTTTTAAGTTTCCGAGAGCATCATACCTGAGGGACATTCCCCTCAAGCGATCGCCGAATATGTACCCCTCTCTTATAATGCGATACGAGATTATTCGTTCCCGCGTAGTAAACTTATTTTTTATAATCATGGTTAAATAGGTGAGCTTCTTCCCCAATTCACATTCAGCAGCTGTTGTTTTTCTTTGGCTGTCCTGATGTTCTTCAATTTCATGTACAGGTCTTTATGTCTTGCAACCTCCCAGGTGGATTGCGAGAAAATTCAATTCTTTATAGATGTCGAGGATGTATGCCCATTGCTCTGGAATAGTATTGCTGTGGGGCCATTGAGTTGGTGTATCTATCCTTGTTAATTTTCTTGACTCTGGATCCCAAAGAGTATAATGCCTCTATTTGCCAAAATTGAGTTAGGGGTTTCGTTACCCACGACGTATCTCATTTTTTCCCACTGCACATACCTTTATTTTTGCATCAACATCAATCATATTGATCCCACCCATCGTTCCACATTCTTTGTAGCGATTTTCTGCTAATGGCCTCTATCTTTTGCGGGTGCCAGAGGAACTTAAACAGCGCACTCTCGATTTTCTTTATATACGTTTTCGGGATTCTCTTTACTCTCGTATGAAGATTATGACAGACATAATCATGGAGTTGACTGATATCAGTTTACCAATGCCAGGTGAGGTTTCGCAGCTTAACGTAATTTAGGGTTCGTATCATCCTATTTTCGATTACCTGCCACATATTGTTTAAGTCCATATTTCCAAATTGTATTCCAAGTATTAATGGTGTTTTGTTTTTATGTAGTTCCCATGTGGCGAATTGTTCACTAAATTATGCGATTCTTTTGTAATACAGAGAATTTCGGTCTTATCTTTATTTATTTTTTGTCCTGTTGCTAAATGGAAATTGTCTAGCTCGTGAAAGATTTCTGTAATAGATAATTGATCTCTAACTGCGAACGTGATATCATCAGCAAACTGATCGAGTTTATGCTCGTATCTCCCCAGTTGGATACCATGTATATTGGCATTTAATTGTACCGATCTTGCTAGGGGCTCTATATTGATGGCGTAGAGAAGCATACTTAACGGGCATCCTTGCCTAATTCCTTGCCCTATATCGATTCCTGCCTGAGTCTACCGTTTACATCTACCTGACTTTTAATTCCGTAATACATGCTTTCAATTGCTTTTGAGATTCTATTTCCAAGTCCAATTTGATGTAAAATTTTAAATGAGAAGTCATGATTCACTCTATCAAAAGCTTTAAGATTGTCTATTATTATTAGTGATCCGGGGATATTTTTCAATTTGCAGTGTCTAATTATAGCGTCTATATTATAATGAACATCTTCCATACATCTTTGCTTGAGTGCGCATTTCTGGATGGACTATGATTTTGTTTAGTACTGGTTCTAATCGTTTAACAAGGATTCTTGATATGATTTTATAGTCTGCATTGAGCGTTGTGATTGGCCTCCAATTTTTTTAAATTTGTTTTGTCTCCCTTCTTGTATACTAATTTAACTTTCGCTATGGTAGCAGATTTTGGTATTTGGCCGAAATATAATATGTTATTCATAAGTTGAGTAAATTGCTTTTTAATAGAGTTCCAGAAGGTCAGGTAGAATTCTTTGGATAGACCATCAAATCCTGGGGATTTATCGTTTCCCATAAATTTTATCGCCCTATATACCTCTTCTTGTGAGATATAGCTTTCTAGTATGATATTATCCTCATCTGCAATTTTAGAAGAGGCCATCAAGTTTAGATGACGATTTGGTATTGTTCTTTGCGTTATATTCTCTTTGCCCCATAGGTTCTTATAGAAACTTTCTACTATTGATATGATCTCCCCGGGATTTGTTTTTACATTTTGGTCATTTGCCACCAGCTCTTCTATTGTTGTTTGCCTAGATCTGCGCCGGATTTTTTCATAAAAGGGTTTTGGTGGGCCTTTCCCCTTCTTCAAGGTTTTTTCATTTTTGCCATTAGTATGTCCCTTTTGTTTCGTTCATCTTGAATTATCTCGATCTGCGATTTTAGCCTTTTGATTTCGATCATGTTTTCCGCTTTCCCCTCATTGATTAGTATATCAAATCTTTTTCGAGTTTGCATAAGCTATTATTGTGGTCACGTGTCCGGAATTTCGAGTAGGCAATGGTTTGTTTTTTAACCCTCTTTTTTCACATAGTCCCGCCAGTCGACAAGTAATCAAAGTTTTCGATATCCGTGAGTGCGTCTTTATATGTATTTTGGATGATGGTGATATACGTGGGGTCCTATATAGCGCGGTGTTATTGCGCCACGTTCCTTTGCCCCATCGAACCTTTTTGGTTTGTTCTAGTGTAATTTGTGGGCATAGTATGTGATCCGAAACAGTGTTGGGTATATGGGTTATGTCCGAAATGATGCTATTTACATTGGCTGAGTTATATATCCGGTCTATTCTCCGTCCTTGCGATTTGAAGTGGAAGGTATAGATTTGTTTGTTTGGATATTTTGCACGGTAGGTATCGAATATATTGTTCTGTAGGACGAATTTTCGGAAGATTTTCTCAGGGGGTCGCATTTTGAAGTTGTTGGCATTTGTGACGTCACGAATGTCCAGGACGGCATTGAAATCTCCGACTATTATTAAGTAATTTTGATTCGCAGTAGTTATTAGAATGTTGGCGAGATTTTGGTAGAACTCCGTTTTTATGAGGGCCGTTTTTCGCCGGGGGCGTAAACATTGAATATCTTGATGATCCGCTTGTCTATTTCTATTTCTATACTATCGCACCGATGTGTGATATGTGTGGTGTAAGTTGGTGGCAATATGGTATCACAAACTTTAACCATTATCAACGTGCCTTGCCTGTAAGAGGTATGGAAACCTTCATTCTTATCCAGAGTATTATAATATATATTATATTTTTTATCATTCGCCCACTGGGTCATGAGGGCCTTGTCGACCTTATGGGCCTCTTGTATACAAAGGACATTCGGCTTATCCGTTTCTATAAATTTGTCCAATTCATATTTATTATCAACGTGCCTTGCCTGTAAGAGGTATGGAAACCTTCATTCTTATCCAGAGTATTATAATATATTCGTCTTATCCGTTTCTATAAATTTGTCCAATTCATATTTATGGTGTTGTAGACCATTTATGTTCATGGAAACAATCTTCACCTTAGCCAGATATACCTAGTAAAAAGGTGTATGCTACTATTTATGGTATAAGCAAATAATATCCCGAATTATAGTTTATAAGTTTGTACGTCAGTAGACGTATAAGAAGCAGTTTCTGAAAATTTTAAAAGTTCCATTCACTTACGCTTTCCTTTTTTTATTTTTTTCCGTCAATTTTGTTTCTGTTGTAGCCGAAAAGAATGATTCCGATGACGATTCTCTATTTCATAGGCCTTCCCTTTCGGTGGAGGATGGAAAGGCGTATTGCCGATGGTCGAAGTTTGTTTCAGTTTTCTGCTCGGTTCCGGCTGTTTAGGTGTTTGATGGGTATTTCCAGGTTGTGCGTCTTTGGGCGATTCTCCAGGTTGCGCGTCTTTTTGGGGGGTTTGACTCGGACTTGTTGTGTTTCCGACATCTTCACATTCCGACCAGTCACTTATTTCACGTAGTTCAGAGGCCGACGGAGAAAATTCGGAGATGGATTTATCCTTGCCACCTTGCGTTGTTTCCTGTTTGTTCTTTGTAGGTGTAATTTCTTCGGTTGATTGGCAATTAACCTGATTAGGTGAAATTACCGGTCGGTTTTGCTTGGTGTTTCCATTGTTTTGTTTTTGTTTTTGCTAGGTGAATTTGTAGGAATTATCGGTTGCGTCCTCCTTTGTTGGGAAAAGTCCAGGTTTTGTGTAATTTCCTATGGCTGGAAAGTCTCTAGCTTTCGTTTGGCAGTTCTTTTGTAAATGTCTAGCCTGTCTACAATATCTGGAGACAGGCTCGTTATTACAGTCTATGAATGTGTGTCCAGATTGTAGACATCTTCCACATTTTGGAATGTATAGTTCTTTCGGAAGATATGTTTTACATTTGAGGCCTTTAAACACTACATAGTCTGGTAATCGTTCCTTTTTAAAACCCTCTATTATGAAAGCTATGTAGCCGTTATATACATCAGTCCCTCTGTGCCAATTCTTAATAACACTCTTTACTGTCCCACAACCCAGCTGGTTGATCGTATGAACAGCTTTGTCATAGGATATTTCGTGAGGTATATCCTTCACTGAAATCCTTACGGGTGCATCGCTCGGCATTTGTACAGCGATTTGTGCTTCTGCTGTTTTAATTTGTCCTTGTGTAGCTTCCATGAAACTTTCCCTGCAGCTGTTATTTGGACCGTCCGTAGGTGCAAAAGTTAGAATCCATTGGCCCTTGCGGGTCTCATATAATCCATTAATTTCGTTTGTATATTCCTTAGTTTTTTCATTGTTTTTCAGTAATTCCATTTCTCATTTCCATTGAGGCGAAGGTGAATTCCGTGTCCGTTTTGAGGAAAACCGTTCTTGGTCTTGCTTCTCCTGGTGATGTTTCTACTGGCGGGTTCGATGCGACAGCCGCAGAATAGTCCCGGGTTGTTGCTTCTCTCCCTGTTGTTGCACTGCCTGCTTTCGCGTAATCCATGCTGTTTGACAGACAGGCGCTTTCGCGTGTTAGGCGAACGTGATAACCACTATACTATGGAAACGAATACGTCGTTCGGTCATATTGAAATGAAAAATACCCCTTAAACGGAGAATAATAACACGCAAAGCCACAAAAACAAAGGCAACAACAATAACAACAATGCGTGGAAATCATGCGAAAGAAGTGTTTGAGCGACTCGTTGTTGTCTTATTGGACACGTGGACCGTTGAATCGTTTTGATATTATGTTGTTGTTCTTGTTGATGTCCTTCTTCTTCGTCATGAAATATTCGCTTTTCTCTTTGAATACTAGAACAATTGCTATGAAATGTTTAGTGGTGAAAGATTGATTTTTTTGTCAGAAGGATATTACTTTGATTTATTCCTAAATTTTCTATGAAACGTATGAGATCTGATATTTCATCCAAAATTTGCGCTGTATCACCTTTTAATTATGGGAACACGGTTTTTAATCCGCCAAGCATGACGGCTGTCTGTGAAAATTCTTGCGACTGGAAACTCGGAAGTTTTTGAGGGTATTATATAAACATGAGTGAACAGTATTATCAATTGGCGTCCAGTGGCGAACGTTTCCAGGGTGTAGTGGTTATCACGTTCGCTTTACACGCGAAAGTTCCCCGGTTCGAGCCCGGGCCGAAACAAGGGTTTATCATTTCCTTACTTCGTTCACAAACATCACGTATAAGTATTTCGAAGATACAATAGCTCGAATTTTGAGTCCTCCCGTCGGAGGTGTTGCTCATGGTTCTAGGCGTTGGAATATGCTCGCCATCGCACCTCTAATCACCTTGCGTGGGTTTGCAAGTTTGAATCTCAAGCAGGGATGGTTATTTGCGAGAGGTTTGGGAATTTGGGAATTATGTATCGCAGAAATCCATCCGTAGGCTCGTGGAGTTTCCGTAGTATAGTGGTTATCACGTTCGTCTAACACGCGAAAAGTCCCCGGTTCGAGCCCGGGCGGAAACAAACCCTCCATTTGACTTTGTCATAATTCTTTTGTATCGACAACCGTCACGTACAAGTATTTAGAACATACAATAGCTCGGATTTTGAGTCAGTTCTCCCCTCGGAGGTGTTGCTCATCGTTCTAGGCGTTGGAATACACTCGCCATCGCACCTCTGATTACCTTGCGTGGGTTTGCAGGTTCGAATCCCAAGCAGAGATGGTTATTTGCGAGAGGGTTTATGGGAACATCGTTCTAGGCGTTGGAATACACTCGCCATCGCACCTCTGATTACCTTGCGTGGGTTTATGGGAACACGGTTTTGAATCCGCCAAGCGTGACGGCTGTCTGTGAAAATTTTTGCGACTGGAAACTCGGAAGTTTTTGAGGGTATTATATAAACAAGAGTGAACAGTCTTATTAATTGGCGTCCAGTGGCGAGCGTTTCCGTAGTGTAGTGGTTATCACGTTCGGTTTACACGCGAAAGTTCCCCGGTTCGAGCCCGGGCGGAAACAAGGGTTTATCATTTCTTTACTTCGTTCACAAACATCACGTATAAGTATTTCGATGATACAATAGCTCGAATTTTGAGTCCTCCCGTCGGAGGTGTTGCTCATGGTTCTAGGCGTTGGAATATGCTCGCCATCGCACCTCTGATTACCTTGCGTGGGTTTGCAGGTTCGAATCCCAAGCAGGGATGGTTATTTGCGAGAGTTTGGGAATTTGGGAATTATGTATCGTAGAAATCCACCCGTAGGCTCGAGGAGTTTCCGTAGTGTAGTGGTTATCACGTTCACCTAACACGCGAAAGGTCCCCGGTTCGAGCCCGGGCGGAAACAAACCCTCCACCTGACTTTGTCATAATTCTTTTGTATGGAAAACCGTCTCGTACAAGTATTTAGAACATGAAATAGCCCGGATTTTGAGTCAGTTCTCCCCTCGGAGGTGTTGCTCATCGTTCTAGGCGTTGGAATATGCTCGCCATCGCACCTCTGATTAACTTGCGTGGGTTTGCAGGTTCGAATCCCAAGCAGGGATGGTTATTTGCGAGAGGTTTGGGAATTTGGGAATTATGTATTGCAAAAATTCACCCCCTAGGCTCGTGGAGTTTCCGTAGTGTAGTGGTTATCACGTTCGCCTAACACGCGAAAGGTCCCCGGTTCGAGCCCGGGCGGAAACAAACCCTCCATTTGACTTTGTCATAATTCTTTTGTATCGACAACCGTCACGTACAAGTATTTAGATACAATAGCTCGGATTTTGAGTCCTCCCTCGGAGGTGTTGCTCATCGTTCTAGTTGGAATACACTCGCCATCGCACCTCTGATTACCTTGCGTGGGTTTATGGGAACACGGTTTTTAATCCGCCAAGCGTGACGGCTGTCTGTGAAAATTCTTGCGACTGGAAACTCGGAAGTTTTTGAGGGTATTATATAAACAAGAGTGAACAGTCTTATCAATTGGCGTCCAGTGGCGAGCGTTTCCGTAGTGTAGTGGTTATCACGTTCGCTTTACACGCGAAAGGTCCCCGGTTCGAGCCCGGGCGGAAACAAGGGTTTATTATTTCCTTACTTCATTCACAAACATCACGTATAAGTATTTCGAAGATACAATAGCTCGAATTTTGAGTCCTCCCCTCGGAGGTGTTGCTCATCGTTCTAGGCGTTGGAATATGCTCGCCATCGCATCTCTGATTACCTTGCGTGGGTTTGCAGGTTCGAATCCCAAGCAGGGATGGTTATTTGCGAGAGGTTTGGAATTTGGGAATTATGTATCGCAGAAATCCACCCCTAGGCTCGTGTAGTTTCCGTAGTGTAGTGGTTATCACGTTCGCCTAACACGCGAAAGGTCCCCGGTTCGAGCCCGGGCGGAAACAAACCCTCCATTTGACTTTGTCATAATTCTTTTGTATCGACAACCGTCACGTATAAGTATTTAGAACATACAATAGCTCGGATTTTGAGTCAGTCCTCCCCTCGGAGGTGTTGCTCATCGTTCTAGGCGTTGGAATACACTCGCCATCGCACCTCTGATTACCTTGCGTGGGTTTATGGGAACAAGGTTTTTAATCCGCCAAGCGTGACGGCTGTCTGTGAAAATTCTTGCGACTGGAAACTCGGAAGTTTTTGAGGGTATTATATAAACAAGAGTGAACAGTCTTATCAATTGGCGTCCAGTGGCGAGCGTTTCCGTAGTGTAGTGGTTATCACGTACGCATTGCACGCGAAAGGTCCCCAGTTCGAGCCCGGGCGGAACCAAATCCTCCATTTGACTTTGTCATAATTCTTTTGTATCGACAACCGTACGTAAAGTATTTAGAACATACAATAGCTCGATTTTGAGTCTCCCCTCGGAGGTGTTGCTCATCGTTCTAGGCGTTGGAATACTCGCCATCGCACCTCTGATTACCTTGCGTGGGTTTATGGGAACACGGTTTTTAATCCGCCAAGCGTGACGGCTGTCTGTGAAAATTCTTGCGACTGGAAACTCGGAAGTTTTTGAGGTATTATATAAACAAGAGTGAACAGTCTTATCAATTGGCATCCAGTGGCGAGCGTTTCCGTAGTGTAGTGGTTATCACGTTCGCTTTACACGCGAAAGGTCCCCGGTTCGAGCCCGGGCGGAAACAAGGGTTTTATTTTCCTTACTTCATTCACAAACATCACGTATAAGTATTTCAAAGATACAATAGCTCGAATTTTGAGTCCTCACCTCGGAGGTGTTACTCATCGTTCTAGGCGTTGGAATACGCTCGCCATCGCACCTCTGATTACCTTGCGTGGGTTTGCAGGTTCGAATTCCAAGCAGGGATGGTTATTTGCGAGAGGTTTGGAAATTTGGGAATTATGTATCGCAGAAATCCATCCCTAGGCTCGTGTAGTTTCCGTAGTGTAGTGGTTATCACGTTCGCCTAACACGCGAAAGGTCCCCGGTTCGAGCCCGGGCGGAAACAAACCCTCCATTTGACTTTGTCATAATTCTTTTGTATCGACAACCGTCACGTACAAGTATTTAGAACATACAATAGCTCGGATTTTGAGTCCTCCCCTCGGAGGTGTTGCTCATCGTTCTAGGCGTTGGAATACACTCGCCATCGCACCTCTGATTACCTTGCGTGGGTTTATGGGAACAAGGTTTTTAATCCGCCAAGCGTGACGGCTGTCTGTGAAAATTCTTGCGACTGGAAACTCGGAAGTTTTTGAGGGTATTATATAAACAAGAGTGAACAGTCTTATCAATTGGCGTCCAGTGGCGAGCGTTTCCGTAGTGTAGTGGTTATCACGTTCGCTTTACACGCGAAAGGTCCCCGGTTCGAGCCCGGGCGGAAACAAGGGTTTATCATTTCCTTACTTCATTCACAAACATCACGTATAGTATTTCGAAGATACAATAGCTCGATTTTGAGTCCTCCCTCGGAGGTGTTGCTCATCGTTCTAGGCGTTGGAATATGCTCGCCATCGCATCTCTGATTACCTTGCGTGGGTTTGCAGGTTCGAATCCAAGCAGGGATGGTTATTTGCGAGAGGTTTGGGAATTTGGGAATTATGTATTGCAGAAATCCACCCCTAGGCTCGTGGAGTTTCCGTAGTGTAGTGGTTATCACGTTCGCCTAACACGCGAAAGGTCCCCGGTTCGAGCCCGGGCGGAAACAAACCCTCCATTTGACTTTGTCATAATTTTTTGTATCGACAACCGTCACGTATAAGTATTTCGAACATACAATAGCTCGATTTTGAGTCCTCCCCTCGGAGGTGTTGCTCATCGTTCCAGGCGTTGGAATACACTCGCCATCGCACCTCTGATTACCTTGCGTGGGTTTATGGGAACACGGTTTTTAATCCGCCAAGCGTGACGGCTGTCTGTGAAAATTCTTGCGACTGGAAACTCGGAAGTTTTTGAGGGTATTATATAAAAAAGAGTGAACAGTCTTATGAATTGGCGTCCAGCGGCGAGCGTTTCCGTAGTGTAGTGGTTATCACGTTCGCCTAACACGCGAAAGGTACCCGGTTCGAGCCCGGGCGGAAACAAACCCTCCATTTGACTTTTTTGACCTTTCGCGTGTTAGGCGAACGTGATAACCACTACACTACGGAAACTACACGAGCCTAGAGATGGATTACTGCGATACATAATTCCCAAATTTCCAAACCTCTCGCAAATAACCATCCCTGCTTGGAATTCGAACCTGCAAACCCAGGAAGGTAATCAGAGGGTGCGATGGCGAGCGTATTCCAACGCCTAGAACGATGAGTAACACCTCCGAGGTGAAGACTCAAAATTCGAGCTATTGTATCTTTGAAATACTTATACGTGATGTTTGTGAATGAAGTAAGGAAATAATAAAACCTTGTTTCCGCCCGGGCTCGAACCGGGGACCTTTCGCGTGTAAAGCGAACGTGATAACCACTACACTACGGGAACGCTCGCCACTGTACGCCAATTCATAAAACAAACCCTCCATTTGACTTTGTCATAATTCTTTTGTAACGACAACCGTCACGTACAAGTATTTAGAACATGCAATAGCTCGGATTTTGAGTCCTCCCCTCGGAGGTGTTGCTCATCGTTCTAGGCGTTGGAATACACTCGCCATCGCACCTCTGATTACCTTGCGTGGGTTTATGGGAACAAGGTTTTTAATCCGCCGAGCGTGACGGCTGTCTGTGAAAATTCTTGCGACTGGAAACTCGGAAGTTTTTGAGGGTATTATATAAACAAGAGTGAACAGTTTCCGTGTAGTTTCCGTAGTGTAGTGGTTATCGGATTTTGAGTCAGTCCTTCCCTCGGAGGTGTTGCTCATCGTTCTAGGCGTTGGAATACACTCGCCGTCGCACCTCTGATTACCTTGCGTGGGTTTATGGGAACACGGTTTTTAATCCGCCAAGCGTGACGGCTGTCTGTGAAAATTCTTGCGACTTGAAAATCGGAAGTTTTTGAGGGTATTATATAAACAAGAGTGAACAGTCTTATGAATTGGCGTCCAGTGGCGAGCGTTTACGTAGTGTAGTGGTTATCACGTTCGCCTAACACGCAAAAGGTCCCCGGTTCGAGCCCGGGCGGAAACAAACTCTCCATTTGACTTTGTCATAATTCTTTTGTATCGAAAACCGTCACGTACAAGTATTTAGAACATACAATAGCTCGGATTTTGAGTCAGTCCTCCCCTCGGAGGTGTTGCTCATCGTTCTAGGCGTTGGAATACACTCGCCATCGCACCTCTGATTACCTTGCGTGGGTTTATGGGAACAAGGTTTTTAATCCGCCAAGCGTGACGGCTGTCTGTGAAAATTCTTGCGACTGGAAACTCGGAAGTTTTTGAGGGTATTATATAAACAAGAGTGAACAGTCTTATCAATTAGCGTCCAGTGGCGAGCGTTTCCGTAGTGTAGTGGTTATCACGTTCGCTTTACACGCGAAAGGTCCCCGGTTCGAGCCCGGGCGGAGACAAGGGTTTATCATTTCCTTACTACCACATTTTCTTTTTGAAAACTTGTATGAAAACTGACAAATAACACGCAAAGCCACAAAAACAAAGGTAACAACAACAATGCGTGGAAATCATGCGAAAGAAGTGTCTGAGCGACTCGTTGTTGTCTTATTGGACACCTGGACCGTTGAATCGTTTTGATATTATGTTGTTGTTCTTGTTGATGTCCTTCTTCTTCGTCATGATATATTCGCTTTTCTCTTTGAATACTAGACCAATTGCTTTGAAATGTTTAGTGGTGAAAGATTGATTTTTTTGTCAGAAGGATATTACTTTGATTTATTCCTATATTTTCTATGAATCGTATGAGATCTGATATTTCATCCAAAATTGCGCTGTATCACCTTTTAAATATGGGAACACGGTTTTTATTCCGCCAAGCGTGACGGCTGTCTGTGAAAGTTCTTGCGACTGGAAACTCGGAAGTTTTTGAGGGTATTAAATAAACAAGAGTGAACAGTCTTATCAATTGCCGTCCAGTGGTGAGCGTTTCCGTAGTGTAGTGGTTATCACGTTCGCTTTACACGCGAAAGGTCCTCGGTTCGAGCCCGGGCGGAAACAAAGGTTCATCATTTCCTTACTTCATTCACAAACATCACGTATAAGTATTTCGAAGATACAATAGCTCGAATATTGAGTCCTCCCCTCGGAGGTGTTGCTCATCGTTCTAGGCGTTGAAATATGCTCGCCATCGCACCTCTGATCACCTTGCGTGGGTTTGCAGGTTCGAATGCCAAGCAGGGATGGTTATTTGCGATAGGTTTGGGAATTTGGGAATTATGTATCGCAGAAATCCACCCATAGGATCATGGAGTTTCCGTAGTGTAGTGGTTATCACGTTTGCCTAACACGCTGAAGGTCCCCGGTTCGAGCCCGGGCGGAAACAAACCCTCCATTTGACTTTGTCATAATTCTTTTGTATCGACAACCGTCACGTATAAGTATTTCGAACATACAATAGCTCGGATTTTGAGTCCTTCCCTCGGAAGTGTTGCTCATCGTTCTAGGCGTTGGAATACACTCGCCGTCGCACCTCTGATAACCTTGCGTGGGTTTATGGGAACACGGTTTTTAATCCGCCAAGCGTGACGGCTGTCTGTGAAAATTCTTGCGACTTGAAAATCGGAAGTTTTTGAGGGTATTATATAAACAAGAGTGAACAGTCTTATGAATTGGCGTCCAGCGGCGAGCGTTTCCGTAGTGTAGTGGTTATCACGTTCGCCTAACACGCGAAAGGTACCCGGTTCGAGCCCGGGCGGAAACAAACCCTCCATTTGACTTTTTTGACCTTTCGCGTGTTAGGCGAACGTGATAACCACTACACTACGGAAACTACACGAGCCTAGAGATGGATTACTGCGATACATAATTCCCAAATTTCCAAACCTCTCGCAAATAACCATCCCTGCTTGGAATTCGAACCTGCAAACCCACGCAAGGTAATCAGAGGTGCGATGGCGAGCGTATTCCAACGCCTAGAACGATGAGTAACACCCCGAGGTGAAGACTCAAAATTCGAGCTATTGTATCTTTGAAATACTTATTACGTGATGTTTGTGAATGAAGTAAGGAAATAATAACCTTGTTTCCGCCCGGGCTCGAACCGGGGACCTTTCGCGTGTAAAGCGAACGTGATAACCACTACACTACGGGAACGCTCGCCACTGTACGCCAATTCATAAAACAAACCCTCCATTTGACTTTGTCATAATTCTTTTGTAACGACAACCGTCACGTACAAGTATTTAGAACATGCAATAGCTCGGATTTTGAGTCCTCCCCTCGGAGGTGTTGCTCATCGTTCTAGGCGTTGGAATACACTCGCCATCGCACCTCTGATTACCTTGCGTGGGTTTATGGGAACAAGGTTTTTAATCCGCCGAGCGTGACGGCTGTCTGTGAAAATTCTTGCGACTGAAACTCGGAGTTTTTGAGGGTATTATAAACAAGGTGAACAGTTTCCGTGTAGTTTCCGTAGTGTAGTGGTTATCGGATTTTTGAGTCAGTCCTTCCCTCGGAGGTGTTGCTCATCGTTCTAGGCGTTGGAATACACTCGCCGTCGCACCTCTGATTACCTTCGCTGGGTATGGGAAACGGTTTTTAATCCGCCAAGCGTGACGGCTGTC